>BSBK01000784.1:1350000-1927500 GCA_027943335.1 Chamaecyparis obtusa
TTAAAAATATATAGAAAACTGCTATGATTTCCATGACCTAATTAGGTTTACAATATCTTAAAGAACCTAAGATCTATGGTATACAAAATTAACCTAGATCTAACTATTACATAAGAATCATCACAACATTTAATGATTACATCCATAATAAATATGATTTGATCTTGGTAAAATGTTTTATCAATCTGTGTAACCATTTGCATACATAAATGTGACATTACTGATTACTATGCCATTTCCTGAATAACTTGGTAAACACACCCTTCATTGTTTGGTGAATACATTGGTGCTCGGTGTTTACTGATGCTCAGTGATCGGTTAAACCTGTTTCCTTTTAGCTCTCGGTTCTGCCTTGTGATTGTTCAGTATGAAGGCTTGTTTGTTCAATCAACTAGCATACTATAGCTTGTTGTTCCATTCTTTACTGACTGATAATCTTAGATTACCGAATGATCTAATTTGATACTAATGACAACATGTAATGCTCAACTAGAGATAACAACTACTTCAGCTACATGTCAGTTGGAAGAAGAAATAAATCCTAAACCTAGTCAACTTCTAAAACAAACAAATATTAAATGCAATACAAGTTGGCTTTCAAATGGCCTTAAAAGAAATTAATTCTCCATGACAACATCCAAATCTACCTAGGGTAATATAACACACACTACCCAAGTTAAATGCAACAAGTCGACCTAAGAAATCGACAAGAACTTCAGTCGGCAAGCCAAACTACCAAGTGAAAACAAAACAACCAAGCAAGCCAGGCATAGCCGAGTACATGTCGATCGAGCACCACTAGCATTGTCGAGCACCAGTTCTACTGAGTACCAGAAGTAACTAAGAACCTTCAGTGACCGAGCTCCTCGGTCAACACTGTAACTGAGAAACACAGAAACAAACACTCCAACATGCAAGATTGCTGACTTCCAAAGGATGCTCCTACATCAATATCTACAACAATATTACTCTTTTTCATTGATGAAAACTATTTAGATGATATATTCTCTCTCGCTTTTAATTTTTATTAAGGAAAATCTTCCTCTGATGGTATCAACCCACTAACTAACCCTCATACAGGTATCCTTCATCAATCTAGGAAAACACATATATCTTGAATTTATCCCCCTACATAGAAGTACCATCTATGTATCTAGTTATAAGAAGGAGAAACACCAACCCATAAATTTAGTTTGAGGTATTGAAATATATCCTTTGAAATATCTTTTGTAAAGATGCTTGCAACCTAGTCCTTGTTGGGTGTATATTCCAATTTCACTTCTAGATGTTCAATTTTCTCTCTTAGAAATTAGTATCAGATATTTATGTTGTTTGGTTATAAAATTCATTTAAGTAAGTTTTTTTGGCAAAATGGTCAATTCTCCCCTCGGGATTCATGACATGGCTTAACTGCCTCCTTTGTCTTCTATAAGTCTAATGGTTGTATCGGGCATTAATAGGTCAATCTTTTGGTGCAACAGTACACCACTAATTATAAAAAGTGGTATCAAAGCTTGGTCATAGGCTCGAATCCCCTCGAGTAGCACTGAGGGGGAGATTTTTGGAAAAATGGTCAGTGCTCCACTCGGGATTCATGACATGGCTTAACCACCTCCTGTGTCTTCTATAAGTCTAATGGTTGTATCGGGTATTAACAATTTGATCTTTTGGTGTAACTGATGTAGGAGCATCCTGGGTGTAAGAGCAATCTTGCATCACCCAAAAATATTTCTATTTTTGTATTCAATAAGCACTATTTTGTGTAGAGCTGCTATTTATGGAAACTTTATATTGTTAGTAAATTGTTCATGCGATCTCAGAATGTTCTGATTTTACATGTGGAGGTTCATCTCAGTCATATCAGTCTGCCAGTAAAGTTTCATGGCTAGATTAGGTCTAGTTTTGAAGATATTGAAGATTTTTGGTATTGGCAGTACGACACAGAAACTTTGAACTCAGTTTTGAAGGCTTTAGAGGCCACAGATGAGATTTAAAATTTGGGTTATAGGCGCTTGCGCAAGTCAAGCATCTAGAGCACTTCGTGGCCTTTCTGAAATGGGGTTATAATAGTCAATTGGGTCAACTAGTGATGACTTGTGGTCTTCGGAAGTCGGGTCACTTGAAATGGCGAAAAATAATTTTCCTTCAAAATTTCTGTTCGGGTTTCAAAAGTTATTTTGAGATGACTTTGATGTAATAAATTGAAAAATAAAATAATTGTAAGTTTGGTTGGCCCTAAGGGCTAAATTTCTGGAACCTTCTCGGGCGGTGAAAAATACCTATATAAAGAAGGCCCATAGTGTTGTCTAGAGCAGTTCTGGGTAGAGATCTGGGTATTGATTCGAGGCTTTTTCCTATAGAATATTGTAAGGGAATGCCCATGTGGCTTTGCATATTGTAATTCTGAAAGTTTGTAATTCCACATTTATGGAGATAATAAGAAGCCAATTTTCTATTCTTGCATATTGTTGTTGTTTCTCTATTTCTATTATGTGTTTGTGGTATTAAGGGGAGCACCCTTCATCAGCAACACAAACCACTACTTGTAACATGTTTGATGTAGGAGTGTCTAATGGTGTAAGGGTAATCTTGCATCACCCAAACATGTTGTATTTCCTTTTTTATTTTATTTTATTTGGAGTCCATAATGATACTTATGAGGTATACGAGAGTTAAAAGATTGAAATGGTAAGAAATATGCACCTACTATTTTTAGAAATCTAGTCTATTCAAGTCTATATAAACATAAAAATAATCCAAAGGAGAAAATTAAAAAGAAAAATGATGGGTGAAAGAATCATCTCAATATATTGTACTGTTTGGAAGACATTAAAGTTTTTCCTAAGAAGTTTCTCCAATGAAATTTTAAACTCAAAATTGAGGACCTTTGAAGCCCACAAAGGCTTGAAGATTGGACAAACAAATCTTTCACATATATTTTCATTATAGATCTCTTTGCAATCTTTTCAACCAGAGGCCATAATAGAAAATTGGATGATCAATTCAAAAGTAGTGGTTCTCAAAAGTTATGCCACCAAAACTCAATTTCAAATGAAAATTTGACTTAGGTAGGAAAATGAACCTTTGGACTTTGAGGTACCAAAAGAATAAAATTTACACTTTTTAGCACATTCTAAAGTGGTTATTGATGTTAAATAAAGAGGGTAATTCAGGTTTATAGGGACAACTCCATTAGTACATACTATGGCTCTAGATCCTAGGTTTTTCTTAGAGAGTTTATTTTATTTGTAATGATTTGAGCCCATGTGGCTATAACATGTAAATATTTTGAATTTTTTAGCTCTAATTTCATTGGGATAAAACAAAGAAAGTTTACCTTTCTTGTATTTTCTATTTATTTATCTATTGTTGTTGTATGTGTTAATTTTTAGGCAAAGTACCCTTTATTAAGATTTTTTGAAATATTGATGGCACTTGTATTGTCACATTCAATACAAATGTGCTCATCATATATTACCTTGATATCCTTCAATGTATACTTCATTAATAAACTTGAGTGCAATAAGATTCTCTTGCAATGTATTCTACTTGTACTATGGATAAAAATACTAAGTCTATCTTCTTATTGAACCATGAAACCAACCTGCTTTCCAAAAAGAAAGCTCCTCCACATGTAGTTCTTATTTCATATAAACAACTTACCTAATCAATAGTAATATACACATTTAAAGAGAGGTCATTCTCCTTTTGATACCAAAGACCATAGTTCAAAGTGTTCTTCAAATATCTGAATATTCTCTTTCCTACCTTCACATGCATTTCCCTTGCCCACTAAATTGAAACCTTACAACCAAATAAGGATCATTCATTATGTTTAGGCCTAGATGTGTTCAAGAAAAATAAGCTCCCAATAATGGACATATACAATGTCTAATCAGATAGAGATGACTCATCACTTTTTCTCAAATGATAACCTATTTCTATAGGAGCTCTCATTGGTTTGTAGTCCTCTAAACCTAATTTACTCAATATTTTCTTGATATATTTTTCTTGTGAGATAAAGATACCATCATCTAACTTAGTTATTTGAAGTCCAATAAAGAATGATAACTCAACTAACATAAGCATTTAAATTTTTTTTTTATTTCTTTAGAAAATGTATTAACCATCTCATCTTCCCTACCAAAGATTATATCATCTACATGTTGGATATTGCTAATGCATGGAGAGGTGATTGAGACATTTAATATGTTTAATCAATACGTTACTAAATAGGCACTCATAGTGTTGTCATTTGTGTTTTGTCACTGATGTCAACATATGTTTCTATGAAGGAGCTAGACTGGTAATCACAGTGTAAGGACACTGTATGAATGTTTCTGATGTTGTGAAGTTAGATGAGAGTTCAGGTGGATGTTGTGACCTTATATTTGAGATCGAATCATTAGATTTTTTATATTGAGAGAGATACAAATGTTTTAATGAAGACTGGTCACTGGACTGTGACAGTGAGAATTGACAGAGTTAGTCTCTAGGTTTCTGGTATATCATTCAGAGGATTTGGATTCAAGGTATGTGAGCTTGAAGGATGATAGACAGGTTGCTGAAGAATGTTCATTGGTCATCACAAGGTACAAAATTATTGGTGACATCATCTATGGTGTGTGTTTTGTTGATGGTTTATTTTGAAACTAACTCAGGAAATGAAGCGCGTGTTTTGTTTGGCTAGCATAAATTAAGGATGTCAGTCTTTAATTGGTGTAATTTAATCTTTGTAGACTTGTCCTAGATACCATGTGTATCTTAGCAAGGGTTTATGTAATTTTTTGTAATTAGGAAAGCTTCATGGGCTGACTTGATCATGGTAAATTATAATAAGGTATATATATAGAGTCTTTTCTTTGGAAAAGATATGGATGGAATATATGTGATATAAAGAGGTTGTGAAAGATGCAAGCTTGTGTTTGTTGTATGTAGAGAAAAGGTTTACTGGTGGACTTCATTGGAACTGATCAAGCAAAGATAGTTGCTGGCAAACAGTTCAAAATATTATGTATTTCTCTATATACACTTGTTGCAAACAAGTGAGTTATGAAGGTGTATTTAACCTTCTTTGGGTAGTGAGCGCTCCCTTTGTTCTTGAATCCTAATAGGGTGTGTCCTCTAACAAGGACTATGTACTATAATGTTTCAATAAGCTCCTAACAGGGCTATATCTTCTAACAAGGATAACTATACTCTCAGTACATCATTTGTGGGTGCTAATTCCCACTGGGTTTTTATCTTTAATAGGGTTTCCCCGAAACCAAAATATTGTGTTATTGTGTTGGCATTCATTGTGTTCATTTGATTTGATATTATGGAAGCTTAAAGTTTAAAGTTTATTATTCTATTATAAAATTGATTCACCCCTCTCTCAGTTGTATTGTGGACTATTATTCCTAATAATTGGTATCAGAGCTTGTGGTCCTCAGAGAGAAAGGTTAAACAACTTGAGGTGATCTTGGAGGTGGTCCTAAATTTGATCCTGAGAACTTTGATAGTTGGAAGAATAAGATGTGAACACACTTGTTGTGTTTAGGCATAGACTACTAGATGATTACAAAGAAGAAGGTAGCCCTGAAGATTGAGAATGATTTTCCATCTACTACTAATGGTGAGAAGAATTTATTCTCATATAACATGGTCGCAAGGGAAGCATTGATTAGCGCACTATCTAAAGGTGAGTTCACTGAAGTTAAAGACCTAGATTCGGCACATGAAATTTGGAATAGATTAGAAGCATTATATGAAGGAGACAAATATACCAAGCAAGGGAAGTTACAAAATTGGAAAAAAAAGATGGAAAAGCTGAAAATGAATGAGGATGAAAGCATTAGAGCCTATGTTCAAAGGGTCATAGAAGCAGTAGTTGGAATCATAAATTGTGGAGGTACTTATGATGAAGATGAAGTTATTGCAAAGATCCTCAGATCATTGACTCCTGTATACAATTTCAAGGTAATGTCTATTCAAGAGACTATACCCCTTTATCCGAATTTTAGCAGAGAAATGTTGATTGCAAAGTTAACTACTTTTGAAGCTGCAAAATTAGGAGAAGTTGTACCTAAAGTTGAATTTGCATTTAAGGCATCCGCACACAAGAAATTATCTTCACTTTTGAGCGCAAGAAAAGAAGACCTAAAAGAGGAGCTTCGTGAGTATGTTGAGGAATGGGAACAAATAATGACAGAAGAAAGAAAGATGGATGAACTTGTTGCATTGATTGCTAGAAGAGAAAAAAGAGGCAAGTGAAAATTTGGAGGCAAGTTACCTTTGAAATATTTTTCATGCAATAAGGTAGGTCATTTTGCATCTAGATGTCCTACAAGAGTTTCTAAGTACAAACCTGATTATACCAAGATTAAAAGAGATAGAGAATGCTATTATGCTAGTGAAGGAATCTATGATGATGATGATTTAGATTATGAGGAGATTGGATTTGTTGCTATTAAACATGAACCAGTACATGAAGAAAAATCTTTAGTATCTCATGTTGACAAGAAAACTAAATGGATAATTGACAATGGTTTTTCTCATCATATGACTGGTGATAATAAAAAGTTTGTTAAATTAGTAAATTATGATGGAGGTGTTGTGAGGTTTGGGGACAATCTCCCTAAATATATCATAGGAGTAGGATCCATTACTCTGGATGGAAAGACTAATAAAAACAATGTACTACTAGTTGAAGGATTGAAACACAACTTGTTGAGTGTCAGACAGTTAATGGATAAATATTTTTAGTTAAGTTTTGTTAATGGTAAATGTTTTATCAAAAGGAAGGAAGGTAAACTGATTGCTACTGGTTCAAAATCTAGAGGTAATGTATTTGAACTAAACACATCTGGAGCCTCTTGTTTTGTTGCAAAGGTGGATGAAATTTGGTTATGGTATAGGAGATTTTGTCATGTTAATTTTGATAACATTGTGAAGGCAAGTATGGCTAATGCAGTAAGAGATCTACCAAAGATTGTGAAACCATCTAACACTGTATGCAGAGAATGTGTTATGGGAAAGAAGACTAGAAGCAGTCACAAAAGAAAAGCATATACATCAAAAGGAAAGTTGGATCTGGTACATATAGATCTATGTGAACCTACAAGAACAAAGTCATACTATGGTGAAATGTATTTTATACTCTTTGTTGATGACTTTTCTAGAATGATGTGGGTTACTTATTTAAGAGAAAAATCATAAACATTTGATAAATTCAAGTTGTTCAAAGAAAAATTAGAAAATGAATCAAGTTTAAAGATCAAGTGTTTAAGGTCACATAGAGGTGGAGATTTTACTTCAGACTTATTCAATTCATACTTCCAAGAGCATGGGATAAAGAGACAAAAATATGCTCCTAGGACTCCACAATAGAATGGGATAGCATAGCAAAGAAACATAACTATACTTGATGGTGCTAGGACAATGTTGATTGAAGGAAATGTATCTCATATACATTGGAGAGAGGCTATTGGAACAACAATGTACACATTGAACAAAATTCAAATTAGATAAGGTACAAGTAAGACTCCCTATGAATTGTGGTTTGATCATACTCCTGCTGTAAAATATTTTAGAATATTAGGTAGTAAATGTTATATCAAGAGGGATGATGAGATAGGGAAGTTTGATGCTAGAAGTGATGAAGGAATCTTCCTTGGTTACTATATTAAAAGCAATGCTTAGAAATGTTTCAATCTGAGATAGAGGAAGATGATTGAAAGTAACAATGTAAGAATAGATGAGAAGTTTCAAATACAAGAAAGAATGTATGACAATAATCAAATTTCAGAGATAAAAGAAACTACTACTGCTATAGAAGAAGAAGATCTTGTTGAGGAAGAAAGTGAAAAAGAGGCTTATGATGCTAGCACAAGAAAGGCTATTGACACTCCTAAAAAACCAAGGTATATAAAAAATAACCATTCTGAAAATTAAATTATTGGCAATACCAGTCAGGGAGTGCTAACTAGATCAAAAGTTAGAGAAGAAATTTGTTTGATTTCTCAAGTTGAGCCAAAAACTATAGATGAAGCCTTTAAAGATGAATCTTGGATAAATGCTATGAAAGAAGAATTGGATCAGATAAAGAAGAATAATACTTGGGAACTAGTTCCTAGACCTAAAAGTAGAAATATAATAGGAACAAAATACATTTTTAGAAACAAAATTGATGAAGGAACTGTGGTATGAAATAAAGCAAGACTAGTGTGTAAGGGATACTCACAACAAGAAGGCATAGACTTTGAAGAAACATTTTCTCTTGTTGCTAGAATAGAGGCAGTAAGATTGTTCCTATCCTATGATGCACAGAAAAACTTGAAAGTATATCAGATGGATGTTAAATCTACATTTCTGAATGGAGATCTTGAAGAAGAAGTCTATATAGAACAACCAGATGGATTTCCTCTATGCGAAGATAAAGACATGGTGTGCAAATTAAAGAAAGCTCTCTATGGGATAAATAAAGCTCCTAGGGCCTGGTATGAAAGGTTAGACAAGTATCTACTTGGGTTTGGTTTCAGAAAGGTCATGGGGATAGTAATTTGTATTTAAGAACTAGTGAAGATGGAATCCTGATAGTAGAAGTATTTATCGATGACATTATCTTTGGAGGTAATGATGATCTATGTAAGAAATTTTCTAAAGAAATGGAAAATGAATTTGAGATGTCCATGATAGGTGAAATGAAATTCTTTCTTGGCTTGCAAATAACTCAAAATGAGAATGGTATTTTCATTTCTCAGACCAAGTATCTCAAAGAATTGGTTAAAAAATTTGGAATGGAAGATTGTAAACTAGTAGGAACACCTATGGTGACTAGTAACAAGCTAAAAATTGATGATAAATCAAAGTGTGTTTTTAGAGTTTCTATAGATCAATGGTTGGAGGACTATAATATCTGACCCACACCAGACCAGATATTGCTAATGTTGTTGGAATTGTGGCTAGATATCAGGCAGAACCCAAAGAAACACATCTAGCTATTGTGAAAAGGATACTGAGGTATCTAAGAGGAACCATAGACTATGGTTTATGGTATGACATAAATGATAGCTTTGAAATTCATGCTTATACTGATGCTGATTGGGCAAAAAATATTGATGACAAAAAAAGTACTAGTGGTGGTGCATTTTTCCTTGGGAAAAAGTTGGTTTCTTGGATAAGTAAGAAACAAGATTGTATAGCACAATCTACTGCTGAATCAAAGTATGTTGCTGCTGCTATAAACTGCACTTAGATTGTTTGGATGAAACAAATACTGATAGACATTGGAATAATTTTTGATGAGCCTATGGTTATCCATTGTGATAACACTAGTATAGTAAATATGTTAAAGAATCCGGTGATGCACTGTAAAACTAAACACACTTCTATCAAGTATCTCTTCTTGAGAGACAAGGTGGCATAAAAGGAAATCAAACTAGAATATATCAGTAAAAAAGAGAAAATTGCAGACATCTTCACAAAGCCACTACCGAAAGATACCTTTGAATATCTCAAAAGTATGTTGGGAGTTCAAGCCCCTCCTAGTTAGAACTAAATGATGTAGAGATGCATCAGTCCAGAGGTATTCATAGCCTTATCATTATCTAGATTGGATGCAGTGATCTACTCCTCAGGGGGAGTGATCATGGAAGAAAGTTTATTTGTGAAGGTAGCCAAATCCTCATGGCACCCTTTTCCATTGTTGTCAAAGGGGGAGTGTTTCTATGATAAAATCTCTACTGTATGGGGAGATTGTTTAGTTGTAGGACTTTGGATTGATATAACTTTGGGATAAGATTTTCCCATATGTTGACATCAATGCCAAAGGGGGAGATTGTTCAATATTGCTAATGCATGGAGAGGTGATTGAGATATTTAATATGTTTAATCACTATGTTACTGAATGGGCACTCATACTATTGTCATTTATGTTTTGTCACTGATGTCAACATATGTTTCTATGAAGGAGCCAGACTAGTAATCATAGTGTAGGGACACTGTAAGGATGTTTCACATGCTGTGAAGTTAGATGAGAGTTCAAGTGGATATTGTGATCTTATATTTGAGTTTGTATCATTAGATGTTTTATGTTCAGAGAGATATAGATGTTTTAATGAAGACTAGTCTCTGGACTGTGACAGTGAGAATTGACAGAGTTAGTCTCTGGGTTTCTGGTATATCTTTCAGAGGATTTGGATTCAAGGTATGAAAGCTTGAAGTATGATAGATAGGTTTCTGAAGGATGCTCATTGGTTAGTGCAAGGTATGACATTATTGGTGAAGTCATTTGTGGCATGTGTTCTAGCGATGCTTTATTTTGAAGTCGACTCAGGAAATGAAGCCTGTATTTTGTTTGGCGAGCATAAATTAAGGATGTCGGTCCTTAATTGGTGTAATGTAATCTTTGTAGAATTTTCCTAGATACCGTGTGTATCTTAGCAAGGGTTTATGTAATTGTTTGTAATTAGGAAAGCCTCATGGGCTGACCTGATCATGGTAAATTGTAATAAGGTATATATATAGAGTCTTTTCTTTGGAAAAGATATGGATGGAATATATGTGATATAAAGAGGTTGTGAAAGCTGTGAGATTGTGTATGGATGTATGTAGAGAAGAGGTTTATTGGTGGACTTCATTAGAAATGATTAAGAAAATAGAGTTGTTGGCAAACAATTCAAAAGATTATGTATTTCTCTATATACACCTGTTGCAAACAAGTGAGTTGTGAAGGTGGATTTAACCTTCTTTGGGAAGTGATCCTTGGGCAGTGAGCCCTCCTTTTGTTCTTGACTCCTAACAGGGTCTGTCCTCTAACAAGGACTATGTACTGTAATGTTTCAATAAGCTCCTAACATGGCTATATCTTCTAACAAGGATAACTATACTCTTAGTACATCATTTGTGGGTGCTAATTCCCACCGAGTTTTTACCTTTAACGGGGTTTCCCCAAAACCAAAATATTGTGTTATTGTGTTGGCATTAATTGTGTTCATTAGATTTGATATTGTGTAAGCTTAAAGTTTAAATTTTAATATTCTATTATACAATTGATTCACCCCCCCTCTCAGTTGTATTGTGGACTATTATTCGTAACACTACATATACAACTTCTATCGTAATTCGGTCCTACTTAATTTTTATGTGAATATTACTATCTATGGTAAGTTTCTTGTATCCTTGCTAGAGTAAGTACTAGTCCAATCTTTAATACTAGGACTTAGGAGCTTGTTTGAGACTTTAAAATGCCTTTTTAAGTATAAACACCATGTTTGAGTCTTCAAATAGCTGAAATCAATCACTTTTTCTATGTAGACTTTCTTTTCTAGGTGTCTATCCAATAAAGTGCATTTAATATCCATTTTATAATCTATGAAAATCTTGTGAATTCCATATGTAAGAAGCATATTGATTTCTTCCATTCATGCAAGAAAAAGGGAAATGCCAATCTAAAACACAAATATGGATAAACTAAGGTGATGCTCCAAATATTTCAAAACCATTTTAATTTCCCTTTATAAATAACATGAACAAGAAACCCCAAAATATGCTATTACTGAGAGGGGGGAGGGGTGAATTAGTAATCCTTGATTATCTATACCTTAAAAACTTTCTCTGATTAACTTGGTGTCAATTTGGTTACACATAATTCAACATTTACCTACAACAATAAATAAAATTTATCAATCAGAAATAATAAACACAATAATCATTCAATGCATATAACACTAGTATTTAATGTGGAAACCCATATTTGGGAAATCCACCGTGGGAATTGTCACCCACTAAAGAAATACTCTTCTGAAGTATGCTTGGTTAGAATACAATCTCTGAAGTGTTGGATATTGCTAATGCATTGGGAAGATTATTGGATACATTTAATATGTTAAATCACTACATTGAGTGATGTTGGAATTGTTGTTGTTGTCATTTGTGTTTTGTCACTAATGTCAACATATATTTCTGTGAAGAGAACAGATTGGTTATTACAGTGTATAGATACTATATGGATGTTTCAGAATGTGCGAAGTTAGTTTTGTGTACAAGAAGGTTTTTTGATCTTATATCTAAGATCACATGATGTAATATTGCATATTGGCCGAGTTACAAAAGATTTAGTAAAGACTGGTTACTGGACAGTGATAGTGGAAGTTGACAGAGTAAGTCTCTGAGTTCTAGGTATATCTTACAGGCGATGAGGAGTCTATTATAATAAAAGAGAGGGGGGTGAATCAGTTAGATCAATTAGCCTATAGTCCCAAATACAAATATGTAACACTCAAAACAATTATAATAAATTCTGTAGCTTGGTAACATAAACTATTAAATTGTCTATGCCTTTTACCAATTACCAGTTAATTAACTCACTATGATTACTAACCAAATCAAATATGTGGTATGTAAAGTATGACAATAAAAAAATCATCATAGAAACACATAACATAATGATTTAACATGGAAACCCTGTTAAGGGAAAAACCACTTGGGACCGGTAACCCAAAATAATTTTCACTCCTAAAGTGAGCTTGGTGAAGAGCCAAGCCTGTTAGGTGTGACCTTGTTAGAGGATTTAAGACTAACAATTATATTTCGACCAACATTCACTATGGGGTCAATAAGATAACAATGTACATTTATTGAATGACATAAGGGCATAACTTAAAACGGTTAAGTCCACTCAGTTAACATATTTTTCTATATCAATGGTTAAACTGAAATAGTAGTTGATTTGATTACAATAAAACTTAATTTGTAGATGTTCAGATCTATTCTAAACCTATAGAAATCCTCTAATCAATATTTCAATTCACTTCCTTAATTTACTTTCACTTGGTAATAACTCTCTGATGCTCGATACCATTTTGCAGTTTGGTTCTCCTTCAACCAGTCTGATTAGACATGCATGAACATGTATTCATGCAAAATCTCTGTAGTCTTCTTTCTTTCGGCATAGTTTCAACAATGAAAATCATATCTCTTATATAGATAGATAAAACATTTTCATATCAACCATCAAATTTTGACGCTTAATCTTCTTCATTGCTTTTGCCTCTTAAACCTTCCTCGATAGTTGTGTCAATAACTTGTTTCAATTCCATCCTTCAGATCTTCTCCAAATTGTGTCAGCTGTGGATCTCATAAAAAGTTTTATCCTCAATCTTGAAATCATAACAATTTCCAGCTCATCATTTTCTGTCGGCTTAACTAAGTATTTAATACTTTCATCCATACTCGGTTAACAAAGAAATGTGTCAGTGAGTACAAGCTTGATTAATACTGTCGCTTGGTATACACTACACTGGCTAGATGTATACTGAAGTGCTTCATTTACCGACCACATTTCCTTATGCAATTTTTCTTCCTTCTTCATAATATATTAATGCAATATAATCAAGTCAACAATATGAGATCATAGAATCATCAATAAGTTACCTAAGGTATTCCTTATCCTCATCTATCATATCCATCTTTCTCCATGTAGATATCTCAATTCTTTATCTTTTCTATCTTTTTACAAATGTTTAGATGTTTGTATCTAACATGATAAGTACTTTCAAAACTAGTTGACATCAATGACAACATAATGATTGATTTAATTATCCTACATATAAATTCAGTAACTCAGTGATCTCTAATCACTGATCTTCAAGTCATTCAGATATTCAATCACTTGTAGTTCATCAATCTCTCCCTTTGGCATTGATTGCAACACAAGCAATATGAAATATTCCATGCGCATACCAAACATGTATTCCATAACTATGTAAGTAAATGTTGTAGCTTAGTAAGCTCTCCCTAGCTTGATTTTTAATATGTTTAATCACTACGTTACATAACATCATTATAAGTGCAGACTTTCCTCTTCAAATTTGATCTTTTCAGCTCACAGATTCCTTCTGTTCTCTTTAAAAAATATTCAAATCTCTCCCTTATATAGATATTCCATTGATTTCTCTATTTATCTCTCCCTTTGACAACAATTCCAAAGAAAAACATAAAACATACAGCTCTGCAATAGCCAAGTAACTCTCTGTTATTCGGTGTAGATAATGTATCTCTGTATACTGATGTGCAAATTCTCTGTTCTAGCTCCTCAAATCTTTCACAACCTTAGACATAATCCAAAGTGTGAACTATGTTTCATCAACATGAGTGATCTTCTGATAAGAATAGGCTGATGCAACTTCCAGATCATATTAGTGATTGGTAGACAGGGGACGAACCCCAAGTCTAGTCATTAAGTATTCAAACGTGTCCATTAGTATAGGGTTGGTAAAAATATCAGAAAGTTGCTCCTTTGATGTAACATATTTAATTTTGACTTGCTTCTCCTGTACTTGTTCTCTTAAGTAGTGATACTTAATTGATATAAGCTTTGTCTTTGAATGCTTTATAGAATTCTTAGAGATATTTATTGCACAAGTGTTGTCACAATATATAATCACTGGCTCAGTGATTAACTCATCCATCCCTTCCAACACTTATTTGATATAAGAAATGTTTGAATAGTTTGTAGTAGCAGCAACATATTCAGCTTCAGTAGTAGACTGAGAAATACAAGGTTGTTTCTTACTTGTCCAAGTTACAAGTCTTTCACCAAAGAAAAATGCTCCTCCGGTTGTGCTTTTTCTGTCATCTATATTTCCAGTTCAATCTGCATCAGTGTAAACTTTGAGTTCAAACCTTAAGATACCATAAACCACAATCCTCTATTTTATTCAAGTATCTCAAGATTCTTTTCACTGCAACCATATATGAATCCTTTGGATTGGTAGAAAATCTAGCCACAATCCCCACTGCATGTGCAATATAAGGCCTACTGTGTATAATATACATCAGTTTACCAATCATAGATCAGTACAATATTTGATTTACCTCTGTAGATTCATCATATTTTGTTAGTTTGTAGTCTATGACCATCGGTGTTCCTACTGGTTTAGCATCTTCCATGCCAAATGTTCTCAATGCTTCCTTAATGTCCTTTAATTCCATCATTTTGCTGAATAACTTGCAAGCCTAGAAAGAATTTAATCTCTCCAAACATTGACATTTCAAATTTCTTTCTCATCTCATAAGCAAATGATTTACAAATATGATCTTGTCCTCCAAAGATTATATCATCCACAAATATTTCAGCAATCAAAATAGTATCATCAGATCCTCCTTTCATGTACAAATTATTGTTTTCACTAGTTCTCACAAAACCAATACTTAAAAGATAAGTATGTAACCTTTCATACCATGCCCTTGGTGCTTGCTTTAATGCATATAAATCTTTTTGCAATCTACATACCATGTCTTTCTTATTCGGATCAACAAATCCTTCTAGTTTTTCTATGTATACCTCCTCCTCTAGTATTCCATTTAGAAAAGATGGCTTAACATCCATTTGATAGACTTCAAATTTCTTATGTTCAGCATATGCAAGCAACATGTGAACTCCTTCTAGTCTAGAAATAGGTGCAAAAGTTTCACCATAATCAATACCTTCTTCTTGTGCATATCCCTTGCAAACAAGTCTAGCTTTGTTCGTAGTAACTTTTCCATTCTCATTCAGCTTGTTTCTGAAAATCCATTTAGTAACGATAACATTTTTATCTTTTGGTCTAGGTACTAAAGTCCATGTCTTATTTTTCTCAATTTTCTCAATCTCTTTATTTATAGCATTGATTCATTCTTCATTTGCAAGTGCAACCTTAACATTCTTTGGTTCAAACTCACAAACTAAGCATGTGTTTTGTCTTAACTTACTTCTTGTCAGCATATCATCTTGCTTGTCTCCAATGACTTGGTTCTCAGGATGATGTCTTCTGACAAATATTTCTAGCACTCGATCTCTTCTTTATTCTTCATTTTGTTTAGGTTCATTTCCTTTCTCGGTAGCTTCTTCTCGATCCTCAATTTCTATTTGTTGTTCCTCGATGTTATTTTCCTGATGCTCGGTCGACTCAGCTTGTGGCTTTGGTAGGTATTCTATATCTTCAACATAAGAAAATCTACCATAGTCTTCTAGCTCCTTAGTGCTTTCTTCATCATTTTTATTTGCAAATTCATCAAATTTGACATTAGCACTTTCAATCATCTTATTAGTAACCTTATTAAGACACTTGTAAGCTTTTCTTTTAGTAGAACATCCAAGGAATATTCCCTCATTACCTTTAGAGTCAAATTTCCCATTCATATCATCTTTCAGAATAAAACATTTGCTACCAAAAATTTTGAAGTAACTTACACTCGGTGTGTATCCAAACCATAACTCGTAGGGTGTTTTTCTTGTGCCTTTCTTTAGTTGAACTTGGTTCAGTACATATATAGCTATGCTAACTTCTTCTCTCCAATACATCTGTCCAACATTTTTCTCTATCATCAGTGTTCTTGCACAACCAACAATTGATCTATTTCTCCTTTGAGCAATCCCATTCTGCTGTAGTGTTCTAGGTGCAGAAACATGTCTTTTGATGCCATGCTTATTACAATAGTTAGTGAATTCATCAGAAATAAACTCACCACCTCTATCAAATCTTAAGCATTTCAGTTCTTTTCCAGTTTTTTTTCTACTTTAGCTTTGTACCATTTAAACATCTTAAATGCCTCAGATTTCTCTTTTAAAAACATGACAGTCATCAATCTAGTATAATCATCAAAAAATAGAATAAAGTATTCATCACCATAGTAGCTTTGAGTTCTCATGGGACCACATAGGTCAGTGTGAACTAACTCCAAGATTCTATTTGTTAAATAGTCTTTAATTTTAAAACTAGATTTTTTCATCTTTCCTTTCTGACATTGATGACACATAACATGATCAAGTTTTGCAAGTTTAAGCAATCACCTAGCTTTTCTTTTTCTACTGATCTTAATAATGTTATCAAAATTTACATGACATAAACTTTTATGCCATAACCATGCATCTTCATTTTTTCACCAGTGAACAAGAAGTCTCAGCATTGTCAAGATAAAATAAGTTACCTTTTGATTGTCCTCCTGTTTCGAAAAGATTTCCATTTTCATAATAGATCTTCACATTCTTGCTTTCAAATGCCACTCTGTGACCTAAGTTTTTAATTTGTGCCACACTTAGCAAATTGTAATTCAATCCTTTTACCCAATAATAATTATCACATCTGATTTTAGCATTTATCAATAAAGATCCTTTACCTTTAACCATGTAAGTTGTATCATTACCCATTTTTACTGATCCTCCATTATAATGCTCAAGATGATCAAAATTATCTTCATCACCAGTCATGTGATGTGTACAACCACTATCAATGATCCAAGTATCATTTTTACTAACTTTAGAAATGAGTTTTGTTTCTACCTACCTTTCCTCTTCCTCAGAATCATCTTTCATTGCAACAAACACTACCTCAACATCATCATCTGTGTGAGCTTTGGTGTCGATGTCCTCATCTTCAACTAAATAACATGCCTTTTTTCCCTTATCTTTGTGATCTCAGTTATTTTTGTTGTAGTGCCAGTAACCTCTATTGTTTCTCCTTCCATAGCTTCCATCACCAGGTCGGTCTTGGTCTTTATCTTCCTCTTTCCTGTTGGGACATCTAGAAGTAATATGGCCAACTTCTTTACAATTAAAACAAGCTAAAGGTAACTTTCCCTTATATCTACCTTTACCTTTAGGCAGTCTCTGGGCCATAAGAGCTTCAAGTTCATCAAGCTCATCATCAGTATTACTATCACTGTTATTCTTTATATTATGTCTACTGCTAGATTTACCCATCTTTAGAGAAGACAGAAAAGAAGACTCAATAGATAGTACAACACTATTATCAAAATTGTTTAGCTCAAAAGTTGTTAACTTACCAATCAGACTATCAAGAGTAAGAGTGTTGCTAAGTGCAGACCTCATTTCATGTATAGAAGATATTCTGATTGCATATGCATGCAACAAGGTTCTTAGAATTTTACTTACCACATTATCTTCATCAATGACACCACCAGATCCTCGGATAGCATTGACTACCTCTTTGATTTGGTTTGAATATTGTGTAATGTTTTCTCCTTCCTTCATTTTCATATCATCAAATCTGCCTCTTAAGCTTTCAACTCTAGATCTATTCACATTTGCATCACCACCATAGATTTGAGCAAGTTTATCCCATATTTCCTATGTAGTAATGCAATTCTTGACATCCTCAAATTCAGCATTAGATAGAGCAGAAACAATCTCTATCATGGTAATGTTATGTTCATGTCAGTCTCTTAACCGATCAAGAGTTAAAGGTCCAGTTGGCAGTACTATGTAGCCATTTTCTAGTAAGGTTATAGTAGAATCACCAATTCCAGATATGCAAAGTTTCATCCGGCTTTTCCATATAGTAAATTTGTCCTTATTCAAGTTTGACACTTCCCTCTTACACATCTTGTAATATTTTTGCTGAAGTCCTTAAAACACTCAAAACAATTCCAATAAATTCTGCAGCTCGGTAACATAAACTATTAAACTGTTTGTGCCTTTTACCAATTACTAGTTAATTAACTCATTGTGATTATTGACCAAATCAAATATGCAGTATGTAAAGTATGACAGCAAAACAATCATCATAGAAACATATAACACAATGACTTAATGTGGAAACTCTGCTAAGGGAAAAACCACCTGGGATTGGTAACCAAAAATAATTTTCACTCTTCTGAAGTGAGCTCAGTGAAGAGCCAACCCTGTTAAAGGTTACAAACACACTATTAGGTGTGACCTTGTTAGAGTATTTAAGACTAACAGTTATCTTTCGACCAACATTCACTATGGGGTCAATAAGATAACAATGTACATTCTGTGAATGACATAGGGGCATAACATAAGACGGTTAAGTCCACTCGGTTAAGATATTTTTTTGTATCAATGGTTAAACTGAAACAGTAGTTGATCTGATTAAAATACAACTTAATTTGTAGATGTTCAGATCTATTCTAAGCCCATACAAATCCTTTGATCAATATTTCAATTCAGTTTCTCAACTTACTTTCACTTGGTGATAGCTCTCTAACGCTTGGTACCATTCTACAATTTGGTTCTCCTTCAACCAATCTGATTAGGCATGCATGAACATGTATTCATGTGAAATATCTGAAGTCTTATTTCTTTCAGCATAGTTTCAACAATGAAACTCATATCTCTTATATAGATAGATAAACCATTTTCATATCAACCATCATATTTTGCCACTTAATCTTCTTCGTTGATTTTGCCTCTTAAACCTTCCTTGGCAGTTGTGTCAATAACACATTTCAATTCCATCCTTTAGATCTTCTCCAAATTTTGTCAGCCGTAGATCTCATAACAAACTTTATCCTCAATCTTGAAATCATAACAATTTTCAACTCATCATTTTCTGTCAGCTAAACTAAGCATTTAATACTTTCATCCATACTTAGTTAACAAAGAAATGTGTCGGCGAGTACAAGCTTGGTTAATACTTTCACTCAGTATACAGTACACTGGCTTGGTGTATACTAAAGTGCTTCATTTACCGACCACATTACCTTGTGCAATTTTGCTTCCTTCTTCATAATAGATTAATGCAATATAATCAAGTCAACAATATGATATCATAGACTCATCAATAAGTTACCCAAAGTATTCCTTATCCTCATCTATCATATCCATCTTTCTCCATGTAGATATCTAAATTCTTCATCTTTTCTCTCTTTTTACAAATGTTTAGATGTTTGTAACTAACATGATAAGTACTGTCAGAACTAGTTGACATCAATGACAACATAATGATTGATTTAATTAGCTTACATATCATTTTAGTAACTCAGTGATCTCTAATCACTGATCTTCAAGTCATTCAGTTAGTCAATCAGTTAGTCAATCAGTTGTAGTTCATCAAATTCAATGTATGTGAGCTTAAATGATGACAAATAGCATATTGAATAATGTTTGATGGTTAGTGCAAGGTACACAAAGTAGGATGATGCCAGTTGTGGTGTGTGTTCTTGAGAAGACCTATTTGGAAGTTGACTTGAGAGATCTAGTGTGTATGATGAATGGTGAGCATGATTTGTGGATTTCAGTCCTTAATTATTGAATTATAATTGTTGTATGCTTGTTTTAGATACTGTGTGTATCTTAGCAAGGATTTGTGTAATTATTTATATATTAGGAAAGCCTAATTGGCTGACTTGATCATGTAGAATGTAATAGGGTGTATATGTAAGATCTTTTATTTTGAAAAGACATATGGTGAGATTGTATGTGATGTAAAAGAGGATTGTGGAAGCTACAAGCTTGAGTCTGTTGGATGTAGAGTAGAGGATAATTATATACTTCATTGGAATTGATCAAGTAAAGACAATTTCTATAGAACAGTTCAAAACATTTTTTATTTCTTCATATACACTTGTGTTGTGAACAGTGAGTTCTTAAGGTGGACATAACCTTCTTTGGGTAGTGATCCTAGGAAGTGAGCCTACCCTTCTTTTTCTTGACTCCTAACAGGGTCTCTCCTCTAACAAGGACTTTATACTGTAATGTTTTAATTAGCTCTTAACAGGGTTAGATCTTCTAACAAGGATACTATACTCTCAGTACATCATTAGTGGGTGTTAATTCCCACTAGGGTTTTACCTTTAACAGGGTTTCCTCAACAACAAAATATTATGTTATTGTGTTGTCATTTATTGTGTTCATTGGATTTGATATTGCTTCTATTCAAAGTTTAAAGTTTAATAATCTATCACACAAATAATTCACCCCCTCCTATCAGTTGTATTAGTGGACTGTTATTCCTAACAATTTGACACAGGGGCAAGGAAGATACAAGAAGAATCAAGCGGATTTGACTCCACTTGAACCTAAAAACATGCCCTGCTTAGAGTTACACATAGAAGCATTATATGTTTTAATGAAACCATGAAAAAATAATGAACATAAGGAAAGGAAAATGGAAACCACACTGGTACAATAATTATAAATCCTTTAACATGCCTGGTTGTGAGGCCTTTCGAGTTTCGGCCTTATACAAAGAGAATTATGAATTCAAAGTCTCCGCTCACATATTACCTTCTTTTATACTTCTACTACTCATGTACTACCACCATCTCTCTTTCTACAAAACCAACCTAAGTTTCTTATATAGCCAGTTAAGCCACAAGTTGACCAAACAGGCATTTTAATTACATTATATGTCCACTTAGGAAGAGAAAACCAAAACTAAAGAAAGAATGAACACAACATGATGCAAAGTAACATTTAGTTCCACACATGTTCCAAGAATAAATCCAAAAATTCACAAGGTCCTATTTCCTCATACAAAACCACGCAATGCATAGAGCTTCCATATTTCATGTGAAACTGGCTAGAAAGTCGATACCTGAGGAAAACAATGATAACTCTTAACTCGAGATGAATTAATATTTGTACTCTTAGGGGAAGGTTCCAGAATAGTTCCACATCATTGCATTAACTTCACATAACAAGAAACCACTAGATACAACGACTATAAAGAAAACAACCAACATGTACAAAGAAAAATAGGAAATATTTTTGGTTGATGCAAGATTTCTCAAAGACCCAGGATGCTCCTACATCAGACACATGGGGTAAATAAAGAATTGATTTCCACATTAGGCACTACTCATATTATGACCTAACTCATAAAGATCTAACTCAGCTTGTGTAATCCATGAACTATCTTCAACTGGTTTATCTTCACGGAACTAGGTATTCCATGTAGTCTTTTCCCCTAGTACTCTTGCTTACTCTAGCTACTATTTAAGAACTTCTCAATACTGTCTTTATTCTTCTTAGCATAATCCAGATTATCTTCTATCTCATAATTTGATTCAAAGTACTCAAAGATATTGACAATGTTGAATATAGGTGATACATCCATGTCCTCTAGTAATTCCACTTCATAAGCATTTCCAGTGTCAAATTTCTTCAGAATCTTACAAGGTCCAAACTTCTTCATTTTTAGTTTGTTGTAGGTACCAACTAGAAATCTATTCTTTTTCAAATGAATCATAACCTCATCTCCAACTTCAAAATATTTATGTCTCCTTCTTTGATCTTATCTTTAATTATATTTCATATTACTATCCTCCAAATTCCTTTTGACTTCATCATATAAAGTTCTCATGAAGACTACAAAATCCTTAGGTTTAACACTTCTTCTTGTCTCAGTAGGAAAATATCTCAACTCTATGGTTCCCTTAGGATGAAATCCAGTAACAATCTCAAATGGTGTCCTCTTAGTGCTTCTATTCATAGAATGATTATACGCGAACTCTGTTTGTGCCAAAACTAAATCCCAATTAGTAGGCTTATCTCCACTTAAACATCTCAACAAGTTTCCCAAACTTATGTTCACAACTTCAGTAAGTCCATCTGTGATGTAGTCAAGGATGGTGGATCTGATTAAGGATAGTCCAAACCTTGTAGCCTACAGAATTACACAGTGGAATACTCAACAATACAACACAATATAATTGTTTAACTCTAATTTTCATTAACATGCCTGGCTGTAAGGCCTTCCGCGTTAGGGCCAATTATAATCAGTAAACAATTCTGCAAGATCCACAACTAGATGTAATGCAATCACTAGCTAGTTTAGCTCTGAAGACAATTAGAAGTTGATGGAAACCCTAAGGCATATATAAACTTGAGCTCACAAGCGTCCAAGCAATCTCCTTATTCCAAAGTGTGCAACCACTAGCTCTGCTATTACAAACTATCTAATAGGAATCAGATCTCCAAGTTCATGGAAACAACTTTTCCACAACTTTAGCAACTCTAGCTTCAGTAGCACATCTCTCAGCTTATGCCCCCTTCTTTCTCTAGCTTCCACTACTCCAAACATCTACCCCAAGCTCCCCTTAAATACTAATCATCAGCCACAAGTTAGCAAGATGAAACCCTTAGCCCTTCCTACACGAATAATTAAATGCCATACAAGTCGGCTTACAAATGTATACAAACATTTAATTCAGCATGTCAGCCCAAGTTAATTGATATCAATAATAAATGCATCAATTTGGCCCAAAAAATCTCATAGAACTCCATTCGGCAAGTCAGATCTACCAAGCGACAATGAAATAACCGAGCCATCCAAACATCACCAGGCACCAGTGTCGATCGAGTACTGTAGGCATGACTAAGTAACCAATTCACTAAGCGCTAGAGACTACCAAGTTCATTCAGCAACTGAGCTTCCTTCAATGATCGAAGCCATCGGTCAAGGTTTCAAATGAGTAAAAACTAGGCAAAACTCAAACACTTATGCAGTTTCACCAAGCACACAGAATGCCCCTACTCCAACCTTGGATGCCCCTACATCAGACACCCTAGGTTCCAAAAGATGTTCATATGTGAGAAGAACATCTTCCAAGATTCAACACATGAACCCGAATTGGTTCTTCACATACAAGTCCTCCACCTTTTCTTCTTGCAACTTCTTCCACTTCTGTTTCCTTTGTCTCTTCAAGTCTTTTCTAGACAGTGCACAGGTCAATTCTCCATACTGATCATTCATTTTCTTTGGATCCACAACCTCAACTTGGATACCAATACTCAGGCTTCTCCTACTGAGCATTGTATCCATCAAAGGCATCATTGAAAACTTCCTATCATTCTTCTCAACAGTAAAGACATTGTTCACACAATCATACATAGCTCTACAATCATACTGCCAAGGTCTACCGAGCAATATATGATAGCTATCCATATCCACAATTTCACAAAACACAAGATCCTTATACTGGCCAATCTGAACATTAATGAAGCATTATTCCCTTACTTCCAAAGCATGAACATCTTGCAACCAACCAATCCTATAAGGACATGGATGTTTCATTCTACTCACACCAAGTTTCCTAACCATGTCCTTAGCAACAAGGTTATCAGTACTACCACTATCAACAATAACATCACAAAGTTTACCATCAGACATGCATTGGGTCCTAAACAAATTACTCCTCTAACAAGGTTCATCCTTTGTACTGAGCAATGTTAGCCGAAGTAGCAAGTTCTTTGATTCAGGTTCATTCTGAATGTTCTCATTTACCACAATAGTTTTTTGCTCAACCTTCTTCTGTGTACACTCAAAAGAATGGTGTCCTTCCTATCCATAGTTATAGAAAGTACCTTTTTTTGGTGTTCAAAATGGACGCTCATGCTCTTAGGCTACCAATATACCCTCAGATAGATTTTAGGAGTGGTTAGTTCCAAAATGTATAGGGATCTTAGGGTAACTGGACCAACTTTAGGGACAAGACTGCCCTCTTCACTTCTGGCTCTGCAAAACCAAGGTGGGTGCACCTAACCCAGTGAAAATACACTTCACACACCAATGACTGGGTCTAGACAACAAATTGATAGTAAGAAAGTGCTAAATGCTAACCCCACATTCATTGACTCTCCATTACTATACGGTGACAAAACCACACAACCAACTACTTAAAGCTTAAAAAGGTTATTGATTTTAGTATTTTTGGGATGCAATAACTTCAACTAGTGTATGCTAACAAGAGAGATACTCATTTAGGCCAGTGCCTCATCTATTGGGCAAGAGTCCTTAGACACAAAGACACACAAATTTGAGAATACTTGAGAATTTATAGCCATAAATACATTTATCCTAATCTTTACTGCTTACAAAACATCCTTACATAGACAAGGGGAAAACTCATATCTCATCTAGAGCATAATTTAATCCAATCCTAGATTAGAACTCAGGAATGAAGATACATACAGACAAACAATATGTAATGAGCCAGAAAACTCAAAGCTTACTTGACTTGACATAAAGGAGAGATAAGAACCAGATATTTATATTAAGTATGATGAATTCCTTCTATGTATATAATGAACTACAAAGAACCCCGCTTGCAAACTACATCTTAGACCTACAACTTTCTTCTTTCATTAACAAACACTGAGTCAAAAACTATTACAGAACCGTTAGGACCAAAAACTCGGGACTAAGTTTGAACTTTGAAACTAGAACCCCGACAAAATAAAAAATTCAACATTATATACCACTAGTTATGTTGGAATCCCAAATAGGTTAGGATACAAAAAGCTATGGATAACTAGGGTAAGTATTAGGGTTTCCACCCACCATACAATTCAAATAGATCCAAAATTAATACACTGGGAGGGAAAACCAAGCAACCCTGAGCAATCAGATCCAAAATCCAATCTTCACTTATTGTAAATCCTCTAGAAATGTACTGAAGATCAAGAAATTCCTGCAAATTTATCTGATTTGACTCTCGCAACATGCCTCGAGCATTGTTATTCATTCTCCCCATGACATAAAACTCCCTGAAATCAATCATCATACTCGTTGGACCACACTACAACAATCGGCACCACCAAACTAATCAAATCTGATCGTGAAAGCATTAAAAACTAGTCCTTTCTGTCACTGAGAAACTTTCAAAAATTTGAATTCAAACTACAACGGTTACTTTATGGGTCAAGCCACAGATCGGTGGTTGACATTCAAATTTGAATCAACTTTATATCGTGATTGTCCGATCTTGATATTTCATGGGCCTTATGATTTACCTTTGATAGGAATCCTAGTTTACATTTAGGGACCATGTGACAAAGCTGTTTCCTATTCGTGAAATGAAAACCTAACTCATGTTTAACTTTAGTGAATTAGCGAATGAAGGGAAACACTTAACCTCAGTTCATAATTGGTGAATGGGTGACTGAAGGATTTTCGCCAGTTCGCTGAATATTTTTCCTCTTTGCCAGTTTATTCAGCTACTACGCAAACACTTGTTCACCAAATCGCCAGACCTTTTAGCACTTCACCATTTTTTTGTGTGAAATAGAGAAACCTTTGGATTTTGTCAGTACCGCTAACCCTTTATCAGATCCACCAAAAAAAAATTGAGAGATTTACCCGGCCTGCATCAAGAAGATCGACGACCGTCTCATCTTCTCATAGACCTCCAAGATTCCATTAGATTACACACCCACCGTTGAATGGAGAATCTCTCCCTGCTCTGACATCTCTTTGACAAGATATGAAATCAATGGTGGGCATAAGATCACAAGTGTCAAATAAAACCCTTAAGATCATACACTAGCCGTCAATGCTTTGACAACATCAGAACCCACTGAACTGGAAATCCTGGCCCCACTGACGTGTTTGCATACCTATAATCCATGGCCAATCAAAACTTGACACCTCAGCAACACATGGTAATTAGTCCCACCCATCTCAGCAATCACTTAACCCTTTGACCATTCGGTGAATACGTGACTGCAGGGAAACTCCAAGTCACAGAATACATTCTTTAATCCATGTTAGATCAAATGATTCAGTGAACAAAGCTTTTCGCTGAATTGCGAAGTCCTTTCATAACCTCGGGTTACTCTTCATGAATTGGAAAATGCATAAAAGATGGGGGCCCACTGATGATCTAGAAAATTAGCAACCAAAGAGATTTCACCAATTCACAGCAAAACTTGAAACACTGCAACTTTATCTAGAGATTCAATGAATACACCTATTCGCCCATTCGCTGGAAGCTTAGAACTCCACCAAATAATTATGAGAATGCGTGAACACCAAAGATATTATCAGGACTACCAAAGATTTAATTGCTTCACAAAAACCTTGGACCAGAAACTTGGCCTGCCTGAAGAGAGATCAATGGTTTTCGCAAAAGCGCATACCTCTGACATATTCTATCAGATCTTACGACAACTGTTAGATCAACCCTTTATACTACTCTATAGATTCTTTGACACAAGACCCACTGACAAAAGTTGATTCAACACCTCATGGACAAATCAGATACCACTAAATCAACACACCTAGCAAGTGGACCCACTTGAAAGGAAAAGCTACATCACAATAGGAAATCAACAGTGGCGCAAGATCTTATGAGCCAGAAAGATTCTATCTGCTCATAAGACAACCATCGATTTAGAATCCACTGCAGGGCACTTCCATCTCGGGAATGAGCGACTAAGGGAATAAGATATAATGTTTGCCAGGTCACCGGATAAAAAGATAATACTGCCAGACACTTATAGATTACGTGAACACTGTTCACTGAACCGCCAAAATTTTATAAGGCATGAAAAAGTATTATCCAATACAGCAAACACCGGAAGAGAAAATAACCAAGTGCACTAAGGGATTTTAAGTGGGGCTAAAAGGTAACACAAAATTAGATCAGGGCGAGACAAAACAAGGGGTTTTCTGGCAATGGCTAGATTTTTGAATTTTTGCCTAGGGTTTTGCCAAAAAATAGGGGAAAAAGGATGCAGACGCTAGGAAAAAGGGATGCAGCCATGAAATTTTTTTACCAGTGCTAACAGTGGCTCATACTCAGGGATGTGTATCTCCTACAGATACAACGAGCAAGCTAGAATCTCCTAGAAGAGAAGACCAACTCAAAACTTTGACCCAAAAGGCAAAAACAGATGATTGTACAGGGGAAAACATAAACTACTGCTCATGGAAAATATACTTCAGGAGAAGAAAAACTTTAGGAATTGTCCATGAACATGAAATTCCAAAGTACCACCAGTTAAATCCTTCAAGACATAAGAGTCTTTACTCCATTTGCTTTCAATAAGATAAGGGCCCAACCAAATTGGATCAAATTTTCCATGCTTCCCCTTATCTTCTAACCTTGCATTCCACATCAAGACAAGGTCATCAACTTCAAAAATTCTTTGAGTAGCTCTCCTATCAAACAAATTCTTACATTGTCTTTGCAAGGCCTCATTCCTTTCATGTGCATCTCTCCTCACCTCCTCCAATTGGATCAGCTCATCCATTCTTACTCTCATCTCATCATTCAAATCTTCATCATATTCCTAGATGAAATTATACATCCGTAATAAATTATTTTGAGGTAACCTAGCACTTATTCCATATACCAAATCAAATGGAGCACAACCTATGGCCTTCTTAATCGTTACCCTGTCAGTCCATAGCGCCTACTATAACTTTGAGTCCCAGGCTTTCTTATTCTTGTCCAACACTCTCTTGAGAATCTTGATCAGACTTTTATTACTGGACTCATGCTAGCCATTTCCTTGTGGATGATATAGGGAAGAAAATGAAATGTGTATCCCATTTTGCTGAAAAAAATCATTAGATTCCTATGATCTAAAACACATTGCATTATCAACCACAATTACCTCTGGGCAACCAAACCTGGTGAGGATGTTCTGCATCATAAAATCTACCACCACTTTGCTAGTAGCCTTTCTAGCGGGGATAGCTTCAACCCACTTGGTAAAATAGTCTATTGCCACTAGTATGTAAGAATGTCCACCACTAGACTTGTTTGGAATCTCCCCAATAAAATCAATACCCCACTTCCGGAAAGGAGCCTGAACTGCAATAGGTCGGAGTGGCAAATTCCCATTAAATTTCAACATTCTAGCAAACCTCTAACATGCATCACATTTTCTTACAAACTGATGTGTATCCTTAAAAACTGTAGGCCACCAAAATCCAGACCTAAGGATCTTGTGAGCTGTGGTCTTTTCCATATAGTGTCCTCCACACACACCTTGGTGCATTTCCTTTAATAGAGCCTCAGACCTCTCATGGTCTATAAACTTTAGCAATATTCCTTCATTGCTTCTCCACCATAACTTACCATGTATAATGGCATACCTTGTTGATTGCAACTTGACAATTCTCCTATTTTCATCCATCTCAGGGGGGAAAAACAATTTGTACAAGTAACCAATAACATCTTTGTACCAATCACAATAATCCAAATCACAAACATATGGTCTTTGTTCTTCTTCTAACACATTCAGATGATTTGCAATTAAATTTCTTTGTGCCATTAATTTTTCAAGACCTAAGTCTCTTACCAACTTTGTAATCTGGATATCAATATTAAATTCTTGGATCCTATTGATCCATTTGCATCTTTTTTTTGAAACTTCATGTTGCACTAATATATCCTTAACTGCAGCATTAGGAACATAAGCAACCACCTTAGCTCCTACAAGGTAACATCTAAAAGCCTTGACTACTTTGACTAAGGCATAAGCCTATTTCTCAGTAATATCATATTTTAATTCTGCTTCTTGTAAGGATTTACTAAAAAATGATATGGGTTGTTCATATCCATCTAAATTCTTTTGCAATAAAACTGTTGCAACTGTATGACAAGAAGCAAAAGAAAAAATTTGCATGGGCTTACCATAATCAGGTGTCCTCAAAATTGGAGCATCCTGAATGGCCTTTTTGATATTTCTGAAAGATTCATCTGCTTCTTCATTCCATTCAATCTTTGCTTCTTTTTTCAACATCTTAGAGATAGGGAGACTGATTTCTGCAAAATTTGTAACAAATCTCCTTAGAAAATTTACCTGCCCAAAGAAAGACTATATTCCTTTAACATTTCTAGGTGGTGAAAGCTTATCTATAGCCATAACCCTTTTAGGGTCAATCCTCACTCCATCCTGGACACCATATGTCCTAAGAGCTTTCCTTCCACAACACCAAAATAACACTTCTTTGGATTCAAAGAAATCCCATACTCCAAAGCCCTGATAAAAATCTTCTCAAGATGTTCACAATGTTGATCTTCCTTTTCTGAATATGCTGTGAGATCAGCCTGATACACCACTAGGAATTTGTTTATGAAGTTTGCAAAGGCCACATCCATAGCTCTCTGAAAAGTAGCTCCTGCATTTGTCAGACCAAAATGCATTCTAACATAAACATATGTTCCCCAAGGGGTAGTGAATGCAGTCTTGAACTGTTCTGACTCCTTGACCATAACCTGATTTTATCCAGCGAAACCATCCATCATGGACATTAACTTTGATCCAGTAACCTTTTGTAGCATATTCTCCATGTTAGGCAAACCATAATTTCCCTTCAAATAATTGACATTCAAATTCCTAAAATCAACACATAACCTAATGTCACCATTCTTTTTTCTGACTGGAACCAAGTTTGACTCCCAAGTAGAATGTCTGACAGGCTTGATGATGCCAACATCCATCATCTTTTTGAGTTCATCTTGCATTTTTGGTGCTAGGGTAGGGTTCATAGGCCTTAACTTTTGCCTAAAAGGTTTAGTTCCTTCCTTCAATGGTATCTCATGCGAGAATAGATCTTCTCGATAGGTTTTCAAATCATCATAAGACCATGCAAAGACATGTCTAATTTTTTGAGAAGATCAATCAGATTGTTCCTAATTTTTTGAGATAAACATTTACCTATGTAAACATTTTTAGGTACTTGACTTGTTCCTAAATTTACTTCCTCCAAATCATTTATCTTATCAATAAGTTTAGGAAAACAAGTCCTTTCTTTATCATCAAATGCCCTCTCAAGAGAAACCAATCCCCTTGGGATCCTATTTGACTTTAGTTGCAAAAATTCTTTCCCAAAGACATTTTCTTTTCCATCTTTGATGTCAAAATAAGTGTTGAAATCCATCTCCTGACCATCAAAATGAGATTCACACTGCAAAAACCTTAGTATATCCCAATCATCAGAAAATACCTACCAATTCTCAACATTATCCGGGATAGAAGGCCTAGACTTACACTCAATCCTAGATATCCATGCAAAGGTAATATCCTTTGGCCTTAATGCTATGTTTTCCAGTAAGTCATCCATCCTATTTTGGCTCCTATCCACCCAATCAATACCAAAGCATTGAAACCTTCAATTTCATCCCAAACAACATTTCTATATTGTTTTAGCCTTTGATTCTTTGATGCATACTTTGATCTAATCTGAGAAACTATTAATTCAGAATTACCAATCACCCTAAGACATTTGATCCCATATTTTGATGCTTGTCTCAAACCAATCAATAGGGCCTCATATTCAACAACATTATTTGTGCAAGGGAACAAGAGAGTGAAAGAAAACTTAAAAGTCTTACAACTTGGGGATATCAACAACACTCCTACTCCAACACCTTCCTTTGAACTTGCTCCATCAAAATATGGAGTCCATAAGACATTACCTTTTGCCATGTTATTTTCATCATCAGCCAAAAGGACAAGCATGACCTTTTCTTGCACCTCTCTCTCCTAAACTTGGAAAGAACCAATGCCAATGTCAACAAAGCAATTCATGTTGTCCTCTTCATCCTCCTCAATCATATGTGGAGTTCTAGCTTCCCATGAAACTTTCACACTTTCTCCTTCAATGTTAAAAGTAGAAAAAGACAAGTCACATTGAATACTTCCTCCCATAGAGGCACTCCATTTTCTAGATAAAAACATTCCATATTGAGGAGGAATATCAACTACAAGAACACTCATAGTTAGCTGTTTATTAGGAAATGTTGCTAACTTATAAGGCAAAGCCTTAATGGTACCAATAACTGGTACTTCTCTTGAGTCCATAGCTTGGCATCTCCCATTAGGTGTATCTACCTTCAGTCCTAATGACTTCATGATCTCTGTAGGCATGAAAGTGTTTGATGCTCCAGAATCAATCATGCAATTCTTCAACAACTTCCCATTTATCATAAGGGATAAGAAAAAAGGATCCACTGTCCCTGATGCAGTATTTACAACATTTGCATCCAAATACCTCTGAGGAATCTCGGAGACAATTTCTTCATTTTTACTATCCGGTGTGTCTTCTAGAGAAGCCACATGCTTGTCACCTTTGTTCATTTCTTGGATCTTTATAGAAGAGGCACCATTTACCCAATCCAAGGCCTTGACCTTGTGGTCTTCTATTCTCATCATTTCTAACAATGGAACCTTAATAGTTATTTGTGAAAGCAATTTAGTCATATCAATGGGAACATATGTATGGTTACCCGTGTCAACCTTAATGTCGGTGCCATCTTTATCTTCTACTTTGACAGTCAAATTAGATTTACCTTTTTGCACAAACTCATCTTCATTTTGAGGTATGGGAATAGCTATCTCTAGTGTCCTTGCTTTACCTTGAGGTATTACAGTAGGTCCCATCTTCTTTTTAACTTTAACCTTACTGACAACATCAACATCTTTCTCCCTTTTCTCATGCTGTTGTGTACTCTTTTCTGATTTCTTGATAAACATACTACTAGGTTTACCATTTGTGCTTCCAACTATCCTATTTCTCAAATTATAATTGCTCCTGGCTTGAGTTACCATGTCTGTAGTGATTTGAGCAATTTCCTCATCAGAGGGCCTCCTTAAGGAAACATGTTTCTCACACTTCACTGTACCACATCCAACATCATCAAACTCCTCATCCTCACCATTAGTAGAGTAAACCTCATCCCATGCATGTGAAGAAGTCATTGCACAACCACTCTGATCATATTTCTTATCCTATTCTTGATTCTCAGATAAATTTAGAGCAATAACACAATGCTCTGGACTATGAGGAGATTGACAAGCAGTACGCCATGGGATATCATCATTCATATTAACTGAATTTCTTTGCAAAGGATCAGGAACCCTATCATCAGGCCTATCCCTTTTGACTAGAAAAATGGGCTTGCCATCCTTCCACTGAGTATTGTATGGGTAATTCTACATTCTTGGTTGCCTACTGAAATTACTTGAAGCAGGCTGGTCATTTGTTGCAACCCTATTGTTTCTTTTTTCATCAGGCTTTAGATCCTCTAAAGCACTTAGAATCTACTTTAGATTATCCTCTTCCTTTGGCTTAAAGTTAGTAGACCTTCCCATCTCTTTCTTATTTTGCACTTGAGGCCTATAATCATCTCTTCTCCCTAATTTCCTGATATTCTTCTATTACTTTCTATGTTGATAGCCAACTTGTAAGCCTCCCCAAGATTTTTAGGATTCTTATCCCTTAAGAGGTAACCCATCTTTGCATCAAAAGCATTTAAGTATGTCACAAGACACACTCTATCATCTAACCTGATAACTTGCAGTAGCCTATGCATAGCCTTTTGGAATCTTATATTAAATTCAAGAACCTCTTCATTCTGATTTTTCTTTATGTTATTGAATTCATTCAAAATAAAACCCTCATTTGTTTTATCTCCATAATGCTCCTTGAAACAATTCTTAAATTCATTCCAAGATCCTATACTAGCATGGGGCAATCCTCTAAACCAATCCCTAGCATCCTCAGTTAGAGATTGTACAAATAATTTCATTACAACATCATCAGGCTCAACATTATAATCATCTATTACATCCATAAATTTTTTTAGATGTTCTTCACATGTGATGACATTATTTCCAGTAAACTTTGGGAGCTTCTTTCTAATTTCATCAGGAATTACATTAGGATAATGAGGAATACCAAAAAAGATAAGTTGTTTTTACCTTTCATGAACAGGAACTCCATGTGGTGGATCCATTCCTTGAGATGTAGATGTCCTTGTGTTTGAACCATCAGGAATTTTAGTAGCACCCAGAATGCCATTTGTTTGAGCTGCAAGGTTACCATGATTTCCACCTTGTCCCAAGAAAGAAGTAAAAACATTTGAAGGTCCTGAGGTATGCTTGAGAAAATCAATCTTCTTCCTCATTTCTATAGCAGTAGCCTCCAACTCTGCTTTCTCTACTTCTTTAGCCCACATTTCTTTCTCTTTTCTAGCCTTCTCAAGGTCTGCATCTAATCTCAACCCTTGATCTAATGGGTTTTCCACGTGAACTTGTTCACTGATCTGAACTCCAACAGCTTTTTGTTTTCCCTTATCTCTAGGCCTAGTTATCTCATGTGTTTTATACATAATAGGCTATTCCTCTACTCTTTAAGGCTCTGAGACAAAATTAATTGCCTCCAAGTCTAACAACTACCTCTTTAGCTGATCAGCCCTTATCATGGCTTGTCTTACTCTATCTTCTTTGTCCTTTTCTCTTTGCTGTCTGATAACAACTTGTTCTTGGACTCTTCTTTCCAATTCATAGACCTCCTCAAAGATCTCTTCTAATTCCAGGAGAGTAATCTTAGACTCATCATCTCCCACTTGAAATTTATCCTCATACTGGTTTAGTCCCAAATCAACAGCCTCTTCTTATTCTAAAATATTTTCTTCTTCACTAGGCTTGGTTTGAGCTTCTTGCCTTGTATATTTTTTATTCTTCCAAGTATGAGAAACATTTCTTTTCTTCTTTCCTCCCCTTGTCTGACTAGGTTTGGAAGTGCTTGGAATATCTTCTTCGATTATGTTTTCAAGATGCTCCTTTCTCCGGGACCTAGTACCTCTGTAACTCATTCTTATAAAATCTACTGACTAGCACTGCTATAGAGATGTTTGAGTTGCCACCCAAGTATATTGGGAATCTTACAATACAACTTCCTCACTAACAAATATCCAAATGTGTTGACAAGACAAGGGACAAGAATAACCCTATTTTTTCCAATGATGACCTATTGGTTAATATAGACTTGTGTAACACTTCCCTAGTAGAGTCACCATCTTGTTGGTGTTCAAAATGGATGCTTATGCTCTTAGGCTGCCAATATACCCTTAGATAAATTTTAGGAGTGGTTAGTTCCAAAATGTATAGGGATCTTAGGGTAACTGGACCAACTATAGGGACAAGACTGCCCTCTTCACTTCTGGCTCTGCAAAACCAAGGCAGGTGCACCTAACCTAGTGAAAATACACTTCACACACCATTTACTGGGTCTAGACAATAGATTGATAGTAAGAAAGTGCTAAATGCTAACCCCACATTCATTGAATCTCCATTACTATACGGTGACAAAACCACACAACCAACTACTTAAAGCTTAAAAAGGTTATTGATTTTAGTATTTTTGGGATGTAATAACTTCAACTAGTGTATGCTAACAAGAGAGATACTCATTTAGGCCAGTGCCTCATCTATTGGGCAAGAGTCCTTAGACACAAAGACACACAAATTTGAGAATACTTGAGAATTCATAGCCATAAATACATTTCTCCTAATCTTTACTGCTTACAAAACATCCTTACATAGATAAGGGGAAAACTCATATCTCATCTAGAGCATAATTTAATCCAATCCTATATTAGAACTCAAGAATGAAGATACATACATACAAACAATATGTAATGAGCCAAAAAACTCAAAGCTTACTTGACTTGACACAAAGGAGAGATAAGAACTAGATATTTATATTAAGTATGATGAATTCCTTCTGTGTATATAATGAAATACAAAGAACCCTGCTTGCAAACTACATCTTAGACCTAAAACTTTCTTCTTTCATTAACAAACACTGAGTCAAAATCTATTACAGAACACTTAGGACCAAAAACTCAGGACTGAGTTTGAACTTCTAAATTGGAACCCCGACAAAATAAAAAATTCAACATTATATACCACTAGTTACATTGGAATCCCAAATAGGTAAGGATACAACAAGCTATGGATAACTAGGGTAAGGGTTAGGGTTTCCACCCACCATACAATTCAAACAAATCCAGAATTAATACACTGGGAGGGAAAACCAAGCAACCCTGAGCAATCAGATCCAAAATCCAATCTTCACTTATGGTAAATCCTCTAGAAATGTACTAAAGATCAAGAAATTCCTGGAAATTCATCTGATTTGAGTCCTGCAACATGCCTCGAGCACCATTATTCATTCTCCCCATGGCATAAAACTCCCTCCAATCAATCATCATACTCGCTAGACCACACTGCAATAATCGACACCACCAAACTAATCAAATCTGATCGTGAAAGGATTAAAAACCAGTCCTTTCTATCGCTGAGAAACCTTCAAAAATTTGAATTCAAACTACAATGGTTACTTTATGGCTCAAGCCACAAATCGGCGGTCAACATTCAAATTTGAATCAACTTTATATCGTGACCGTCTGATCTTGATATTTCATGGGCGTTATGATTTACCTTTTATAGGAATCTTGGTTTACATTTAGCGACCATGCGGCAAAGCCGTTTCCTATTTGTGAAATGAAAACCTAACTCATGTTTAACTTTAGGGAATCAACAAACAAAAGGAAACACTTAACCTCGGTTCATAATTGGTGAACGGGCAACTGAAGGATTTTTGCCAGTTTGCTGAACATTTTTCCTCTCTGCCAGTTTATTAAGCTACTACGCGAATGCTTGTTTGCCAAATCGCTAGACCTTTTAGCACTTCACCATTTTTTTGCATGAAAGAGTGAAACCTTTGGATTTTTTTGGTGCCACTAACCCTTTATCAGATCCACCCAAAAAAAAACTAAGATTTATTGAGCCCGCATCAAGAAGATTGACGACCGTCTCATCTTCTCATAGACCTCCAAGATTCCATCAGATTACACACCCACCATCGGATGGAGAATCTCTCCCTACTCTGACAACTCTCTAACAAGATATGAAATCAATGACAGGTGTAAGATTGCAAGTTTCAGAGAAAACCCTTAAGATCATATGCTAGCGGTCGATGCTCTTACAACGTCAGAACCCACTAAACTAGAAATCTCAGCCCCACTGACATGTCTGCATACCTATAATCCATGGCCAATCTAAACTTGACACCTCAGAAACATATGGTTATCGGTCCCACCTTTCTCAGCAATCACTTAACCCTTTGACCATTCAGTGAATACGTGACTGCAGGGAAACTCCAAGTTATAGAATACATTACTAAACCCATGTTAGATCAAACGATTCAGCGAACGAAGCTTTTTTCTGAATCGCAAAGTCCTTTCATAACCTTGGGTTACTCTTCATGAACTAGAAAATGCATAAAAGATGAGGGCCCACTGATGATCTAGTGAATTAGCGACCAAAGAGATTTCACCAATTCACATCAAAACTTGAAACACTGCCACTTTATCTAGAGATTCAATGAATACACCTATTTGCCCATTCACTGGAAGCTTAGAACTCCGCCAAATAATTACAAGAATGTGTGAACACCAAAGATATTATCAGGACCACCAAAGATTTAACCGCTCCACCAAAACCTTATACCAGAAACTAGGCCCGCCTAAAGAGAGATCAACGGTTGTCGCAAAAGTGCATACCTCTGACATATTCTATCAGATCTTATGACAACCGTTAGATCAACCCTTTATACTACTCTACAAATTCTTTGACACAGGACCCACTGACAAAATTTGATTTAGCACCTCATGGACAAATCAGATAGCACCAAATTAGCACACCTGGCAAGTGGACCCGCTTGAAAGGAAAAGCTACGTCACAACAGGAAATCAACGATGGGTGCAAGATCCTACGAGCTAGAAAGATTCTATCCACTCATAAGATAATCATCTATTTAGAATCCATTATAGGGCACTTCCATCTTGCAAATGAGCAACTAAGGGAAAAAGATACAATGTTCACCAGGTCATTGGATAAAATGATAAGACCACCAGACACTTAGAGATTATGCGAACACTATTCGCTGAACTGCCGAAAAGTTTATAAGGCATGAAAAATTATTATCTGATTCAGCAAACACCGAGAGAGAAAATAACCACGTTCACTAAGGGATTTTAAGTGGTGCAATAAGGTAAAACAAAATTAGATCAGGGTGAGACAAAACAAGGGGTTTTATGGCAACGGCTAGATTTTTGAATTTTTGCCTAGGGTTTTGCTAGAAAATAGGGGGAAAAGGATGCAGAGGCCAGAAAAAAGGGATGCAGCCATGAAATTTTTTTACCAGTGCTAACACCTTTAAAGATAACTCTACCTATCTTCTTCTTAGGTTCCACAGGTTTCTCTTCATCTTCTACATCAGTCGATTTATCCTTTGTTGAGTGATCAACTTTCTCCTTCCTATGGGAGTTATTAGGTTATTTCCTTTTTAACTTCTCTTCTGCCCTCAAAGCATACTGATAAGCATCTTTTGCATAATCAATCTTTAGCATACCAAGCTCATCCTAGATATTGAATCTCAAACCATTCACATACCGAGCCACCTTCTCCTTACCAATCTCTCGGTGTCCAAACCAAATAGTAAGTTTGTGGAGCTCCTCGATATAATCTTCAATAGACAAATCCTTCTATTTCAGATTCTAAAACTTCTTAAATAATTCAAGCTCATAGTCCATAGGTAGGAACTTAGCTTTCAATTTAGTCACCATCAACCTCCACTGATTGATCTTCATTTCACCTTCATCCTCTTGGTTCCTTTGTAATTCTTTCCACCAAAGAGTAGCATGACCCTTCAATTTTGCCTGTGCCAACTTTACCCAAAGAGGATCTTCAATTTCTTCTAGCTCAAATAAATATTCAAGTTCACCAATCCAGTCAATCAAATTATCAGGTTTCAAAGTGCCAGAGAAATTAGAGACTTCCATTCGGTAACTACTAAACCGAGCAGCAAATCTAGGCAACCGAGTAGTTTTGTCTTCACCAGATCTATCCCTCTGGTCATCACCACTAGATCCCACATGTTTGAATTCTTCAGCAACTTCTTCATCACCATCCTCAATGATGAACTACAACTGATTTAGAACCTACATGGAGAATCTGTAATTCAAGATTACTGAGAAGTTGCTGATTAGATATGCAACATGATTAAATTAGTATTATGTTGTAATAAGCGGCAAAATTTGATGAAGGAGAAGAAAATGATTTACTCATCTATATAAGAGACATTGGTTTCATTGTTGAAAGATGCTAGAAGAAGAAGAAACTACAGAATTATCACGTGAAGGATTTTTCATGTATTCTGATCATGTTGGTTAGTAAGAACCAAGCTGCAGAACAATTACTGAGCTACAGAGAGTAATTACCGACGGATAGTAAGTTGATATAGTATTGAATTTGAAGTGATATATTAATCAAAAAGATTTGAATGAGCTGAACATTGATTTGTAAACTACAATTGAAGTTGTTTCAAGGCAGATCATCTACTGTTACATATTTAACCATTGTACATAGTCAAATCTCTTAACCGAGTGGACTATGAAAGTCTTTTGATGTTTCATTCATAGAGTGAACATTGTTATTCTATCAACCCTAGAGTGACTACTGGTTGGATGATAACTTCTAGTCTAAAATCCTCTAACAAGGTCACACCTAACAGTGTGTTTGTAACCTTTAATAGGGTTGGGTCTTCACCGACCTCACTTGAGAAGAGTGAACAATTTTGGGTTGCCAGTCCCAGGTGGTTTTTCCCTTCACAGGGTTTCCACGTTAAATCTCTTGTGTTATGTGTTCATTGTGATATTTGCTTGGTATCATACTTTTCATATTACATGTTAGATTTGATCAGTAACTACTATAAGTTTTAGACTAACAATCGGTAAAAATATAGACAGTGAAAGTATTTTATGTTTACCGAGTAGCAGAAGTTGAGGAATTTGTTTTGGATTATACATTTTGTTTTGGGACATTGGATAACTGATTCACCCCCCTCTTAGTTATTCTAACATTTGGTATCAGAGCTGTGGTTTCTTAGAATAGGGTTTTAAGGACTCCAGTACAAAGGTCTCAAGATGTATAAGAGGGAAGTGCCAAAGCTAAACAAAGATAACTTCATCATATGGAAAAGTTGGATGATGTTGCACATATCTAGAATTGGGAACTCAGCACTAGAACTGATGAAGAATGGCTACATTGAACCGACCACTGGTCCCTTAACTCTTGATCAACTGAAGGATAGGCATGAACACAATATTACTATGATGGAACTTTCTACTACCTGTATTGATGCCAAATTTGAAGACATCAAGGGTTGTGATACTGCTAAGAAGATGTGGGATAAGCTAAATCTAACATACAATGGAGATTTGAATGTTAAGAGTGCCCAAGCTGAAAGCCTAAGAGGCAGATTCAATGATATGAAGATGAAGGAATGTGAGAACATTGTGCAATACACAAACAGATTGAAAGAGGTAGTACATGCTACTAGAGCATCTGATGGACTTACTGATGATGAAATAGTGATAAGTAAGATTCTCAGAACTTTGTTGCCAGTTTATGCAATCAGGATCTTTGCAATTCATGAAACAAGAGCTACATCCAATCTTACTCTTGACACCCTGATCGGTAAGATTACAACCTTTGAATTGAATAATTTTGACAACAGTGTTGTACCTTCTATTGAATCCTCTTTCATGTCTTCTTTGAAGATTGGTAAGTCTAGTAGTAGGAATAATAAGAATAATGATAGTGATAGTAATATCGATGATGAACTTGAAGAGCTTGAAGCTCTTATGGCCAGAAGATTGCCCAAAGGTAAAGGAAGGTACAGAGGCAAGCTACCTTTAGCATATTTTAATTGTAAAGAAGTTGGCCACATCACTGCTAGATGTCTGAATAAGAAAGATGATGATAGATCCAGAGACTGATCCGAAGGAAGCTATGGGAGAAGAGTCAATAGAAGCTACCGACATAACAAAATAGATAACTGAGATAGCTATGACAAAGGGAAAAAGGTATTTTACATAGCCAAAGAATTTGAATTTGAATCTGAATCTGACACTGATGATGATGTAGAAGTAGTATTTGTTGCTATGAAAGATGATTCGGAGGAAGATGAGAAACATTAAGAAACAACACTGATCTCTAAAGTAAGCATAAATTATAAATGGATCATAGACAGTGGCTATATACATCATATGACTCGTGATATAGAGAAATTTGATCTACTTGATGAATATGATGGAGGATCTGTAAGGATGGGAAATGATGCACCTTGTATGGTGAGAGGTAAAGGTTCATTAATGATTAATGATAGAATAAAATGTGAAAATGCATATTGGGTAGATGGACTAAACTATAATTTGTTAAGTGTGGCACAACTGAATAACTCAGGCCACTAACTTTCTTTTGAGAGCAGAAAGGTAAAAATCTATGATGATGGAGGAAAAATTGTCGGAACCAGTACACAATCCAGAGGTAATCTATTTTATCGTTATATTGATCAGTCTTCTTGTATATTAATGAAGGATGAAGATGCATGGTTATGGCATAAAAGGTTATGTCATGTGAATTTTGATAACATGATCAAGATTAGTAAGAGGAAAAGAGTTAGAGGGTTGCCTAACTTGTCAAAATTGGATCATGCTATGTGCGATGAATGTCAGAAAGGTAAGATGACTAAGTCCAGTTTTAAGAGCAAAGACTACTCAAAAAAGAAGATACTTGAGTTGGTTCATATTGAACTATGTGGTCCTATGAGAACTCAGAGTTATTATGGTGATAGATACTTTTTTTCTTTTTTTTTATGACTATACTAGACTGATGACTGTTATGTTCTTGAAAGAGAAATATGAAGCATTTAAGATGTTTAAGTGGTATAAGGAAAAGGTAGAAAAAAAGACTGGAAAAGAGTTAAAATGCTTAAGATCTGATAGAGGAGGTGAATTTATCTCTGATGAATTTACTAATTTCTATAATGAGCATGGTATTAAGAGATAGGTCTCTACACCGAGGACACCTCAATAGAATGGGATTGCTGAAAGAAGGAATAGGTCAATCATTGATTGTGCAAGGACACTGATGATACAAAAGAATATTTCTCAAACATATTGGAGGGAAGCTATCAGCACAGCTGTATATGTGCTTAACCAAGTACAACTGAAGAAGTACACCAACTGGACACCTTATGAGCTATGGTTTGGACACAAACCTACTGTAAGTTATTTCAGGATTTTTGGAAGCAAATGTTTTATTCTAAAAGATGAGAGAAATGGGAAATTTGATTCTAAAGGATGAAGGAATATTCTTGGGATATTCTACTAAGAGTAGAGCATACAAATGTTTGAATAAGGTTATAGATAAGATAATTGAAAGTACTAATGTCTGTGTTGATGAGTTTGATGACAAGAACAAAGAGGAGAGAAAGGAACCAGAAGACTATGGTAGATTCACTTACATTGAACTTCCTGACTATCTACCAAAGTCACAACTTGTGATAACTGGTCAACAGGAAAATAACCCCAAGGAACAGGAAAGGGAAACCAATGAACAAGATGGTGCTACCGAGAAAGCACATGAACCTAAACAGGATGAACAAGAAAGAAGAAACCAAGTGCTGGCTAGTTTTGTCAGAAGACATCATCCTGAGACACAAATTATTGGAGATAGACAAGCTACCATGCAGACAAGAAGCAAAGCAAGACAAGGTACATGTCTAGTTTGTGAATTTGAACCAAAAAATATGAAAGTTGCATTAGAGAATGAAGAATGGGTTGATGCAATGAAATAGGAAATAGAGAAAATAGAGAAAAAAAAAACTAGAGCTTAGTACCTTGACCAAAGGACAAGAATGTTATCGGTACTAAATGGATATTCAGGAACAAAATGAATGAAAATGGTGAAGTGACAAGAAATAAAGCAAGATTGGTATGCAAGGGATATGCACAAGAAGAAGGCATTGAATATGGTGAGACATTTGCACCTATTGCTAGATTGGAAGGAGTTAGAATGCTACTTGCATATGCTGCACACAAGAAATTTAAGGTTTATCAAATAGATGTGAAGTCAACATTTTTGAATGGTATACTTGAAGAAGAGGTCTACATAGAACAACCTGAAGGATTCATTGATCCAGACAACAGAGACATGACATGTAGATTACCCAAAGCTTTATATGGTTTGAAGCAAGCACCAAGAGCATGGTATGAAAGGCTATATACTTGCTAAGTATTGGATTTGTAAGAACTAGTGAGAACAACAATTTGTACATGAAAGGTGATATTGATGACACTATTATTATTGCTGAAATTTTTATTGATGATATTATTTTTGGAGGTCAAGATCATGTATGTAAATCTTTTTCTGATGACATGAGGAATGAGTTTGAAATGTCTATGTTCAGAGAAACTAAATTCTTTCTAGAATTTCAAGTGATTCAGCAGTGTGATGGGATATTCATCACACAGTCCAAGTACATAAAGGAAGTCTTTAAGACATTTGGCATGGAAGATGCTAAACCTATGGGAACACCGATGGCTACTAGAAGTAAATTGACAAAGGAAGATGAAACTATAGAGGTAAACCATACACTTTATCGATCCATGATTGGTAAACTAATGTATGTAGTTCACAGTAGACTAGATATAACACATGTTGTGGGAATTGTTGCTAGATATTCTGCTAATCCTATAGAATCACACATGATTGCTACTAAAAGGATCTTAAGATACCTGAAAAAGATAGAGAATTATGGATTATGGTATCCTAAGGAAGGTAAGTTTGAATTGAAGGTTTATACCGATGCTGATTGGGCTGGAAATGTGGATGACAGAAAAAGCACCACCAGAGGAGCATTTTTCTTTGGTAAAAGACTTGCAACCTAGACAAGTAAAAAGTAGGTGTGTATTTCTTAGTCTATAGCTGAAGCAGAGTATTTTTCTACTACAACTAATTGCTCAAACATTGCATATATCAAGCAAGTCTTAGAAGGAATGAATGAGGTAATCACTAACCTGGTGATTATATACTGTGACAACACAAGTGCTGTAAATATTTCAAAGAATCTAGTGATGCACTCTAAGACACAACATATATCAATTAAGTATCATTACTTAAGAGAACAAATGGAAGCGAAGCAAGTGAAGTTAGAATTTGTTACATCCAAAGAACAATTTGCAGATATCTTTACAAAGCCTCTACCGAAGGACACATTTGAATATTTGAGGACTAGACTTGGGGTTCATCCCCTGTCTATCAGTCACTAATGTGATCTGGATGTTGCATCAGCCTAATCTTATTAGAAGATCATTCATGTTGATGCAACATAGTTCACACTTTGGATCATGTTCAAGGTTTTGATTAAGTTTGGAGAATTGAAACAGATTGGGCTATCAGTATACTAAGATAGAGAGAATGTAATGGAAAACAAAGAGTTACTTGGCTATTGAAGATCTGTATGTTTATTTGTTTCTTTGGCATTGTTGTCAAAGGGAGAGATAAATAATATGAAAAGGAAAGGGATAGATATGCACCGATGAGAACTATCTAAGGGAGAGATAATCTGAAAGAAATAGAACACTGAAGATCTGTTACTGAGAATAGAAGAAGGAATCTGAGAGCTGAAAAGATCATACTTGCAGAATGTCAAAGCTTTATTTTTTAATGCTGTTTAGTAACATAGTGATTAAACATATTAAGCTAGGGAGAGCTTACACAACATTTGTTCACAGAGTTATAGAATACATGTTTGGTATGTGTATGGTACACTTCATATTACTTGAGTTGTCATCAATGCCAAAGGGAGAGATTGATGAACTACAACTGATTTAGAAGCTGAATGGAGAATCTATAATTCAAGATTACTGAGAACTTCTTGATTATATATGCAAGATGATTAAATCAGTATTATGTTGTCATTGATGCCAACTAGCTTGACAGTACTTATCTTGTAAGTTACTATACTGACACATCTGAAGAAAGGTGAAAGAGATGAAGAACAAAAATATCTACATAAGGAAGATGTACATGTTAGATGAGGATAGGGAATACATTGAGTAACTTTTTGATGAGTCTATGACTTGATGATATTGAATTTATTATGTTGCATTCATCTATGATGAAGAATAGAGTTGAAAGACACAAAGCAATGTTGTCAGTAAATAAAGCATTCTAGTATACACCGATGGAGTGTAGTGTATACCGAGTGTAGTGTTAACCGAGCTTGTGTTCACCAACGCATTTCTTTGTTAACCGAGTAGAATAAAAAAGAATTAAATGATCAGTTTAGCTGATAAACTGATGAGTTGGAAAGTGTATGAAATCAAGGTAACAGATAAGGTTTGTTATGAAGATCGATGGCTAACATAATTCAAGGAAGATCTAATGGAGCAGATTGAAATGTGTTATTGACACATCAACTGAGGAAGCTGAAAGTGACAAAATCTATGAATATGATTAAGCAAAAAAATCTGATGGAGGAGAAGAAAATGATTTACTCATCTATATAAGAGACATTGGTTTCATTGTTGAAAGATGCTAGAAGAAGAAGAAACTGTAGAATTATCGTGTGAAGGAGTTTTCATGTATTTTGATCATACTAGTTAGTAAGAACTGAGCTGTAGAAAAATTACTGAGCTATAGAGAGTAATTACAGATAGATAGTAAGTTGATATAGTATTGAATCTGAAGTGATATATTGATCAAAAATATTTGAATGAGCTGAACATTGATTTGTAAACTACAATTGAAGTTGTTTCAAGGCAGATCATCTACTATTACATATTTAACCATTGCACATAGTCAAATCTCTTAACCGAGTGGACTATGAAAGTCTTTTGATGTTTCATTCATAGAGTGAGCATTGTTATTCTATCAACCCCAGAGTGACTACTGGTTGGATGATAACTTCTGGTCTAAAATCCTCTAACAAGGTCACACCTAACAGTGTGTTTGTAACCTTTGATAGGGTTGGGTCTTCACCGACCTCACTTCAAAAGAGTGAACAATTTTGGGTTGCCGGTCCTAGGTGGTTTTTCCCTTCACAGGGTTTCCATGTTAAATCTCTTGTGTTATGCATTGATTGTGATATTTTCTTGTTATCATACTTTGCATATTACATGTTAGATTTGATCAGTAACTACTATAAGTTTTAGACTGACAATCGGTAAAAATACAGACAGTGAAAGTATTTTATGTTTACCAAGTAGTACAAGTTGAGGAATTTGTTTTGGGCCACAAGATAACTGAGTCACCCCACTCTTAATTATTCTAACACTCAGTACCAACATTCTGAGGAATACCAGTAATAGTTCTTATGGTCTCGGTGACCATGTCATTCTTCATTAACTCCATCTCAGATCTAAAATTTGATTTCACCTTCTCTGTAATCTTGGATTCCGTAGTATCACAGAGGTCTTGAATAACTCTAGGGTCCAATCTTCTCAGCGACATGCTCAAAGATAAGAGAAACCCTCAGCAACAAACCCTCATTGATCACCTTGTGACAATTTCCAAGTTTTATACAAGTCAGATTGCAACCTCCAATCTTGCAAAACAACTAGGGCACAATTCCACAAGCCCAGTGCTATGGATCTGCAATCAAGATCATATGATATCTTCACCAAGAAGATCAACTTTGTAAGATCAGCCTCACTAGGTTAACCTTCTTCTTCAACAAGATCAACATTCACCCCAATAGGAACAAAACTTCGCTCTGATACCACTTGATGCAGTGAAGGATGGTGGATCCAATTAAGGATAGTCCAAACCTTGTAGCCTATAGAATTACATAGAGGAATACTAAAAAATACAACATAATATAATTTTTTAACTCTGATTTTCATTAACATGCCTGGCTATAAGGCCTTCCAGGTTAGGACCAATTACAATCAGTAAACAATTTTGCAAGATCCACAACCAGATCCAATGCAATCACTAGCTAGTTCAGTTCTGAAGATAATCAAAAGCTAATGGAAAGCCTAAGGAAGATCTAAACTTGAGCTCACAAGCCTCCAAGAAGTCTCCTTGTTCCCAAGTGTGCAACCACTAGCTCTGCTATTACAAACTATCTGATTGGAATCAGATCTACAAGTTCATGGAAACAAATTTTCCACAACTTTAGCAACTCCAGCTTCAGTAGTAGCGCATCTCTCAACTTATGCCCCCTTCTTTCTCTACCTTTCACTACTCCTCCAAACATCTACCCCAAGCTCCCTTTAAATACTAATCATCAGGCACAAGTTGGCAAGATGAAACTGTTAACCCTTCCTAAACAAATAATTAAATGCCATACAAGTCGGCTTACAAATGTATACAAACATTTAATTCAGCATGTCATCCCAAGTTAATGGCTACCAATAATAAATGCACCAAGTTGGCTCAACAAATCTCATAGAACTCCATTCAACAAGTCAGATCTACCGAGCGACAGTGAAATAACTGAGCCAGCCAAGCATTGTCGAGCACCCTTGTCGATCAAGTACTGCAGGCATGACCGAGTAACCAATTCACCAAGTGCCAGAGACTACCGAGTTCCTTCAGTGATTGAACTTCCTTCAATGATCGAGGTCATTGGTCAAGGCTACAACCGAGTAAAAACTGACCAAAACTCAAACACTTATGCAGTTTCACAAAGCATACAGAATGCCCTTGCTCCAACCTTGGATGCCCCTGCATCAATTTGTCTGAGGGTGAAATGTAGAAATAAACTTCAACTCTGTATTCATCTTCTTCCAAAGTTTTTTCCAAAAGTAACCAGTAAACTTAGTATCTCTATCTGAAATAATAGTTTTAGGCAAACCATGCAATTTTACCACTTCCTTGAAAAATAATTCGGCTGCATGTAATGAATTAGATGTCTTCTTACAAGGTATGAAATGATCCATCTTTGAAAATCTATCAACCACTACCAAACTAGAATCATTACCTGTCTATTTTTTAGGCAATCCAAGAACAAAGTCCATACTCACATCTTCCCAAGGTCTATTGGGTAGAAGAAAAGGTGTATACAATTCCAAATTCTGACTAGTTCCTTTTGTTGTTTGACAAATTCTACAACCTTTAACCATTCTCTGCACATCTCTTTAAATCTATGGCCAAAAGTATCTTTCCAAAATTAGTTTCATATTCTTATCAATCCCAAAATGTCCAGCAAGTTCACCACTATGTTTCTCCTTTATTATGTTCTGTCTCATAGATCCTCTAGGTATACACAACTGAACTTCATTAAACAACATGTCTTCTTCAATGAAATAATCAGTCCACTTATCACTCACTGTTTGTTCCTTACAAGCTTTCCAAGATTCTGCAAAATCAAGGCCAGTTTCATACAAACACTTCAAATCATCAAAAACAAGTATCCCAGCTCTCATTTATGTCAGCAAATTTCTTCTTCAGCTCAAGGCATCAGCAACTTAATTCAACTATCCACTTTTATGCTTCAATGAAAAGGAAAAATTCTACAAGAATTCAACCCACTTTATATGTCTCTGATTCAATTTATTCTGACTCCCTAATACTACAAAGCTTTATGGTCAGTATACAACATAGAATCTTTAGACATCAAATAATGTCTCCATTTCTTCAAAGCTTGAACATTACAATAGAATTCCTTGTCATAAACTGAATGTTTTCTCATAGCATCATTCAACTTTTCACTAAAGAAAGCTATAGGTCTTCCTTTTTGACTCAAAACAATTCCAACTGCACTTCCACTAGCATCACATTCAACTTGAAAAACTTTACTGAAATCAGGCAAAGTGTAGGTAATTCTGTAATTCTTTGTTTCAATGTTTCAAAACTCTTTTGTGCTCCATGTGTCCATTTGAAATCTCTTTTATCTCCTCTCATAGTTTCAGTCATAGCATTACAAATAGAACTAAAATTTCTAATAAACTTCCTATAAAAGATTTCCAATCCATGAAATGATCTTACCTCTCCAACATTCTCTGGTGTAGGCCAAGCAAGTATAACTCTCACTTTCTCAGGATCCATCTTCAATCCATTAGCTAAAATTACAAAACCAAGGTACACAATCTCTTCTTTCATAAATTAACATGTATTAAAATTAATTAGTAACTTTTCTTCCTTCAATCTCTGCAATACTTGTCTAATATGTTCCAGATGTTCTTCCTTACTCTTACTGAATATCAAATTTCATCAAGATATACAATCAAAAACTTACCCAAGAAACTTTTCAAAACTTCATTCATTAGCCTCACGAAAGTACTAGGTGCATTAGTCAGACCAAAAGGCATAACCAACCATTCATACAAACCTTCATTAGTCTTAAAAGAATTTTTCCATTCATCCCCTTCTCTAATCCTAATCTGAGGATAACCACTCTTTAAATCTATCTTTTTGAAATACTTTTCTCTGCTCAAACTATCCATTATGTCATCCATCCTAGGCAAAGGAAATCTGTACTTTACTGTTGTCTTGTTTATAGCTCTAGAATCAGTGCACATTCTCCATTCTCCATTCCTTTTTGGTGCTAATACAACATGTATTGCACAAGGACTCAAGCTTTCCCTAATCAAACCTTTCTCAAGAAATTCTTGCACTTTTCTGTTCAACTTAGTCTTTTCATCCGGTGTCAACCTATGTGGTGCTTTATTAGGCAAACTAGCTCCAAGTATCAAATCCATATAATGACTTATACTTCTCATAAGAGGAAAACCATCAAGTACATTATCAGAAATGATGTCATGAAATTCATTCAACAAAGGTTTAACCTCAGGTGCATGTTCTAACTCATCATGTTTCTCAGTTTTCCTTGGAATCAAAGCATAACAAACATTATGTTATTTCATTTCTCTTGAAAAATTTTTATCCTTAACCAAGCATACTTTGACTGTAGTATAGTGACTTTCATCAAACTTCTCTACTAAAGGCAACAATATTTGTTTCTTCCCATTTAGAAAAATAGTATATTGATTCAATCTACCATCATGCAAAGCTTTCCTATCATATTGCCAAGGTCTACTCAAAAGAATATGACAACAATCCATAGGCATAATATCAAACAAGACTTCATCATGATAATTCCCAATTTTGAATTTGGCAAGGCATTGTTCTCTTACAAGTTGTTTATGTTCCTTTTGGATCTAAGCAATATGGTAAGGCTTAGGATGTCTCAATCTCTTCAACTGCAACTTGTTAACTAGCTCTTTGGATGCCAAATTATTAGAACTTCCACTATCAATGATTACCTTGTAACATTTATCAACAATCTTACATCTGGTTCTAAACAAAATTTTCCTCAAAATAGCTTCCTCAACAGCTTCTTCATTCCTCTAGATCCTTTTTAGCATCAAGTTCTCACCATTTTCATGTTCATTAGATAATTCCTCAAATTATTCACAAGCCAAATTATTTCTGCCATTACCTGTAGTCTTCTTTCCAAAGTTAGTACATTCAAAGGCTCTATGTCCTTCTTCATCACATTTGTAACAAGTAGCTTTAAACCAATATTTCTCATCTCTTTTCCCACTATTGTTATTCTTAGAGTAACTAGTATATCTACCTCTATAGTAATTACCTCTTCTACTGGTAGGTTCATCTTTCCATCCTTTATCTTACACTGCATTGTCAAATCTACTACTTTCTCCATAACTTCTGCCTCTACTTCTCTGAAATCTACCACCTCTTCCTCTCTATCTTTGATCATGTCTTTTTGTTAGTCTCTCTTCTTTCTTCAAGGAAAATTGGTATGCTTCTTCCACACTATCTATTTTAACATAGTTGATCTCATCTTGAATCAATGTCCTCAGGCCATTTAGGTATCTAGCCACTTTCTCAACTTCATCATCCACATGTTCAGATCTGGTATCCAATTTGTAAAATTCCTCAGTATGTTATTTCACACTCATGTCCCTTTGTCTCTTATTTTGCATTTTTTTCATCAAACTAACTTGGTAGTTAGCTGGAAGAAACTTCTCCTTCATCTTTCCAAGCATTTTCATCCATGTCTTGATCTTTTCTTTTCCTCTCTTTTGTCTCTCATTTTGCAAATGATCCCACCAAAGAGATGTATGACCTTTCAACTTTGTGACTGCTATCTTAACCTTATTATTATCAGGAGTACCTTCATACTCAAAGTATTTATCCATCTCATAGATCCAATCCCAAAGTGCATCAGTCTCAAGTCTTCCATCATAGCAAGCAAATTCAACCACAGGTTTGGAGTTAGCCTTAGAAAAAACTCTCAAAAGTCTTTCCTCATCTTTCTCAACTTCAAGTTCATGATTAGGTGCTGCCTCTTCTTCATCATTAACATCTTCAAGATGTACACCTCTTCACTAGGCTATCTCTACAACTTCAAGCCTAGTTGCAATCTACCTCAACATATCCATGATAGCATGATCATTTCCTCTACCACAAACCATCTTGACAATTAGGTTCCTGGAAGATCATAACCTTCTGAAAGTTATAGGTTAGATCTCAGATCTACCACCCTACAACCAATCCAATAAGGTTCTCCACGTTCCAATCCACAAGAAATAATTTCATTCTAATACCTCCTGACGCAGGGGTAGGGAAGATACAAGCAGAATCAAGCAGATTTGACTCCACTTAAACCTACAAACATGTCCTGCTTAGAGTTACACATGGAAGCATTATATGTTTTAATGAAACCATGAAAACACAATCAACATAAGGCTAGGCAACTAGAAACCACATTGGTACAATAATTATAAATCCTTTAACATGCTCGACTGTGAGGCCTTCCAGGTTTCGGCCTTATACAAAGAGAATTATGAATTCAAAGTCTCAGTTCTCATATTACCTTATTTTATACATCTACTACTCATGTACTACCACCATCTCTCTTTCTACAAAACTAACCTAAGATTTTTATATAGCCAGCTAAGCCACAAGTCAGCCAGTCGGGCATTTTAATTACATTATAGGTCCACTTAGGAAGAGAAAACCAAAACTATAGAAAGAATGAACACAAAATGATGTGAAGTAACATTTAGGTCCACATGTGATCCAAGAAAAAATCCCCAAATTTTCAAGGTCCTTTTCCTCATACGAAACCCCGCAAGGAAAAGAGCTTCCATGTTTCATGCGAAATTGGCTGGAAAGTCGATACTTGAGGAAAATGGTGATAACTCTTAACTCCAGATGAATTAAGATTTGTGCTCTTAGGAAAAGGTTCTAGAATAGGTCCACATCATTGCATTAGCTTCTCATAAAAAGAAACTAATGGCTGCAATAGCTATAAAGAAAACAACCTACAAGCACAAAGAAAACTAGGAAATATTTTTGGTTGATGCAAGATTGCTCAAAGACCCAAGATTCTCCTGCATCATGATTGGTATCAGAGCTACAAGTCCTTAGAGATAAATCTTAATATCTTGAGGTGATCTTTGAGATGGCATTCTATAGGAAGGATAGTCCAAAATTTGATCCTGAAAACTTTGACGGTTGGAAGAACAAGATGAAAACTCATTTTCTATGTTTGGGCATTGACTACTGGATGATTACAAAGAATTAGGTGGCTATGAAGACTGAGGATGAAATGGAAAAAGATACTGAGGATGAAAAAAAGATATTTTTGTATATCATGGTCACAAGGGAAGCACTGATCAACACACTCTTTGAAGGAGAATTTACTGAAGTTAAAGATCTAGATTCGGCACAAAAGATTTGGACAAGATTAGAAGCATTGTATGAAGGAGACAAATTTACAAAGAAAGCGAAGTTACAAAATAGGAAAACAATGATGGAGAAGCTACAAATGAAGGATGATGAAAACATTAGGGCTTATGCACAAAGAGTTATAGAAGTTGTGATTGGAATCAGAAATTCTAAAGGCACTTATGAAGAGGAAGAAGTCATTGCGAAGATCCTTAGATCATTGACACCAATCTACAAGACCAAAGTTTAGGCTATAGAAGGGATTATACCTTTGACTCCAAACTTTAGCAGAGAAATGTTGATTGCAAAGATAACTACATTTGAAGCCACAGAAATGGGAGATCTGTACCTAAAGTTGAAACATCATTTAAAGAATCTACACATAAGAAGATAATGTTTGCACTTCTGAGCACCAGCAGTGAGAACACAAGAAAAGAGCTTCGTGAATATGTTGATGAATGGGAACAAATACAAGCAGAGGAAAGAAAGCTAGATGAACTTGTTGCATTAATCACTAGAAGAGAAAAGAGAGGCAAGGGTAAATTTGAAGGAAAGTTACCTTTGAAATGTTTTTCATGCAATAAGATAGATCACTTTGCATCTAGATGTCCTACAAGAGTTCCTAAGGACAAACCAAAGTTTTTCAAGACTAAGTATTCAAAAGATAAGGAATGTTTTTATGCTAGTGAAGGTATTTTTGATGATGATGATGATGATTTGGATTATGAGGAGATTGGATTTATTGCTATTAAAGATGAAAAACTAGTACATGAAGAAAAATATTTAGTATCACATGTTGATAATAAATCTAAATGGATTGTAGACAATGGTTTCTCACATCATATGATTGGAGACAAAAATAAGTTTGTTAAATTGATGAATTATGGTGGTGGTGTTGTATGATTCAGAAACAATGTTCCTAAATCTATCATAGGAGTAAGATCTATTAATTTTGATGGTAAGACTAATACTGATAATGTATTTCTTATAGATGGACTGTCATGCCCCTATCTATTTCTGACTTGGTTTCTGATTCTACATCTTTATTTAGTTCTTCTAGGGTGGATTTATGTCTTGGTTCAGATTTGTTATGTTTAGACTCTTTTGGTTGTGAGTGGATTATAACTTTGTTTTAACTTTGATTTATATCTTAGATAGATTATGGATATTTAGCTTGACAATTAATTGTTAATCTTTGGTTAGACTATGACATTGGATCTATTGGATTTAATTAAATAACTGCAGATACTATCTTTTCTGAATTATCGATTTCTCTGTTGACTTTGGTACTTGGAAATTTGTGTTACTTAGGAGGAAGGATGAGGAATTCCTATTCTGCAACTAAGTTTTCATTAATGAGAATTTCGATGTTATATTGGTCTGTTATTGTGAAAGGAAAATATGGTTAATTTTATGATTAATGTTAGTGTATAAATGATTTTATTATGTTAGTGTTGATTGTTAAGTGGAAATTGAAATTTAAAAGAATATAAATAAGTTTAAATGTTAGAATGAGTTAGTAGTAAGTTATGTGTTAAGTTAGAAGGGGGTTAGTAATATCCTAACACTCTATGTATTATGGTTAACAAGCTAAGGTTAGTAAATTGTTTAACTTTGGCTATGGCTTTGAAATACTCCCTATGGTTTCATGAACTATGATTTAATGGGGCTATGTCATATTAAACTCACTGTGTTAAGATATCTGTTTTGCCTTGTTTTGAATGTGCATTGGGATTTGGTTGTCATATGCATATGCGATTTTATTCTAAGCATGTGTTATTGGGAGTTCTAGGTAAGTATGTGTATTGTGGTGACAACTATCGTTGTGTTTAGTGAAGGTGGCAGTGAAAGATAAGTTTGAAATTTAATGCAACTACGGTATGCATATTGGCATTGAATGACTTCAGTTCGCTGTCGGTCATTTGCATTGGCAAGGTTTTTCTCTGTTGAGGTAGTGGGTTTGATGCCTGGAAAGGTTGTGGAAATGGGGTCATTCTGTTCAGATTGGAGAGGAAAATGGTTGTATACTTGTGCATTAATAATGGGATTCTCCATTTTGCATTTCACGGTTTTGTTTTTGGTTTTTGAGCTATCATTTGGAAGCACTATTCAATTTTTGGTGCTTATGAAATGAGCTCTGTCACGGGGTGCTTGGTTTCATTGCTTGGTTCTTGGACATTTTCAGTGGGTTTAGCATTGCTGAGCAAGGGTTTGGATTTGGTGTAGCTCACCAGTTGGGAGCGAGGTCTTTGGTTTCAACTTTGGGTTTTAGAACACCCCCACTCTGTAATAAAGGTAGGGGCATTCTCTAACTCAACTCTTGCTTTCTTTATGAATATGGTTTATGAAATTTCATTAAAAATGATTTCTACTTGTATTATGCATTATGATAGGAATGTTTCTTGTTTGCTGTAGAAATGTCTTTCGAATTGTATGGTATTGCACATTGTAGTGTTTATGTTCGCTGTTTGAAATTTAGGGATTGCGGTTGTGTATTTTTGGTTCAGTAATTTAGAAACATGTGTCAGGGTTGTCAAATTTATGATACTATTATTATAGGAATATGGAAGTGTAGGGTTTCCTGAGTTTGGGAGTTTGTTGTATTTCACTATTCCGTGATTGTTGTCATGGTTTTGGTCACGGGAACTATAGTGTAGTGTGCAAGGAAGTAACATTGGAGAGTTAAGACTGTGAAGCTTTCGTATCTCTGCTATCAATTTTACCGAGTCTTTGGTATGTTATTTTGTGTTTGGGAATAGTTTGTGCTAGTATTAGTATTTGGTCTTGTCACCAGGCAATTTGGTTTCGAGACTTCTAGTTATTGTGGGTTCTCTATTTTGTATAGATATCGGGTTTTGTGGATTCTTAGGTTAGAATTGGTGAGTAACCATAGTGAGAAGATTTTTGTCAATCTTGGAACATTATGTGATTTTGTATCCTGTATCCGACTTCATAATTTCTAAGTTGATTGTTCATTTTGGTTGAGTAATCGTAGTAAATGTTTATTTTGATGCCCACTGATTGAATGTTGTAGTCGACTTACCTGTCTTTGCCGAGCTTTGGTATAGCGAAACTTTGTTTATCGTGGTTGGAGGTTTGTAGAATGCTTTTCTCTGTCTAGTAGCCTGTGGTTTTGGTTTCGAGAGTTGAGCTTTGGTTATCATGAAGTCTAAGTTAATGTTAGCAGTGTATCGGACTCAATGTTAGTTATTCTTATAGCAGTTGGCAATGTTATGCGGTAGGGAGAGGTGGATGAGATTCTGAGCATATATCCTGCAGTTGTTTGTTTAGAAGATATGTTGGGTCTGTTGGTAAGTTTTTCCTTAAGAATCATGTGCTATTAGATGGTCATGCTATAGCAAATATAGAATATAGCTTTTGTTTCTTAGTATTTTTGTATTCTTGGTAATGGTGGGGTCTATAGTGAAAACCTCTGCAGACACTGTTTACTTTCGTAGATTTGGTTATGGTGTTGGTCTGTAGGCTATTGATAGCTTCTGTAGTAGTTGGTTTGTCTGTCTGTGGAAAGGGTTGTGAGGATAAGAATGTAGGCCGATTTGGATTCTTATGATTGTCTAGTTTGTCGACTTAATAAATTCTATGTGAATTGGAACACAGTGTCATTGGTGTAACAACAGTAATGGCAGTTCATGTTTTGAATGAGTTATTTGATTTTATGTATTTCTAATAGAATTTTAATTATGATGTAGTGCTCTGAATTCTGTATAATTACAAGGGTACATAAATATATATATATATATATATATATATATATATATATATATATATATATATATATATATATATATATATATATATATATATATATATATATATATATATATATATATATATATATATATATATATATATATATATATATATATATATATATATATATATATATATATATATATATATATATATATATATATATAGACACACACACACACACACACTTATAGGAACGTATGTATATATATGTGTGTATGCCTATAAGTATGTACATATATATATAATTGTAGGAACGTATATGTATATATGTATATACACGTACCGTGAGTGTATATACATATGTATATATATGTGTGTACGCCTACAAGTATGTACATAGGTCACTTTGTAATAGAGATGACAAAACTGTTGCAAGTGCATTTTTTTATATGGGTGGTAAATATGTAGATGATGTGTATTTCTGCATTATACATTAGTATATGAAATTGATTGTTAACTCTTCATGGATTTACTAATAACTCTGTTGGCTAGAATGTGACAGAAAAAAAATGGAATTGATGTTTAAGTATTAATTGTATTAAACAGTTGACAATAAAATTGGATGTTTCAATTATCAGTTATAATATTGCAAAAATGTTAGGAATTGGATATTATTATTATTGTTTGAGTTACTAAGGATAGTATTGGAAATTTTGCTTAATTTATTCTTTCAGTTGATGAAAAGAGGATGCTTTGTTGTGGTTATTTTGGAAAGAGGTTTCATGGATTTATCATGAAATTTTAAATGGTTGTTTCAGTATTAAGGATTTCTGTTGCTAAGTAAACATTAATAGTTGGATTTGGTAATTCAGATTTTTACTATGGTTTAGCTATTTTTGGTAGTATGAAGTGTTTTGAGATAATGCAAGTGTGATCCTTAGTATGGGAAGCTGACTTTTGTCTAGAGCCTTAAGGCGAAAGAATATCTATCAGTTAATTACTAAGTGATAATTTAATAATTCATGGGCTATGGGGTTCATTTAAAAAGATAAAATATGTTGCCCTGATTACTTGCACATGTTGGTGAAGTAAGGGAATGGTTTTACCTTATTTCTTGTAGAGAATAAGGTTGACATAATGAATTCTTTGAGTTTCCTATATGGTTACTGATCGTTGATTCTTATGTAAATACCCAAAGCTAGTGGATCATCACCTTGTCATTTTCTTTGCTAGTTTATTTTTGTTGAAAATGAAATGAAGTACTTGTTTATTTTTGTTGAATAGAAACGAAATGCTTCCTGTCAATGATGAAATTTGTCTATTCTTATATGTATGGATTAGTTTTATTTTGTTAAGGTTCTAACCTATATGTTGTAGATGCTTTGGAGGTATTCCATCATCTTAGTCTTTTTGACTAAGCCCTATTTGTTTGTGGTTGTTTTCTATTTTGGTGTTTTCAAGATTCTAGATGAGGAAAACTATATTTTTGGGGGAATGGTTAGCTACTGTAAAGATTTATGGAAAACAGATTATTACCTGGTTACTTGTTATCAGAACAGTGCTTAGGATATCTAAGGACAATTAGATGCATTTTGGAACTCTTAGTATTTACGTATTAAATGTTGAGTATATTGATATACTCTCATGTAATTGATTACCTTGGATATTTAAATAACTGATTATGTCAGTTGAATTGTAATTTGGTGCTGATTGTATCTTGTTTTTATAAAAAAAAACTGTTGTGCTTTTCTGGTTAATTCGTCTAGTTCACTTTTAGTGTCATTTATTTAGTTTAATCTTTTGGGGTGTTACATGGACTTAAGCATAACTTGTTGAGTATTTGATAGCTTATGGATAAGGGATTTCAATTAAAGTTTTTTGATGGGAAATGTTTTATCAGAGCTAAGACAAGAAACTTGATTGCAACTGGTACTAAATCTAGAGGTAATGTATTTGAAGTAAATACATCTGGAGCCTCTTGTTTTATTGTGAAGGTAGATGACATTTGGTTATGGCACAAAATATTTTTTCATGTTAATTTTGATAATATTGTGAAGGAAAATTTGACTAATACAGTAAGAGATCTATCAAAGATTGTGAAACCATCTAACACCGTATGTAGAGAATGTGTTATAGGAAAACAGACTAGAAGTAGTGATAAAAGAAAATCATATAAAACAAAAGGAAAGTTGGATCTAGTACATATAGACCTATGTGTACCTACAAGGACAAGATAATACTATGGTGAAAGGTATATTATACTTTTTGTTGATGACTTTTCTAGAATGATGTGGGTCACTTACTTGAAAGAGAAGTCAAAAGCATTTGATAAATTCAGGATATTCAAAGAAAAAGTAGAGAATGAATCAAACTTAAAGATAAAATGCTTGAGATCAGACAGAGGTGGAGAGTTTACTTCATATTTATTCAATTCATATTACAAAGAGCATGGAATGCAAAGATAGAAATCTGCTCCTGGGACTCCACAACAAAATGGGATAGTAGAGCGAAGGAACATAAGAATACTAGATGTTGCTAGAACAATGTTGCTTGAAGGAAATATATCTCATGTGCATTGGAGAGAAGCTCTTAGGACAGCAGTGTACACATAAACATAATTCAAATAAGAGAAGGAACAAGTAAGAAGCTTTATAAATTATGGTTTGATCATACTCCTACTATAAAATATTTTAGAATATTTGGTAGTAAATGCTATATCAAGAGAGATGATGAGATAGGGAAATTTGATACGAGAAGTGATGAAGGAATTTTCCTTGGTTATTCTACTAAAAGCAAGGCTTACAAATTTTTTAATCTGAGATTAAGAAAGATGATTGAAACTAACAATGTGAAGATAGATGAAAGGTTTTAGATACAAGAGAGAATGTATGATTGTAATTAGAATACAAAGATCAAGGAGGTTGCTACTATAGAACAAGAAGAACTTGTTGAAACTGAATGTGGAAATGAGACTTGTGACAATGATACAAATGAAGCTACTGAGATTCCTTAGACGTTGAGGTATGTAAAGATAAATCATCCTAAAAAACAAATTATTGGCAATACAAATCAAGGAGTAATGACTAGATCAAAGGATAGAGAAGAAATTTGTTTGATTTCTCAAGTTGAACCAAATACTATAGATGAAGTTTGTAGAGATGAATCTTGGATAAATTCTATGAAGGAAGAGTTAGATCAGATAAAGAAAAATGAAACTTGGAAATTGGTTCCTAGACCTAAAGACAAAAATGTAATAGGAACTAAGTGGATTTTTAGAAACAAAATGAATGAAGAAGGAGTTGTTGTAAGAAACAAAGCAAGATTGGTATGTAAATGTTATTCATAACAAGAAGGCATAGATTTTGAAGAGACATTTTCTCTTGTTTCTAGGATAGAATCTATGAGATTATTCTTGGCTTATGTGTGATTAATCCCAGCTGTCCAATTCATTTGACAAATCTATTCATTGAATTTAAATCTTGGTAAAACATTTTTCATCACCTTAGAACTTGAAATTTCTTAAAACTTGTTCCTTCTCTTGTTTATGCTTAGATCTACACCATAGATCATCACCTTGAATTTTACTGATCCTAGATCTCTGCAACTAAATCTTTCTCATCATCAGAATTTTCCAACTCATCATAGCTAAACATTAAATGTCATTCTGATCCTGGTATTTAATTTATGTTCCTTTCTCAGTGGTTACCTCTTTTCTTTCAAGTGAATTTCGGTTGTCTTTTCTCAGTGACTAAAACCTTCTTCTCAGGGTCTAGAGTTCCTTTTCCTTTACTAGAACTTACTTTCCTTTTACCATGTGACTTTTTCTACTCGGTAGCTAAACTATTTTTCTTACCAACTTGACTAATCTTCTTTATTGACTTGATATAATCAAATGTTTGGTAGAAAAAAAATATATCAACATAATGTTAGAATTTTATGATCTATATTAGTTTCCCAAAGTTCTTTAACTTCACAATATTTCACTTCTTCTTATTCTTAACTCATTCAAATTATATCATACTCTGAATGATACGGCAACACAATATAAATTAGATATCAATTGCTTGACATCAATGATAAGATAATAACTAATCTAATCATTCTACAATCTTGTATACCTCTGATCATAATAGGTCTTCATCATCATCACCATAATTTATATTAACAAATATAACTTTGCAGAGTATACTTGTTCCAAAGGGTTATGAAAAATCCATTCATTAGGTCAACTATATCCTTGATAGTTTCCTCAAGATGTAAATAATGGATATGGAACACAAAACATAAAGTCTCACTAGTAAACCAAGCTTCAATCCTAATTTCTCATTGTTTCTGAGGCATATCAACCTTGTACTCCATGAAGCAAGGGACTATCCTACACAATAAAATTAGTATGCAAAAATACAAGTGTAACACCCCGCCTAGGAACCCATAAGAAATATGTTTAAGTAGACTTATTGTGGGCACAATATTTTTTTTAGAATGAAAGACATATACAATCATAATAAAAGATTACATTAACAATAAAACATGCTGAAGTAATTTAATTCCTATTTTTTTTCATCAACATCATTAACACATTTTAGTTTTTTAGTAAAGTACTCTAGATCTAGCAAACATTCTCTAGGGTTTCCATGATGTCACCACTCAAACTATAGTATCTAATCTAGAGATGAACTAAGAACACATTTCAAGTGAATTAAGTAATGAAAAGTATACTTACTATATAAAAAATTAATGTAAAGATTAAATCTATCTAATTCCATGACATTTATTAAAATATCCTAAACTATTACATCAATATCATCTATAAGATTATAACTTCTCTATACATATTCATAGGAATTACAGTTATGAATTACAATTCTTAAATTTACATTTACATCTTTTCCTTTAGGAATTCCTCAAAACATCACATAATACAATAAACAGTTAAAACTCATGGTACATCATAAAGAAGTGTTTCCAAGCATTAGATATGGAAACATGATGACATAGACCTTGATGATAGAAGAATCACTACCACCTAACGACATAGAACCTAGAGTCACGCCCCACCATACCAAGGATATAGACACTATGCCCCACACACACAAACATTTATAATAGGTAGGTACAATGATGGTACTACAAGGGCTTAAGAAAAGAGAAATAAAGATGCAACTAACATATACTAGAGGAAACTATAAAATCTATGGAAGAAACCTAGGAAATATATGGATAAGTTTCATCACATAGCCCTTCCCCTTGGGTTACCCTAGATGGTCACCGATCCTGCCCCCAAGTCTCTTAGGTTACCCTGGACGGTCTCTAGACTAGGCCCCCAAATAAGAGATTATGTAGAAATAGATGAATATTTCCCATGGAAAAAGGAAATATGATCATGCAAGGTCAATATGTCCCACAAATCGACAAAAATCATCTCCCACTTCCATCCTTATCCTGTACTAGCATGAAAGGCATGGACGAGACACAAATCATTATAATTTCAATGTTTTCCCTAGTTAATTTTTACTTAATTACACAATGCACAATAGGTTACCATGGATGACCACTTTAGGGCACCAAATCCTATTGTAAGCTACTTTCTGTTAGAAACTAGAGTTATCGTTGCACAAATAGATTGACCTATCAATTTATGATACAACCACTAGACTTATAGAATCCATAGGAGGCAGTTAAGCCATGTTGTGACTCCCACAAGGGAAGATGGTGCACTATGAACAATCCCACTCACAGTGTCACTCATCGTGGCCTATGAAGATTCAAACCTATGACCAAGCTCTGATACCACTTGTTAGAAACTAGGGTTTTCATTGCACCAAAAGATCAACCTGACAAAGCCTGATACAACCACTAGACATATAGAATCCATAAGAGATGGTTAATCCATTTCAAGAATCTCGTGAGGGATGTTGAAGCACTGCAAACACTTCCCAACTATTCACCTTTCTAACCTCTCCTAATGCTCCAAATCAAAAAGCAAAAGAGAAAGAAAATCCAATTACCACAAAATATTTCTCATAAATTCATCAAATCAAGAAAACCAAAAATGGAGTTTTGGAGAATAAGAAAACAAACTCACATCAATATTAGGGTCCCAACTATCCAACCTTAATATGGACATTGATAAATTCATCGTTTACATCACAATATGGAATTCACAATGGAATCCTTGTAGGATTTGTGGTATAGTCAAAATTCCAATCTCATATAAATGTACAATCTGAGAGCCTAGATCATTATTGGAGTTCTGATACAACATTTAGGTACCAAATGGTATAGACAAGGCTTTCATAAGACAATCAATTCATAAGGAACTCTTAGGTACCAATGAACTTACTACAAGGGGTTCCATAAAGGAAGACATAAAAGTAGAAACATACTAGGTTGCATAAGAAGAATAATCAATATCACAAGAAATAATTTCCTTAAATCCTTGGTAGACCAATGAATCATAATCACGTCATAAATCTAAGAACCATATATTCATAAAATCAAGGGCCAAGATAAGTCACATTATGAAGCAACTACATTTGGATATAAAGAATATTATGCAAGACCAAAATACTACAACCTTCTAGCCTCTAACACATGAAGATAATCTACAATATCAAACTAGGGTACAAAAGATCAAACAAAATCAAGATAACATTAAAATCTCTAGCCTCTAGCACGGGGAGATAACCCAAATACACATAAGGGTCTCACGACCTTAACACAAAATATCTAGCAATCACACCATTTAAACACAATAGTATATATAACATGATTTGATTTTCACTCAAAAGATAATAACAACATAAATTACTAAATTTCATAATCATATTAGATGAAATCCAATAACTAGCATAAATTAAATTGATTAATAAAAATATAACTTTTTAATCTATTTATAAAACCTATATTACCTCTATTGAAGAATATATATATATATATATATATATATATATATATATATATATATATATATATATATATATATATATATATATATATATATATATATATATATATATATATAAGTTTCTATTTGAAAATATAATCTCAATCCATAAATATCTATTTAAACATAAACAAAATTGGAATTACCTACTACCATACTAAACTAATTAAGGAAGAATTTATATTGACTTTCTTTTGACCAAAAACAAAACAACAACTATAAAAGGTGGGGCTGATTAGGATGGGGAAATAAATCAAATAAAAAATAAGCCTTTCTCCCTAAAAAGGTAGTGATAAACATATGTTTGATTTTAGTTTTACATAAACAAGAAACAATGAACTTCCATAAGAAACAACATTGATTTAAGAGGGGAAAAGCTTAAATTAAACATCAACCCAATGCACCCAAGTACGATATAGGCCTTTGGTGAGAAAAAGGAAACCAATACATCTTTGTATCTGGCGCTAAAAGTATCTACAAAGGTGTTACAAAAGAAGATAGTTGGAGCTTTTAAAAACACAAATAAAATCGGATTTATATTCACCAAGTTTGGTGTAGGAAAACATGGGAACAATTAAATATTAGGAAAATTCAAGAAAATTATGTCAAAATTATAAAGAAATTAGCACCTATAAACTAGGTAATGAAAATAATTCAAAAATCTCCATGCAAGCAATGATAAAATAGACAAACGCAAAGAAAATGGTTTTTTGATTCAAATAAAAATCTCACAAATAACTACAAAGGTTTGATTGCCTACCTTGTAAATAGGGAGTTGAATTTGAATGAAATGGAAAATTGAAATCATTCAATCCAATGAAGTCGATTCCCAAGCTTTTAAAAAAATTCTTCAACACCAAAAACTTCTGTATAAAAATGTGAGGACTAGGGTATGTGCAAGATCATGAGGGGCCAAACTATGCCCTTAAGTGGCAATGAAAAATCAACAAATCAGGGTTAGTCAACTTGACATGAAAATTTCAACTAGCTATGAACCTAATATCAAAAAGTTGTAAGAATAGAATCTATAGAAAATTGAATGTAGTTTCTAAACTACTAGGCCTTTTTTGAGAAAAATTTAGTATGATTGGTGAAAAGTATAGATTTCAATGCAACGGTACAAAAATTTTAGGAAAAAAATAAGAAGTAGGTGTATGTCTGACCACCTTAATCATAATCAAATGATAATATTTTATTATAAGATTTTATATATAAGTAGTAGACTCATGCCCGGATGTGACGCATATTTTTTTGTAATTTTATTCCAAAAAAATAATTAATTATGATTTTTTTGCTACAACATTTTCAGAATAAAAAAACTCCCGTGTCTGACCACCTTAACTCATTCAAAAATTTACAAAATTCAATTTTATTTTATTTTTCCTTATATTAGGCGAAGCATAGAATGTGACGCATTTTTCAGATTTCAAAAATGTTATACTGTCTGAAAGTTATAGTCATTTTTCAATCAGTATATAAATCAGCACTTTAGAGGTAGCTCAATTAGAAAATAACTAATAATTACTTACTGAATTCAAAATTTGACAGCAATTATATCGATAGAAAGATGATAATCTCCTTAAGATACCCTTTTCGTTTTATCAAATTTAGGTGAAAAAAATGTCATCAGCTACATTGTCAATGTTTTGAACTAACATCACCACTTTTTGGCCCCTCGTGATCTTGCACATACCCACTAATTCTTCTGACAAAATCTTCTTCAATTCAATAATAATCCAAAATGAGACCACATTCACCTATTTAATTCTAAAAAAATCGAAAGAAGAAGATTTTAGAAAAAAACACTTTAAAATAAAAAAATTTAAAATCACAATAGAAAAGACTCAAAAAAAAATCCAATAAAATAAAAAATCTATTTTTAAATAGAAAAACTCAAAAATAATTCTTGTAAATAATAAGTTTTCCCAATTTTAATTAATGTCTAATTTTAAAATAAAATATCATTTAATCTTGTACATTTAGATATTTATGATTTAATATAAATTAAATATATTTATTAATTATTAAAAACTTATAATTATTAGAGGATAGTTTCTAAATCATGATTTAAAATTAGTCATTAGTATTTAATTAATTCATTAAAATGTCCAACACTACTAAATAATTTATTAATGGTTGATATTATAATAAAATTCTTATAATTAAAATATCTAACATAATTTAATAATTACAAAATTATTATTTATGTCAAAATAAGATGTTATAAAATATACATAGGTATTTCATCACTTTATTATTACTTTAAAAAAAAGTCGACTATTATTTATTTATTATTATGATGTGTGTGTGTGCGTGTGATTATATATATACAAATGACATTAGTTTCTTTACTAGTGAACTTATCATTACAATAACGTTTGTATATATATTAATGCATCATCATCATGTCTATATGAGTGTACACACACATATATTGACTCAATATCGCAAATAAACTAATGAGGAAATAAGAGAAAACCATACTCAGTAGGTGGTGATATGATTCTCATCGCCTTGATGAGACCAAAAGGGTTATTTACAAGGTACTTTCCATTACATAGGATAATGCCCTAGGATTAGGGTATAGTTTTGGGTTTGAATGCTACCTCCCCTCTTCCACCATTGAGATGTATATAAGAGCATGTCCATTCCTACTAATTTAGGGGAGGCGATGTTCGGTAACTACAAAATTGCATCACAAAGCTAAGAATGTGCATACATATATATAATCATAACAATCAATGATGGGGATCGAGACATCATGTAGATATCGTAAACAAGTGACTACGGCTTAGTCCTACATCATACAAACACATTAGGTGGAAGCATAAACATATCCATAAACAATGCACATGTTGATATAATAGGTGAGTAACTCGAGAAAAATGTAAGCAAAACATAACATCATCATATGTTCTAACATGATTCAGTAGCATCATCTAAACACAAGCATGAAATAACTCAAGCAATAGTCACATCAATGTGAGTGTACCATCATAACATACTAACATAGCATCAAGTATCATCCAAAGAATAATGAAGTTCTAGTACACACATATAAAGGGTCCTAAAAGATTTTAGACACAAACTGAAATAGCCACATCCAGGTGGGTATTACAACAAAGCAATGCCAATGAAACCAATGAAGCTCAAGACAATGAGATAAGAAGAGCACGATAGAAAAAAAAAAAGATTTATTAAAAAAATTAGCATTTTACTATAAATTAGATATTTTGAATTAAAAAGGAAAAATGTAAATTATTAAGTCTTATTTACTCATGCATAGATAAAGCAATTCCTATAGAAATGTGTTAGTAAAGACTAGTCATAAAAAGTATCTATAATTGTGTGAATCATTTACCTTTATTTTTTATAAGAACTATTTATTTTTAATTATTTCTTGTATTTTATTGAAAAATTAATAATAAATTATAAATTTAATTTTTATTTATATACACTTTTTTTAAAACAAAAGTTGATTTTAAAATTTACTAGCAATGAAAATATATTCACAATAGTCTATTTTATAGATAAATTCTAATTTTCTTATAATCTTAAAAAATGTCTAATATATTAACACACTTGCACAATCTAAATTTTTATAATTGATCTTATTTGTCAAAGATTTTTTTAATCATTTTTTATTTATTCAACACTAATGTTCAAATACTATGAGAAACATTATTTCAACAAACTGATAGACAAGCAAACACATACAAACACACATATGATCATAATAATCCTACATTAATATAAATTGTAACAATCTATTCAAAATCTCTCATTCTAGTTAATTCATTCTTACTAAAATTTTAATTGTACTTTATGAAAAATATATCTACAAATACAGCTACATAAACAATCATTCATGCATTAAACTTATAATCTCCAAATATGTTTAAACTTATTAGCATCCATCAATGGTGTAAGTTAGGTGACCTACCTTGCTAATTAACATTTTTTTTCTTTTTTTTGTGACATTATATAAATAAACTTCAACTTTTATAATTTCCAAAGGTGTCTAAACATATTAGCATGCATCTATTGTCTATATTTGATGATTTACTTTGTCAATTCAAAATTTCTTGTGATATTTTTTTTTATGCATTGCTCCTCAAGTACTACAAGATAGCTTATTCCACACAAAGAGAGAGATAATAATCTTATATAAATACAAATTTAGTCAAAATCCTTCATTTCATAGAATATATTCTTACCAAAATTTTAATTGAATTTTATAATACTATCATTATAAGTGATGATTTGATAGTACTATTCTTGCAATTGATAGACTCAAGGCAATACTAAATCCAACGCTTTTGAATGATGTTCTTGATCTATATTCTGCTTTACTTCTTTCCTTTAGTCATATTGTTCATTAGAAGAAGACATCTCCACATGACACCACTTCAATGTGTTCATTTGCATCTCTCTATCTCTCAAACTATTCAACTTAGTGATAATATCCTCGTGCTTGTTTATAATTTTTTGACTTGGTGTTGTTGATGGAAACATGATAGTTACTATTCTCATTGTTTTCTTTAGTGCTTAGTTTTGATGGTCAACTATGATATGTATTTGATCTTTTGGTGCTTGTATATACTATAAGGCTGACAACCTTTAAATGAGATTTTTTTAGTTGATTCCCTTTTGAAATAAAACGTATTTCTTTTTACTATATAATATAAAAATGTTACTTTTATCCCTTTTAAAATAAAACGTATTTCTTTTTACTATATAATATAAAAATATTACTTTTATCATTTCAAAAACATGTAGATATTACAAAACTGTCTAAAAATGACTATACGACCATCACATTTGAACTATTCATACATGAATAAAAAATGACTAATCAAAATAAATAGTAAAGTCCAAAATTGATAGGCCCATATAAGATTTTTGAGAATCTCTCAACCCTATAAACACCCTCTCGGATTTGTACATTAAATTCCTTTTCCATTCATCATTATCTATCATAAAGTCACTTCCATCTCATGATTTATTCCATTGAAACTATGAACTCAAAAGTTTCTTGTCTTATTTAATGAAATATCAAGATGGGAAGTGGGAACGAGGTTAATCTACCATTGGGCCACCCCACTGCTAAGAATTCCTCATCCATTCCTACAATTTTCTCTTTGACTGAGATTTAAACAAACGTCATTATTCCCCCACTTTGAAAACATTGAAAACAAGGACAAGATTCTTGTTCCCATTATAAAAGGCGGTCAAAGCAAGCATAGTGAAGATGACACTAAATGCTCTTATCCACAGTTGTCACTGAATACATTTGAATTATGACCCACATTAGCTTGCACGGTTCAATTTAGTAGGCATTAGTTTCTGTCGCCATTAAAGATATGTAGATATCACAGGGTGTATATGAATAAGATTTTATTCTTTTTAAAGTGAGCTTTCTATTCAAATAGATCAAACTCTTCCTAAAAAGACTCTGATTTAACTTGATCCCTTTTTAATGTCAAACTCCTATTAAATATGATTTTGGAGTTTTCAATTCTTAACTGGTTGAAGTTATTGCTTACATCTCTTGCTTTCAATTCATGACTACGACCCCATCACTCCACTCCAAATCGACGTCATGAGTATAAACCAAGATTACAATCCTCTCAACCCCATGTAAGAGAGCAAAGCATTCAAAGCCATAGTATTTTACTTGCATTAGTGAGGTTAAAATGTTATAAGTAGAGGTCTATAGTAACACCAACTTATTGAAGACACCCTACCAACTTATTGAAAATACATTTAGGGTGGTGAGATGTTTTCAATTGAAAATTGCTCGTTTTTAGTACTTTTCAATTACATTTGAAAATTTTCAATCAAATAACGTCTTATTTTCTTTAATGTATTTTTCAAAAGTTGGTATTGTCTTTTATGTATTTTAAATAAGTTGGTATTGCTGACTCATAACCAATAAATGACATTACTATCAAAGTTGTCATTTTGAAGTTTGTACGAATTTTAAAAAATTCTTGGAAAATGTTAGAATTAGAAACTAAGGATTCTATTACTTTTTCCATAAATATTTTATAGACGTGCTTACTGAATATATTTTGTTGTAATTGTGTTAGTAGAATATTAAATATTATATTGTGTTTGAGTATTTAAGGGATTGGACAATTTTATATTGATAAAAAGTTGTTGTTTTTTTTTGCGTGTTTATAGCAACTTATGTTGAGAGCTTTGTTTTGTGAGTTAACTTGTGTTAGTTTTTGGGTTTTCGATAAGTTCTAGCAATACTATGAAGGTCATTGGATGAATCATTGTGTTGGAAAGGCATTACAGGGTAATGACAAACTTATATCTTTTGAAGTAGACAATGGCTAGTAGCACTATCCAAAGAAAAGTAAGATGTTATTGAATCATACATTATTACACATTTCAAGAGATCATATAATCAAATTTATTTGTTTGGTAATTTGTCAGAAGTGTTGGTTAATAGCCAAAGAACTAATGAGTAACAAAGTTATTTTGATTTGTTTGATTGGGATTTTTCTTATCAACTTGTCACTCAACCTTAGATTTTAAGTGCCTAAGATATGGAAATTTGTTTGGACTATCAATTAGTGTACATTGTGATGAGATCTCAATAAAAAAAATTATAAATGAAAAAAAATTATAAAAAAAAAATATCAATGGGTAGGTGGATTTGACCACTATCATCATTTGACCAATCACAAGTCTACTCTAGAATGTAGTATTCCATCAAAATTCATGAAGGAAAATATGGGACAAAAGTCAATCAATAAGAATAATCATCCACGCGGGAATCATAAGAAGAATTTAATGCAATATGTCTTTCACTTAAAATGTTACCCCCTTTATTAGAGGATTTTTTAGGTTTTCATTGGACCTATATATTTCTATAATGTAATCATTTAGTAGGAGATTTAATTAACGAACAAGTGGCTTAGATAGTATGGTTTTGAGAAAGAAAATGCAATCCTTATGCTCACTATAAAGTATTGTTATTGTATGTCCATTTAAATGTTATTTATCTTAATACAATTAAATTATTCACATCTAATCAATATTTTTATGCATACTTGTGTGATTTTTTTATTATTTTATAAGTGGCCATTAGTTGGGTCCTCAAACTTTTGTACAATATTTAATGGTGTCATTGCCTAAGTAGGAGAGAGAGAGAGAGAGAGAGAGAGAGAGAGAGAGAGAGAGCATCTTGGGTTCATGGCAGTCTTTCATCAACCAAAAATAGTTTTTTTTAAAATTTTTTTGTTCTTTTCTGATTAGAGAGATTATGTTGCTCGATCGTCATTTGTTCAAGATACCCTATGTGATCATAAATTATTATTATGGACCTATTAGGGATCATCTTCTGATGTAGGGCCCTCTGTAGGTCACATACAGAAACTTCCGGAGGTCATAACTTTTGACTCAGGTCTGGGTTTTTGCTGAAATTTTTCAGGTGCATGCCTTAGGTGGTGGCATTTGTTTTGCCAATGATCTCAGATCAATTGGGGTCTGTTTTAGCACATTTTGGGGAGCTGAAAGTTTCATCTCGGGCTCCGAAATCAGCTTTTAGTATTTTTTCTCTAGTTTTTAGAAAGTTCTCTTTTGTAATAAATTCGAGTTTAGTTTATCAAATCTCGGATATTAGTTGGCAATTCATTCTAACTTAGTTGAGGTCATGTTTAGGGAAAATCTCAATTTTTTAGGTGTTGTTTCGAAAATTACCAAAAATGGCAAAAAACACCTATGGAAAAAAATTGCCAAAAAGGGTAATTTTCAGATTTCTTGTTTTTTCTAGTTTTTGGTTACTTAAGAGTTTGCAGCGAATTGTAGAGACAGTCAGTGATGAATGAGAAATATTGAAGGACTCAAATCTGTGTTATTTGTCTTGTGATCGAATTTATTGTTAACAAAGTGTTTGTGCTACATCATCTTCCCATGATTGAACATCATGTTTCTCGTGGCAATTCGACATATGATTCATTTACTATCCATGGGTAACGTGCTTGTTTCTTTCTTGGACCTATTTAGAGATTTGTTGTGTGGTCTCCATTCAACCATTAGGATTGTAGTGTGTGGTTCATGGACTTCAAGTGGATTGTTTCCTATGATCGTGCATCTTGTTATTTCTTTTCTTGGATCTTTGATTCATTTTTGGGTTGAACTTATTTGTTGTACACATGTCCTTTTTGGAGAATGTAATTCTCTCTTGGCCAACCTATTGAGGCATTGTCTATATGTAATAACTTGATGTATCTGGAGAAGTAAGTTCTGTTAGTTTGGAGAAACCTAGATCTGAGACTTTCGAAGATTGTAATTAGTATTTGAGGTTCATTTTATTATATATGGGAATAACTAGGAAGGCCTAATAGCCCGACGTGTATGTTGGTTGATCTCTGAATAAATACACTAGATTGTACATTCTCTCCTTATATTTGTGTTGTTTCTTCCTTATGTTACTCTTAGTTGTGAGGTTGGACATCTCCTTTGGGGATTCTCCCTCCTTGGCACTATGTCAGGTGGTATCAGAGAAAGGTTTTATACACCAAGCCCTAGTTGAATTGGTTGTAGGGTGGCAGATTGTGATTTGGCCTACAGTTGCCTTTAGTTGTGAAAATGGTTCATGGGAGGAGAGATATTGATCCTTCTATGATGGATATGTTGAGAAAAATTTATGCTAGGCTTGAAGCTATTGAGATATCCCAAAGAAGAGGAATAGCTATTGAAGATGTTAGTGAAGATGAAGATGAAGAAGTAGAAGGATCAGAACAAGTCCCTATTCTTGAACAAGATAAAGAAAGATTCTTGAGAGATTTAATAAGTGTGAATGCTAAACCACATTTCAATCCTCCTAAATATAATGGAAAGTTGGATTCAGATGAATTGTTGGAATGGATCTCTAAAATGGAGAAATATTTTGAATATGATGTAGGAGCATCTTGGGTCCTTGGAAATCTTGTGTCACCAAAAAAAAGTTTGAGTTTTCTGTGTTGCTCGGTTCCTTCTTTGACCAAGTTGTCTTGGTAGTTACTTAGTTCCTTCCTTAACCGAGTTGGTCGGTTAATTCCCTAGCGCTTGGTTATCCTTGCTTACCAAGTTGTTCCTTTTGGTTTTCCATTGAGGCCGAGTTGTGCATTTAATTTTGGTCATGGAGTTAATGTTGGTATCGATCAATGGGAAGCGTATGGACCTAGATCTGGTCATTCCTTTTGCTAATGGTGGATCTGAAGGCTGACTTGTTTCAGTAGCCTCTTGTATATAATGTAGTCATTGGTTGTAGTTTTAGATAGGAGCTTAAGAGATAGAAGATGAATGGCATTAGTTAGGAGTTGAAGGTAGTTTATGAATCCTCACATGTTTGAGGATTGTTGTAATTGAATTGTTATAGTTGGCCCTAAGTGGGAAGGCCTTACAGCCCGACATGTATGAATCAATCTAATGAAATATAATGGATATGTTCTACATTCTCTCTCTCACTTTTGTGTAATTTATTTTGTTTGTGATCTCTGCAAGGTGGATTTGGATTAGGGTGTGCCTTTTTCCCCTCATCCTCCCTTGCCTTTTGTTAGGTGGTATTAGAGTGAAGGTTGAGATCTGGATCTAGAGTTGTGAATCTAGGTTTGAGGGTTCCTTCTTGTTAAACCCCAGTTGATATTGGTTGTGGGGTGGCAGATTACGATCTGACCTGCAATTGCAAAGGGTTTCAAAATGGTTTTTGGGAGGCGAGATGTGGATCTAGGATTGGTAGACATGTTGAGACAACTTGCTGCTAGGTTAGAAGTTGTTGAGACAACCTAGCGTAGAGAAAGACATCTTGAAGATGTTAGTGATGAAGAAATTAAAGAAGAACAAGGTGATGTAGAACCTGCACTTGTGATGGATTAGGGTGAGGAAATATTATTGAAGGATTTCACAAATCTAAAGTCTACACCACATTTCAATCCTCTTGAATATAGTGGAAAGATGGATTCAGATGAATTGGTGGATTGGATCACCGAGATGGAGATGTATTTTGAGTATGAAAATGTTCCTAAGGAGAAGAAGGTGAAAATTGAAAGCACAAAGTTGAAGAGTCATGAATCCTTGTGGTGGGAGCATCTACAATTGGAGAGAAAAAGGAAAGGAAAAGAGAAAAATAAGGTATGGAATAAGATGGTAAATAAGTTGAAAGGCATGTTCTTACCTTGTGATTATTAGATTAAAGACTCAGGAATTGCATCGACAGATTCAAGAATTATTGTAGAAAGGTTTGATCCGAGAAAGTTTGAGTCCTTTTGAAGTACTAGCTATATTAGCACCTAATAAGAATGGAGAATGGAAAATGTGTATAGATTCCAGAGCAATAAACAAGATAACAGTGAAATATAGGTTTCCTATATCGAGAATGGATGACATAATGAATAGTTTGACTGGAGAAAATTATTTTACCAAAATTGATTTGAAAAGTGGATATTATCATATCAAAATCAGAGAAGGTGATGAGTGGAAAACTACTTTTAAGACAAGAGAAGGTTTGTATGAGTGGTTGGTTATGCCTTTTGGTTTAACTGATGCACCGAGTACTTTTATGAGATTGATGAATGAAGTTTTGAAGAAATTTTTAGGTAAATTTGTGATTGTATACCTAGATGATATTATGATATTTCGTAAGATCAGAGAAGATCATTTGTTACATGTTAAAAAAGTATTGCAAAGATTGAAAGAAGAAAAGTTGTTGATTAACTTGCAAAAGTGTTCTTTTATGAAAGAGGAAATTGTGTATTTGGGATTTGTGATTTCAGCAGATGTTTGAAAATAGATCTTGGAAAGGTTGAAGCTATTTTGAATTGGCCTACACCTGAGAATGCTAATGAGGTAAGATCATTTCATGGTTTAGCAATTTTTTACCAAAAGTTCATTAGGAATTTCAGTTTAATTTGTAATGCTATCACTAAGACTATGAGAGGAGATAAGAGAAAATTTAAGTGGACAAATGGAGCTGATAAAAGTTTTAAGACTCTGAAGCAGAAGGCTGTTGAATTACCTATGTTAGCATTGTCTAATTTCAATGAGGTATTTCAAGTTGAATGTGATGCAAGTGGTAGTACAATAGGAGCTGTGTTGACTCAAGAAGGTAAACATGTTGCTTTCTTTAGTGAAAAGTTGAATGATGCAAAAAAAAAATATTTTGTGTATGATCAAGAATTCTATGCTATTGTTCAAGCCTTGAAGAAATGGAGACATTATTTGATACCGAGTGAATTTGTGTTGTATACTGATCATAAGGCTTTACATTATTTAGGTAGTTAGAATAATTTGAATCAGAGACATATGAACTGAGTTGAATATTTGAAGAGTTATACATTTGTGATAAAAAATAAGAGTGGAATCAGTAACCGAGTTGTTGATGCATTGAGTAGAAGAATATCTTTGATGAATGAGATGATAATTGAAGTTCTTCATTTTGATGATATGAAAGTATTATATGAAACTGATCCTAATTTTTCTGAGTCATGGAGAAAGTGCAAAGCACCTATTCAAGATCAACCGAGTACTAAATGGGAAGACTATTTCATTCAAGAAGGTATGTTTTTTAAAGGTATTCATTTCTGTATATCGAGAGGATCAATGAGAACTAATTTGATAAAGGAGAAACATAGTAGTGGTTTGGATGGACATTTTGGCATTGACGAAACATTGAATTTTCTTAAGGAGAAATACTTTTGGTCGTAGTTGTATAAGGATGTTCAGAAATTTGTGAAAAGTTGTGGAATTTTTCAAGTTGCAAAGGGAGTAAGTCAGAGTACTGGATTGTATACACCGATTTCTCTTCCTAAGAATCCTTGGATTGATATCAGTATGGATTTTATTCTTGGCTTACCGAAGACAGTAAGAGGTAATGACTCTATATTTGTTGTTGTGGATAGATTTTCTAAGATGGCACATTTTATACCCTCTATAAATAGATCAGATGCAGTGCATATAGTAGATCTTTTCTTTAAGGAAATTTTTAGATTGCAAGAATTACCGAGGAGCATCATCTTTGACCAAGACAGTAAATTTGTTGGATACTTTTGGAAAACTCTTTGGAAAAATTTTGGCACCAAGTTGAGGTATAGTTCTGTATTTCACCAAGAGACTAATGGACAAATAGAGGTTGTGAATAGAAGCTTGGGTAATCTTTTGAGATGCTTAGTTGGAGATAAACCTAGTAATTGGGATTCTATGTTGGTACAAGAAGAGTTTTCATACAATAATTTAATGAATAGGAGTACTGGAAAAACACCTTTTGAGATTGCTAATGACATACAACAGAGAGGTATATCAAATTTGAAGGATATTGTTGGTGAAGAAAAGAGATGTGTTGAAGGAGTAAAGTTTGTTGAGTTCATGGAGACATTGCATGAAGAAGTGACACATAAGTTGGAGAAAAGTAATCATAAATATAAAGACAAAGCAGATAGATCAAGAAGACATAAGAATTTTTCAATTGGGGATGAAGTAATGGTACACTTGAAGAAAGGTAGATTTCCTATTGGAACATATGGGAAGTTAAAAATGAAGAAATTTGGTCCTTGCAAAATATTGAGGAGATTTGACAGTGGAAATTCTTATGAGATTGAGTTACCTAATGACATGGATATATCACCTAAACTCAACATTGTATATTTGTATGAGTACCATGAATCAAATGAAGAGATGACAGTACCGAATCATTATCCTAAGAGATAGACAAAATAAGTTGAGAAGATTTTGAAACATAGAGTTGGCAGAAACACAAGAGGAAGACAGTATATGGAATATCTGGTAAAGTGGAAGAATAGACCAATTGAAGATAGTTTGTGGATTTCACAATCTGAGTTGGATTCAACTCGGGTTGTACCTACTGCATGGTTTAGAGAATCATTTCAAATAACCCTAGGTGTTTGATATACGAGCATCTATTAATATGATTTAAAAAAATAGAGAGGGGGGGGGGGGTGAATTAGTTGTTCCAGGTCTAGATGTATAAAACAAACATTAAAACTCTTCAACTAATCAGATCCAATAACCAATAGCTACTCGGTCATTATTGATTGCATAACAGAAACATATAATAGTGCAGTCCACTTATCCAATAGTATCTAACTTGTAAAACATAGAAATGTTCAAACCAAAACATTCACACAAGTATTAACACTAGGATTTATAGTGGAAACCCAATTTGGGAAAAACCACTTTGTAACATGTTACTATTATGTTCACTCTTCTGAAGTGAGCTCGGTGAAAAGCCAACCCTGTCAAAGGTTACAAACACACTGTCAAGTGTGACCCGATTAAAGGATTTAAACCACTCTGTTAAAAGTGCGCCTTGCTATAGGACTTACATACAATCCATTAGAATCCAACCTTGTTCAAAGGATTTATACAAATAACTATTAGGTCAACCTCTGTTAAAAGGATTTTGACTAATACAATGGTTAGAAAGTAACAATAGTATTCATCTAAAAAACATACAACTCACTTTGCAAATATCAGATCCAATTCCGTACACATATGCTGGCTTACTGACTATGAACCTTTACCATCTCCCTCACTGATCTTCTCGAAAATCTCTTCAAGCAATCACAACACTTCTCCTTTAGTCTTTTCTGCTTGTACAGTCAATAACACTTCCAGCATCCTCTCTTCTGTTAACCTCATGCTTAGGTTTCCTTAATACTTCCTCAATTAGGTCAATACATCTTTTGTTGCTTAATTTCCTTCGTAGATCTTAGGATTAGGTCAGATTCATTGAATCCTTCCAACTTTATGTTCTTTGACTATCCTTTTAGAAATATCTCAAATCTCTTAATAGATTTACAATAAAATATTTTATAGTGCATTAAATGCTTTTGTACAATCAATAAATAAAGTTAACACGTTTTACATAATCCAAGAATTCAATGATGTCGGCTAGAAATCTGAATTCTTCCTCAAATGTAAATTACTAACACTTGGTCAATACATTGTTTAACTCCTCAGTCTTTATTAGAAAACTCGGTCACCTCAAAAACTGTTTCCTCGGCTAATACTATCTTCCTCAACAATTATCTAATGTTCGGTCAACACTAAATTTACTCAACATATACTAGCTCGGTCGACACTAACATCACTCGACTTAAACTAGATTTCTTCAGTTTTGCTCGGTTAATCCTACCAGTTTAGTCTTCATCCTTACTTAGATAAACAATAAATTATCTTATTATTGTGCCACATAATCAAGTACTCATTGAAATATCAAGATAACTCAACCTTTCCTTAGGTGCTATTGTTACCAACCTTGCCTTTCCCCTTGACAACAATCAAATAGATATAGCACTTTCTTAAATAGCAATAGTCTTACCAGTTAAGGTTTGACATCAATGACAATACAATAATTGCTTCAATTGTAGTTTCCAACAATCTCCCTCTTTGACATTGATGGAAACACCATATGAATATCACATGAATTACCAACCAATCCAAAACTTATCTATCCATCAAAAATATTTATACTATCCTTAGCTTCATTCTGATATAGAATCAATTAGCCATGCTTGTATGACCATCCACTGAATCTCTCCCTCTTACTTGATCTTCCATGAAAATTTCATTTAGTGTATTCATCTGTGATCATCTCCCTCTTTGACAAAAATGCCAAAGCAGCAACTAAAATATACATCCTGCAAATGTAGATATCATCTTTTCAGTTCAGTAATAGTATTTCTCCCTCTATCATCTTTTCTTATGACTGATTCTTGGATTTGCTATATTTTTCACAACTCTAGGCTACTCCTAATAAAGTGTGACCTATCTCTGCATCAACTTGTCAGATACTCTTTGTAGCACATTTGATGCAGTGCTCCTAGCTTGACTAGGAAGCCTTAGTTAGGGGAAGGACCCCTAATTGACCTCTCAGATATTCATGAGCTTCTTTAGGTAAAGCTTTAGTGAATATGTCTACTAGTTGTTCCTTTGTATTCACATATTCCATTCGGACCTCTTTATCCTATACCAGTTCCCTCAAGTAATGATACCTGATTGCAATGTGTTTGGTCTTTGTGTGCATCACTAGATTCTTAGAGATGTTGATAGCACTTGTGTTGTCATGAAAAATGACAACTAGCTTAGTCTCTTCTTTCATGCCTACCAACAATTGCTTTATCCATACCAAATTTGAACAATTCACAGCTGCAGCCACATACTCAGCTTCAATAGTAGATTGGAAAATGCAATTTTGTTTCTCGCTTGTCTAGGAAACTAATCTTTGTCCAAGAAAGAAAGCTCCACCACTAGTACTCTTTATGTCATCCACATTTCCTACCTAATCAACATCAGTATACACTCTTAGTTCAAACTTTTCATGCTTCTTGTAGTACAATCTATAGTCAGCAGTCCCTTTCAAAGATCTCATTATCCTTTTGACAACCATCATGTGAGTTTCCTTAGTATTGGTAGAGAATCTTTCCACAATCCCAATAGCTAAAGCAATATCTAGTCTACTATGTACAACATACTGTAGCTTTCCAATCATAGATTTGTACAAAGTCTAGTTTACTTCTACAACATCATCATTTTTAGACAACTTTTGTCCAGTAGCCATGGGAGTACTTACTGGCCTTGAATCTTCCATACCAAAGGTTTTCAATATCTCATGAACATATTTAGACTGGGTGATGAAAATTCCTTTCTCCATCTAATATACTTGTAAACCAACAAAAAATTTGATTTCCCCAAACATGCTCATTTCAAATTTAGTTTGCATTTCAATTGAAAATTTCTTACACAAGGCATCTTGTCCACCAAATATACTATCATCTACAAAAATCTTAGCTAACAAGATTCCTTTACCTTCTTCATCTTTCATGCACAAATTTCTTGTGTCATTTGTCCTTGAGAATCCAATCTATATCAGGTGGTTGTACAGTCTCTCATACCATGCTCTAGGAGCTTGCTTTAGTCCATACAATTCTTTGTTTAGTTTGCAAACCATGTGTCTTTTGTTTGGATCAACAAATCCTTCTGGTTGTTCAATGTACACTTCTTCTTTTAATATACCATTTAAAAATGCAGAGTTAACATCCATTTGGTATACCTTGAAATATTTGTAGGCAGCATATGCAAGTAAGGTTCTTACTCCTTCCAATCTAGCTACAGGGGCAAATGTCTCCCCATAATCTATTCCTTCTTCTTGTGTATAACCTTTGCATACCAGCCTAGCTTTGTTTCTTTTGATTTGACCATGTTCATTCAGCTTGTTTCAAAATACCCACTTTGTCCCAATGACATTTTTATTTTTTGGTCTTGACACCAAAGTCTAGGTATCATTCTTCTCTATCTAGTCTATCTCTTCATTCATTTCTTGTATCCAATCTTCCTTTTCTAATGCCTCCCTTGTTGTCTTAGGTTCGAATTCACATAGTAGACATGTTGGATCTCTTGTCTTTCTTCTGGTTAGAACTCTAGTATCTTTGTCTTCAATAATCTATTCAGGCTTGTGATGTCTACTAACATATTGTGCTAGAATAGGTTTTGCTCTCCTTTCATCTTTCTCTTTAGGTTCACCAACAAGATTGTCAGATTCAACTTCTTAATGCTCAACAACCTCTTCCTGATACTTGGAAGCTTCCTCCTATTACTCGACACATTCTTCTTCTCTCTCAACATTATTTTCCTGATGCTTGACATTGCTTACCTGAGACTCGACATTAGGTGCAAGTCTGTCACTTGCCTCTCCTTCCTCTATCTACACAAAAGATCTATAATCTTCTGGTTCTCTTTTGCTGTCAGCTTCATTTTTCTCTACATACTCATCAACTTTGACATTCACACTTTCCACAATTTTGTTAGTGTTAGAGTTTAAACACTTATAAGATTTAATTTTTTTGGAATAGCCTAGGAATATGCCCTCATCACTTTTAGCTTCAAATTTTCCATTCTTATTGTCCTTTAGTATGTACATTTACTTCTAAAAATTCTAAAGTACTTTACATTAGGTGCATACCCATGCCATAACTCATAAGGTGTCAGATTTGTACCTTTTTTTGTCTGTACTCAGTTAAGAGTATAAATAGATGTGCTTAGAGTTTCTTTCCAATACTTTTGTGGAACATTATTTTCAATCATTAATGTCCTTGCAAAATCCAAAATAGATATGTTCCTTCTCTCTTCTATACCATTCTGTGGAGGAGTTCTCAGTGTAGACATCTATCTTTTGATCCCTCTATCATTGCAAAATAGATTAAATTCATTGGATATAAATTCTCCACCTCGGTCAAATCTTAGACACTTCAGGTTCCTACCTATCGCCTTTTCAACCTTAGCCAAATACCACTTAAAATTTTGAAAAGCATCAGATTTTTCCTTTAAGAACATTACATGCATCATTCTAGTATAATCATCAACAAACATGATAAATTATCTAGCACCACAATAGCTTTGTACACCCATAGGTCCACAAAGGTCAGTATGAACCAAATCTAAGGTATTCTCAGAAGTAAAAGTCTTGCTCTTAAAATTAGACTTTTCCATCTTACCCAACTGACATTCTTTGCACATTACATTCTCAGGTTTCTTCAATCTAGGTAGATCTCTCACTTTCTTTTTCTTACTAATTTCTACTAGATTATCAAAGTTAACATGACATAGATGCTTATGCCATAACCAAATATCATCAAGTTGTGCAATCATACATGTTTATTTAGATAGGTCTAGATAGAATAAATTACCTCTTGTATGTTCTCCACTTCCAATCAGTTCACCAGTGGCATCAAATATTTTGGCCTTATTGTGATGAAATTCTATTTGGTAGCCAGTGCTATTAAGTTGTGCAACACTCAGTATATTATAGTTAAGACCTTCAACCCAATAGGCATTTTCATAAGTGATCTTATCAGTCAGCTTAATCAATCATTTTCCTCTAACAGGACATGGTGCATGATTACCAAATTTTACACTCCTACCTTTATAATGATCTAAGGTATCAAACTTACTCTTGTCACCAGTCATGTGATGTGAACAACCACTATCAATAATCCATTTATCATTTTTTTTCACATAAGATATCAATGCGATTTTCTCATCCTCATCAGATTCATCTTTCATTGCAACATAGACAACCTGAATTTCAAAATCATCACTATCAGTGTTAGTCTCATCTTCGTCAATATAGCAAGATTTCTTACCTTTTCCTTTGTAGTCCTTGTACCTTCAGTAACCTCTATCTTCTCTTTTGTCTTTATGCTTGTTGTCTCTTTTTGCATCCTTATCATCCTTGTTAGGACATCTAGCAGCTATATGACCAACTTTATTACATGAAAAACATATAATAGGGAGTTTACCTTTGTACTTTCCTTTCCCCCTTTTCAGTCTTCTAGCTATAAGAGCTTCTAGATCCTCAAGTTCTTCATCAAATGTGTCACTTTCACTTTCACTTTCACTCTTACTGATGCATCTTTCTTTTTGCTTCTTTGACTTACTCAAAACCATTTGTGACTTAAAAGTAGATTCAACATTACCAACAGTGAAGTTATCATAGTTATAAAGTTCAAAAGCAGTACACTTACCAACCAAACTTTCCAAAGTAAGAGCATTATTAGGGTTACATCTAGATTCCTGAATTGCTGAAATTTTGATAGCATAAATAGGACGTAGAGTTCTCAATACTTTTCCAATTACAGTTTTATCATCAATAGTTCCATTTTCTCCTCTAATAGCATTTAAAAATTCTTTTATTCTACCATAATATTGTGCAATATTCTCACCTTCTTGCATTCTCATTTCATCAAATTTACCTCTTAGGCTCTTGGCTTTTTCTCTCAATACATTTATGTCACCGCCATAGATGTTTGCAAGAGTGACCGACATTTGCTTTGCATTAGTGCAGTATTTGATGTCTTCAAATTCTAGATAGCTTAGGGTAGATGTAATCTCCAACATTTCTTGGTTGTGCTCTTGTTTAGCTTTCATTTCCTCGGCAGTCAGAGGTGCAATAGGTGTGACATAATTATTCTCAACATAATATTTTTTAGAATCACCAATACCAGCCAGATGCAGCTTCATCAAGCTTTTCCATGCAGGGAAGTTCTCCTTATTTAGCTTCGGTACCTCCTACTTATACATCCTGATCATTTTCTCAAAGTACCTTTGAACTTTTTCTCTGTAAGCACCAACATCTCTGATACCAATTGTTAATATGATTCAGAACAAGAAAGAGGGGGGGGGGGTGAATCAGTTGTTCTCAGGTCCAGATGTATAAAACAAACTTTAAATCTCTTCAACTAATCAAATCCAATAACTAATAGCTACTCGGTCATTACTAATTGCATAATAGAAACATATAATAGTGTAGTCCACTTATCCAATAGTATCTAACTTGTAAAACATAGAAATGTTCAAACCAAAACATTCACACAAGTATTAACACTAGGATTTATATTGGAAACCCAATTTGGGAAAAACCACTTTGTAACATGTTACTATTATGTTCACTCTTTAGAAGTAAGCTCGGTGAAAAGCCAACCCTGTCAAAGGTTACAAACACACTGTCAGGCATGACCTAGTTAAAGGATTTAAACCACTCTTTTAAAATTGCACCTTGTTATAGGACTTACATAAACTCCATTAGAATGCAACCTTGTTCAAAGGATTTATACAAATGACTATTCGTTCAACCTCTGTTAAAAGGATTTTGACTTATACAATGGTTAGAAAGTAACAGTAGTATTGATCTGAAAAACATACAACTCACTTTGCAAATATCAGATCCAATTCTGTACACATATGCTGGCTCACTAACTGTGAACCTTTACCATCTCCATCACTGATTTGCTCGAAAATGTCTTCAAGAATTCACAACACTTCTCCTTCATCCTTTTCTGCTTGTACATTCAATAAAACTTCCAGCATCCTCTCTTTTGTTAACCTCGTGCTTAGGTTTCCTTAATACTTCCTCAATTAGGTCAATAAATTTTTTTCCGCTTAATCTCCTTCGTAGATCTTAGGGTTAGGTCAGATTCATTGAATCCTTCCAACTTTATGTTCTTTGGCTATCCTTTTAGAAATGTCTCAAATATCTTAATAGATTTATAATAAAACATTTTACAATGCATTAAATACTTTCGTACAATCAATAAATAAAGTTAACACATTTTACATAATCCAAGAATTCAATGATGTTGGTTGGAAATCTAAATTCTTCCTCAAATGTAAATTATTGATGCTCAGTCACCTCAAAAACTATTTCCTCAGCTAATACTATCTTCCTCAGTAATTAACTAATGTTCGGTCAACATTGAATTTACTCAACATATACTAGCTCGGTCGACACTAACATCACTCAGCTTAAACTAGATTTCTTCACTTTTTCTCGGTTAAGCCTGCTAGTTTAGTCTTTATCCTTACTTAGATAAACAATACATTATCTTATCATTGTGCCACATAATCAAGTACTCAATGAAATATCAAGATAACTCAACCTTTCCTTAGGTTCTATTGTTACCAACCTTGTCTTTCCCCTTCATAACAATCAAATAGATATAATACTTTCTTAAATAGCAACAGTCTTACCAGTTAAGGTTTGACATCAATGACAATACAACAATTATTTCAATTGTAGTTTCCAATAGCATCTAGGGTCCTTGGCAATCCCGTGTCACCAAAAACAAGTTTGATTTTGAGTTTCTCAGTTCCTTCTTTGACCATGTTGGCTCGGTAGTTTCTCAGTTCCTTCTTTAACCGAGTTGGTCAGTTAATTCCATGGCCCTCGGTTATCCTTTCTTACCAAGTTGTTTCTTTTGGTTTTCTGTTGAGGCTGACTTGTGAATTTAATTGTGGTCATAGAGTTAATGTGGGTATCAATCATTGGGAAGCGTATTGACCTAGATCAGGTCATTCCTTCCACTAATGGTGGATCTGAAGGCTGGCTTTTTTTGGTAGCCTCTTGTATATAATGTAGTCATTGGTTGTAGTTTTAGATAGGAGCTTAAGAGATAGAAGATAAATTGTATTAGTCAGGAGTTGAAGGTAGTTTCTGAATCCTCGCATGTTGGAGGATTGTTGTAATTGAATTGTTATATCTAGACCTAACTAGGAAGGCCTCATATCTTGGCATGTATGAATAAATTTAATGAAATATAATGGATCTGTTCTGCATTCCCTCTCTCACTTGTGTAATTTCTTCCTTATGTTATCTCTAAAAGGTGGATTTGGATTAGGGTGTGCCTTTTGCCCCTCATCCTCCCCTACCTTGCATCAGAATATGAAGGCACGCTGTAGATAAGAAGGTGAATATTATCGATACAAAATTGAAAGGACATGCATCTTTGTGGTGTGAACATGTACAACTTTATCGACAGAGAAGGAGAAAATAAAACATGAAGGTATGGGATAAGATGGTAAAAAAATTGAAGGGTAAATTCTTATCAGGTGATTATCAAGTTAGTTTGTTGAGAAGAATGAAAAATTTGAAATAAAGGGACACTACTATAAGAAAATATACTAAAGAATTATACAGATTGGATATCAGATCTTGACATATAGATCATAAAGTTGAAAGGTTTACAAGGTACCTGAATGGATTGAGAACTTCTATACAAGAGGAAATTAGTTTGGACAAGATGAATAGAATTGAAGATGCCTATCAATTTAGATTAAATGTAGAAGATCAAGATTACAAAAAGGCATGAGTAGATGCAGAGAAGAAGAGGTGGTAGATTTTCTAGAGGAAGAGGTAGATCTTATGGAGAAAGTAGCAGATCCGATCATGATTAAAAAAAATAAGATAGTGGTAAATCATAATGGAAAGGAGAAAGTTCAAACCAAGGTAGAGGAGGTTATCCAAGAGGTAGTTAATCTAGGGGTAATGATCATAAGAGAGAAGATAGTGTTAGCATAACTGATGGATTAATGCTAAGTTTTGCATAGATGAAGATTGGTACAAATCTAATGATAGGTGAGTCAATTATTTGGTTGTCATTGATGTCAACTGATTGACTTTTTGTTTTCAATATGTTACCATATATTTTGTGATTAAATCATGAGTTACAGTATGTTTCTGAAAATCTTATTCTAAAGGAAGAACATTTTATGTGTTTTAATGTTACGTTTAAAACCATGACTTTTGATATGAATTTTTTCTTAGACATTTAATAATGGTGAGATAATGTTGAAGGGTTTGAAGGTTATTTCAATGGAGGAGAGGATTTCTAAAGTTTCAGGGTTTCCTGTTGTAGGAGAACCCTATTGTATAAGTAAAGATGATAAAATAACTAGAGTAGAGTTTACCAGACTTGGGGATCCTCCACTTGAAGTAGATAAATTGTGAGGCCCACCCCAAGTTGTCATAGCTTAGCACTATATTTCCCTATTTATATTTTTAGCTGATACTATTGAGACTCTTGGATACTTTGAGACATATGTTATTTTTGAGGATCTGTAAGATCATGTACCATGTTATTACACATTGTGATTTATTGTGAACCTGTTCAGGTGATACCCTATGGTTAATCATGCGATTATTTTTATGGTTAAGTTTAAATGATGCATTGTGAGAGATATACATGTTAGGATATATTTGAATACAAATATTGTTTAATTTGTAAATGATTAATGAAATGTAGATGTAAGTGGTGTGTGTGTTACATTATGTATTATGTTATGTTTATATGTGGGTTTATTGGACCTACTGATGTGTGCAAATAGTGTGCAGGAAGTTGATCATGGAATTAAATTTGGGGTTTCAGAAACTAACCTATGTGTATTCACTATGATGATAAGGTCATAACCATGAAGAGACATGGACCTCATCGTTATGTATTTTATTCGTGAAAGTATGTAGCATGATTTCATTTAAATTAGTTTTGTAAATGTTAAATAGGTCATGCCTAATGTATTTATGTGGTGTCACTTGACACCTATGTCTATGTGAGTAGGCATGGCTAGTAAATGTAACTAGGGTAGACCTAGTCATGACCTAGGGGTTACCTAGTGTAGTACCCATGCATACCCTAAGGTTTAGGAAGATTAGATTGGGTCAAAGGAGTTGAGATTCAGAGATTAACTTCAAGTGGAGTTTAGGAGGACCAAATAGACTTTCAAGAGGTAGTTAGGGTTATTTTTTACCACCCTACTTGATACCTTATGGGTTAGGGGTCATTTTCAACCCATTAAGAGCCCTTGAACTCATTTATGACACCCCTAAAATATCCCCTCTTCAAAGTGCTGAAAATTGGAGAGTTTGAAAAATTTGGGCAATGTATCTCATCCTTCCCATGTGGGTCATTAATACCATTTGTTAGGGTCTTGACTTGGAAGGAGAAGGGAAGACTCTAGAGGCTTCTTTATTAATTATAGAACCAGATATCCCTAGGATAGAGCCTTTTTAGGGTGATTTGGGGAGGAAAGTGAGATTGTTCACCCACTCTCTACTCTTAGAGACACCTAGTTTTGGAAGAGGAAAAATACATAAAGGGATAAAGATTCTCAAATCCTTCATTTTCCACCTTGAGCTTGGACTTAAGGTTGGAATTATTTAAGAACTTGTAGAGGAATGAATTCATTTTGTGCTTGTAAAAGCTCTAGGATGCTTGAATGAAGTTTACACATTATTTGTTTCAACTCCATGGGTTTCCATGGAGGTACGCAAGTCTTATTTTTATTTTTCTGTTGAATATTTTGTGGGATTCATCAAGGCACACTCACCCTTGGGAGGGAAGAGTAACCTTAATGGGGTGAAAGTTTAGAGGCTGCCATGATTTGTTTAATGTAAGTTTTGTAAAAATAGAATGAGTTCCCATGTGTGGCCTATTCCAAGTTTTTCAATTTTTTTAGGTTGGCTATCTCCACATGAGTGAGCCCTCTTCACCCCTTGTTTTAGGTCCTATTTCATGGCCTAGTGAACCTTGGTATGGGAATCTTTCATTGTTACGTATGTTTGAAAACTTGTGTTGATTTTATATCTTATGTTGGTTTCTAAAACCCCTATCTCGGGGGTTGCCTAAAAAGGCATAGGTTGGGAGGTGAGCCTCCATGGTCAACCTAAGGGATTTATTTGTCTTTCATACTTAAAGATAATTATTTCCATGTATTATATTTTATTTTAGTTCTCTTGTAAAAATCTCCTTTAAGGAATAAAGAAAGTTGGAATTTGTAAAGAATTGAATTGTGAAGTTGATTAATATTGAATAAGGATTTTGGGAGGAAAGTTAATATATCCTTTTGTTGATTAAATTTTATGCTCTTCTCCTTGTATAAAATATCTACTTTTAGTTATATCATGCTTTGCTAAAATTAAGCATCTAAGGTCCATTTACAATGTTTAATTTAAATACCATTTACAAAATTTAAAGTTCATTTTTCATTTGAGTATCTAAGATGGAGATTGAATAACCTAGCAAATTTTGAAATGAGTAAAAGTTGTAATAATATAGGTTTTCAATCAATAAGTTTTTGGAAACTTTAAACTTAGATTAGACAAGTATAACAAAAAAAAGAGGAATTGATTTAATTAAAAAAAATGGGGCTCAAAAGATATCTTTATCTAAATACCTTAGTGAATTCATTACCTTTGATAGGATTTTATTGAAATAAATATTTATATACGATTATCATATAGGTATATTTATTTGTTTATAGATTTTCTTGTACACAAATGTGGAATGAATACTAAGGTAGAATAAACCATATAGAATTTAGGCTTCTTAGTGTTTATTCACCTTGCAATTATAATATATAAATATACTTATATGAATAGATTTAAATATGAAAATATAAACACTTTCGTTATCTTTCAAATTCCCTTGATATAGGTGAAACAAATATATATATATATTTTGTTAAGACATTAATATATATATATATATTCTTATATTCTTCTAAATAAATTTCTAGAAATAGTTCTAATGTTTTAAAAATGTATTTGTTAATGATAAACTTTTATGTTATCATTTTTTACATTAGCTAAAACTCTGTTAAGTTTTATTTATTTATTTATTGTGGCTGAATGTAACCCTTTCAATCTATATATATATATATATATATATATATATATATATATAAAACCTTTTTTTAAATCTGAAACCCTTAAAATAAATAATAATGTGATGTGACCAGATCTCATTTTCAAAAAACTAGTTAATGAATTTATAAGAAAACAAACTTTGGTTAACATTTATTTATGTTTCGGTGACTGTGGAGGGAAATCGAGGAAGGGCAAAGCCCTACTCGACACCCTTGGAGGGAAACCACCCTTAGTAGCTCTCCCCCCACTGTATAACATGGTGGGGAGGGCAGTATTGTCATGGCCATCCGTTCCTGCCCACTGTATTATCCTAGTGGTGTGGGGGCATGGTGGAGCGCCGCTCATCGGGATCCCATCACCTCTTTCAGTCATCCACCACAGTGGTGGCACCGCTGTTGCGTCCACCACCGACCATGGTAAGGTCGCCATTGATGGCCTCTATCGGTGATTGCCGCTTGGTCTCCTGCAAAAAACAAAATGGGGTTAGAACCCTAGTAATAAATAATATTAAAGTAAGATTTAAGAAATAATAATAATATAAAAGAGTTTTTTTTAAAAGAAAGGGTTAGCATTTGAAGCAAATAAATGATTTTTTTCTATTTGCTGCCTGAATACATATATTTTAAAATAATATAATAATAAAATATTAAATGACTCTAGACAACAAGATTAGAAATGATATGCCATAAGGGAATTAAACCCAAAAGCTATCATTTTATGATAGCATATTTATAGGGTTATAGTCTTGGAAATTTATTAATAGAATATATGATGGACTTCAAAATAAATCTAATTTAGTTCATAGTGTTTTTATTTGACTTGCGGGTTAACTCTAGAATTTTATAGGATTTAATTAATTTTTAATTTGTCAATTGTTTTTATTGCCAGTTGACTTATGTTAGAGACTCCTAGAAGGATTAGATTAAATCTAAATCCTTCTGATTATTAGAATTGATTTTTGTTCTAATAAATTAGATTTACTTAAAAACTCTTCTGATTAATTTCTTTATAACTTTGAATGAGTTGTAAGACTAGAAGTTTTAAACTAAAGATTTTATTAACTAAATTCAATAAAGTTCGTATTGGGAATTAATTTAAGGTTAATTTATCATTATTGACCCTTAGGTCGAATGACCTTAGTGGTTCAATCAATTCGAACTGGATAAACCATTATTAGTTAGTTACTAACTAATTAACCAAATCAAATAATTGAATAAACAATTAGAGATGATGAGGTTTTAATAACCTTTAAATATTAGACTTGTTTTAATTATCCCTTAGATAGATGCGTTAGAATAATTTTAGAATAACTAAGAGGAGGGGTGAATCAGTTATCCTCAGGTTCAGATGTACCAAATTGACTTTTAAACTCTTCAATTGTAGTACCCCGCCCCTAGTCCGATTTTATAAATGTTATGATTACTTTACGATGATAGATTATATGTTAGAAAATCATTGATGCATATGATTTTACTGACCCCATACTTGCATGTATATGGCTGATGTGTTTCTTTTACATTTTTATTTGACGTGCTTGATGTGGTTGAGGGATGGAGTTGTAGTTGCTTGTGAGATCCACACGATTGGCTGATCCCCGCCATTGTCTATTATATATTTATATATGTTTTTACATGCGGGTTTTGTATGCAGGTTCATAGGTACCAGGCATCATCTTCCCTAAATTGTCAAGATGAGCGTGCCCTGTCGCAATATCTCAATTGGTAAGAGAGGGGAGATAACATAGATCCAAAACCCAATCCTAAGCCTATTTATCCTAGTTGTTGGATAAGTATCTGTTGACTACCCTATCCAAATTTGTCAGGTTGACAAAGTTCGTGGATCCCTTCCTTGAGCTTGTTTATTTTTTATAATGATCTTGTTTTATTGTTTTTTGAGTATGTGATTTTCTATAGTTATGAAAATTAATATTATATTTGGAAAAATAATACTAAATTTATTTCCTATGTTCTTGTATGATTATTAATTAATTAAAAATCAAATATTAGGTTATTTGGTTCTAATTAATTAATTATTTGAAAATAAGATTATTATTGTTTATTAGATATTAAATTGTTAAATTGCATGTTTTAATTGTGCTTTAAGTATTAAATTTATTTAATGAGAAATTATAATACTTACATGTGCTTTATTGAGTTTGAATGTGATTTGTTTGAAAAAGGAGTCAACTTGTCTTTAGGAGACTAAGTTGAGTTGTGCACAATTAAATATATATTTAATTATTAATTGGTATTTTCTTTCAACTCAAGAGGGTGAGTTTGAATAGGAGATTTCCTATGAGTCATCTAGGGTTTGCATGAATGGTGGAGTTGAATCCCTAATAGGGGGATTTTTCTTTCATTTGGATGGAATGAGGTTGTTGGAGATTTGTGAAGAGAGCTTTTGGAGAATTTGTGACATTTTTGTGTTCTTGAGCTTTTGTGTGTGTGCTTGAATTTTTGGGTGAAGATTGCTTGCATCTGGAATTGGGCTTTGCATACGCTGTGATTCAAATCTGCAGGTTGAATCAATCTTCAGAGAAATCCTGATCTTCTAATCTTCACAGGTTTTCAATTTAGTTTCTGGCATTGGATCCAAGGTAGGTTTTGAAATCCTGCCTGTTAGTTTTATTTTGTGTCTTTCCAGCTTTCTTTGTTTGTACAAGTTTTGGTTCAATTCGATAGATAGATCTGTGCCTTATTTGTATTCAAGGTAATTGGAAAACTAGGTTATATTGATTTTAGGTTTATATTGAATCTTAGCATAGTATCTTTATGCTGTCAAAATTTTGTTAAAAGTTTGCTCATAGTTTCCCTTTAAATCAATAAATTAATTCTGTTCTATAGTTAAACTATAGTGTTGGTAGGAAAATTAATCCCCTTGAGAAAGAAATTCAATTTGGTTGGAAAAACCCAATTTGGGTAGGAAATATTATACTTTCTAGAATATTCACACAGTCAAAATAAACTCTAGTATTAATAAACTTTTGCATGGAGAAAAACAAAAGAGGAATAAGACAAATTATCATGTGCAAATGTATTGTAAATGGATCGGGCCCTTTTGAAAGAAAATACCCAATTTTGGTATAAAAAAAGTAATTCTGGAAAATATATATATTATTTTCTATTTTTTTTAAATTCAGTCTTAAAAAAAAGGTACAGTCAAAACAAATAGGGAAGTCAAATCACATGCATGATTTGGGTAAGAATATGCTTATTGATTCTTTAATATATATATGTTAATTCTCAAAAAAAATAAAATTATATATATATATATATATACATATATATATACATATATACATATATACATATATATATATATATAGATATATATATATATATATATATATATATATATATATATATATATATATATATATATATATATATATATATATATATATATATATATATATATATATATATATATATATACACATATAGATATATATATATATACACATATACATATCTATATATGTATATATATATATATATACATATATACATATACATATCTATATATATATATATATATATACATATATACATATATATATATATATATATACATATATATATATATATACATATATATATATATATACATATATATATATATACATATATATATATATATATACATATATATATATATATACATATATATATATATATACATATATATATATGTATATCTATATATATATATATACATATACATATACATATATATATTTTTGCATGCTTGTTAAAAATACATTGTGGAAAAAAATATGAATTAAAAATTATATATATAAATATATCTTGAGATTTGTTTATTTTAAAAAAATATATAAAAAGGAAAAAGCATTTATAAAATATGCTTTTGAAAATGTTTTTTCTAAAAATTTTTTTAAATAAAAATAAAAATAAAATTATTTATAAAGTTTGTTTGAAGGCGGGGGCCACCACCTCCCCCCTCCTTCCTTGGCAGTCGTGCGGCAGGTGCAGGCCTGTCAACAGTACTTGAGGGTACCACGTGGCAGGTCTACCACCTGCGCACAGCAGGGCAGTGGGGACCACTGTCCCCCCCATCTTATGTTTTTTTTAATAATTGTTTTAATTTTTTCTTTTCTTAATTAATTTCATTTACTTTGAAATTAATAACTTTGTTAATTAATTTAATTTAGTTTGCAATTATTACATTTGTAAACTATGTTAATTTATTTGAATTAATAAATTTGTAAATTAATTTGATTTGCAATTTATTTTGTAAATTAATTTAATTTAGATTTTTTTGTTTGAATATCCAATTTGTTAATTAATTTATTATAAAATTAAATTTGTTTTAAATTAATTTGGTTTAAATAATTTGGGTTTGTGATATTGTTTAAACCTGGTTTAGTCTTGACTAAATAAATTTTCAATGAATGTTAGATTTTAAGCATGTATATACTCATTTAATTTCCATCTTTGTGGTACGAGCTTTAATTGACCTATTTATATAGGAGTATATGCATAAGTTATGTACATTAAAATTATGAACAGTTTATGCTTCTCTCATATAGATTTTTTTTCAAATTATTAATTTTGGGGAATTGTAGTACATATAGTGAAATTGGGTGTTTTCTCTTGATTAGTACTATTAGGAGATTATGGATATTATTTTGATTATTCTTCATTATGGCGTTATATCAATGTTTATGATTAGATTCTCTTAGCTGAGTTATGTAGTTCTAGACTTAGATTCTGTTATGTTCAAAATGGAATTTTAAATGCTTATGGATTAGTATCCAAGTATCTATGATGCAAATGTGTCTTCTTCATGCCCAGAGTATCTTCTTTTTCTTAATGTGTTTTGGGGCATTAGATGACTTAGGGGAAAAGCAGAGGCCAGGGTATGTGTCAGATGATTCTATTTTTAGCTATGTGTTGATGTGTATGTACTTTTCTGATTATCATCCCTGTTTTGACCATTTGGGCTCGTGTTGTATTGAGTTTTTACCTCATATTCTATAGAGGAGAATATGATATTGGCTTTTTATGTTCAATCCATGGGATCATGTGTATATTGTTTTGTGGACACTTTGAGAGTGTCTTTGAGACATTATGGTTGTGTGCAAACCAGTGTGTTCCTATTATTTTGCGGAGTAGTCCTGAGGGACATTATTATCATCTTGTGATCTATGTGAGATTTGTGAGCCTAGGGTAGTTTACCTAGATATGTAGTAGGAGGTGGCTTGCAATAAGCATCAAGGCCCACAAGTGGCTGCCAGGATCACTTATTGTTAAGTATCTTAATCAAGTGATAACTAAATATAACATTGAGAGATTTAAAAATGAACCTAATAAGAGATGGTTTCCTTGCCCTAGCTTAGTGCTAGTTCAAACTAAGGTGGGAATGGAGAAGATGGCTAGCCCCCTTTTAAGGGATGAGTTGGCATAGTCTATGGCTTCGTCAATACAAGAAGTCATTGACACCGTGTAAGGTCACTTGAGTGCCAGGATCCAGCAAGATTACCAGGACAAAACTCAAGGGTTAGATGTACATGATGACACCTTCCTATGCATAGTCTAGTTATCCTACATGTGTCAGTTGCCTTTGGAATAGTGGGTCTCTCATAACATTATTACTTTTCACCTTGAGTTAGAGAGCTTTCAGGATCCTTTCCTTAGCTTGATCTGTTTGATGTTTGTTATCCGACTGGGATCTGTTGTTATCTCCTCAACATAGTGGGAGTGGACCATTTAGGTTCACGAGGTTGGGTGGTGGTGATCCTTTTACCATTTGAGATTCTGACATTCATGTACTAGTGCTGGATGATCCCTGTTGCAGTTGTTCCTTCTTGATCTTCATTGTTGGAGAGTTGTTATTCTTCTTCTTTGAGATCTCGTATCTTTGTATCAGTTCTTCAAAGATGTCATGTGTTCTTCTTTTCTATTTTTGAATTACATACCGTACGACATGTGCAGTGGATGTAGATTTATTGATACCTTATTGTACCAGTTGTTTTTATGTCATCTTCTATGTGATGTTGTTTATCCTTCATTTATTTATATGAGTTGTGTAATTGTACCTAATCTTTATTATGAATTAATGTCAACGTAATCTTTGTCAAGGAACCCTCGAGAGATGTAACTCATGTTGGTTGTTTTTTATTTATGTGAGTAAATGGTTATTGCTTCTGCATTGATGTATATCTTGTATGTTAAACTGAAAAAAAATAAAAAAAATTTGCAAAGTTAGATGCATGTTTAGGTAAAGTTCTCCTGGGTTCCTTGGTGGGGCATTACATCAACACACTTAGATCTATTCATCAATTCACTCAGTCTCTATAGATTATATCAACAACATAAAACTTGCATTCCACTATCCAAAAGTAATAAACTTGCAGAATATGAAACTTTCAACAACATAACACATCAAATAACATTCACACAAGTATAACACCAAGATTTAACGTGGAAACCCAATATGGGAAAAACCACTAGTAACATGCTACTAAATTTTTACTCTTCAGAATTGAGATCTGTGAGAAGCCAACCCTATTAAAGGTTTACAATACACATTGTTAGGTGTGACCTTGTTAAAGGATTTAATCACTCTATTAAGAGTGGTCTAGTTAGAGGGCTTAGGATCATTCCATTAGAATGTTACCTTGATTAAAGGGTTTAAAAAATGACTGTTAGATCAACCTTGATTAAAAGATTTTTAACTGATACAATGGTTAGAAAGTACAGTAGGTTCTGATCTGAAATATACAAATCACTTTGCAAATAAAGATCCAATATGATCATATGCTGATTTACTGACTAACCTTCATTACTATCTCAATCTCTGATCTTCTCTAAAATCTCTTCAAGCAATCACCTCAACTCTATTAAGCTCTTCACAACAATTCTTAGCCTTATTCTTAGGTTTTTAAGTCAATAATTTCAACCTCCTTCCACACTTCTCATAACCTCACAATTAGGTTATTCTTATACCTCCTTGATTAGGCAGATTAATCTTTTGTTGCTTAATCTCTTCTATAGATCTTAGGTTTAGGTCAGATTCATCAAATCCTTCCATCATTTTATTCTCGTCCTTATCCTTCTAGATACTTCTCCAAACTTCTCCTTGAATCCATAAGAAAATGGTTTACCATGCATTAAATTTTCCAGATCATTCTTTATTAATTTCAACATGTTTTACATATCCCAAGAATTCAACTATGTCAACTGAGATTCTCAATTCCTTCACAAATTGTAAATTACTGACACTCGGTCAATATTGTGTTCATCTACTCGGTCATCACTGGATATCTTGGTCATCGCTAAAAACTATTCTACTTGGAAAACACTATCTTCTCTCAGGTAATTATCTGATACTCAGCAATTATTGATGCTCGGTTGAGACTAAATTTTCTTGGCTTATGCTGGTGCTCGATTGACACTAGCATCACTCGGCTTAAACTAAATTTCTTCTCTTTTTCTTAGTTAAGACTATGCTTCAAATCTATTTAGTTCTTTACTTATTTTTAAAGATAAACAACACATTACCTTGTCAATGTACCAACTAATCAAGTACCCATTGAAGTATCACATAAATCAACCTTTCCTTAGGTCCTCTTATTATCTCCTCTTTTTAAATCCTCTTCATCAATCAAAAGATATGGTACTCTACTAGATAGCATTTTTCTTACTAGTTAAGGTTTTTCATCAATGAAAATATAACAATTGTTTCAATTGTAGTTTCTAATAATCCCCATCTTTATCATTTATGGCAACACCACATGCTCTATGATACAATCCAAAAGTGTATTTTCAATAGTTTACCAAATCTTTCTCAATCACTCTCTCCTTTCTTAGGATCACTTTTTCTTTTCTCTTAGGTTTACTAAATCTCTCCCTCTCTAACAAAAATTCCAAAGATATTCATCTTCACCATGTAGATATCTTCATGTTAGTTCTCTAAATTTTATTACTCCCTCTTTCATCTTGGTTATGACTGATCAATATCTTTTGCTTTACTTTTCACAACTCTAGGCAACTCCTAATGTGTGACCTCATTTGCATAAATTTGACATATATTTTCATTTATACCATTTTGTGCAATGCTCCCATATGTTACTAGGTAGCCTTAGTTAGGGGAATCACCCTAATTTACCTCTAGGGTATTGATGAGCATCTTTAGGTAATGTATTAGTGAATATATCTATTAATTGTTCCTTTGTATTCACATACTCTAATCTCACTTATTTGTCTTGAACTAGCTCTTTGAAGTAATGATACCTTATAAATATGCTTAGTCTTAGTGTGCATTACATTATTATTTGATAGATTAATAGCACTTGTGTTATCACACAAAATAACAACTGGCTAAGTGATTTCCTCCTTCATACCTTTTAACAATTGCTTAATCCACACTAAATTTGAACAATTCACTGCTACTACTACATATTCAGCTTCTACTGTAGATTAGGAGATGTGGTTCTATTTCTTTCATGTCCAAGAGACTAATCTCTTTCCTAGAAATAATGTGCAACCGCTTGTACTCTTTTTGTCATCCATATTTCCTATCCAATTTGCATCAGTTTAAACTTGTCATTCTTGTAATACAATCCATAGTCCTTTGTTCCTTTTAGATATCTCAATATCATTTTCACTTGCATCATGTGATTTTTAAATAATCCCAACTACTAAGGAAATATCTAGTCTACTATGTACAACATATTGTATCTTTCCAATCATATAATTGTACAAGGTTTGATTTACTGCAGCTATATCATCAGTTTTTTATAGTTTTTTTTTCTAGTAGCCATGGGTGTACTTACTGTATTGTCAAAAAATGGAAGAACTTCCATTTAGGACTATTTAATCCCTCTGAGTAGGTGGTATGGGATCATGTCACACACCTTGAGTAGGTATTTGACTGGATCTGGCTTTTTCCCCCTGTTTCAAGCCTTTTTCTAGCACTTTTTTTTATGATCTGAGATCTTTGACTTTTTGGGTCAAGGATGACCTTGTGGGTCAAGGTCAACCTCTAATTTGACCTAGGTCAAGGATGACCTTGACCCTGACCTAGGTCAAATTTGACCTTGACCTTGACCCTAGGTCCAAATTTCAGGTTCCAAAGGTTTTAGGATGTTGGGCTTTAGAAAGTTTTATTTCCCGCTTTCGGGTCAGCTGTTTCAGATTTCAGAATGGTAAACTATTAAATTATATTTAATCTAGGTCCATTTATAAGAGTTAAGGCTTAATTGTAATTTAATTCTCCTATGTTGGCCTCTATAGAATTTTGTGCCCTAGACTAGTATAAAAGGTTGCCTTTCTCTCTCATTTTCTCCATCAAGTAATCAAGTACATCTCAATTTCACATCCACTTTTCATGATAAAAAAATTATCAAGAAAGAAAGGAGGATAAGGAAAGAATTCAAGCATTCATTCCTCTTCAAGTATTCAAGCATTCAAGTATCCAAGTCTTCAATAATTCATCAAGGAGTTCCATTGATTGCCATTGAAGGATTCAATCTCTTTGGAGCCCTCTTGTTGAAGAATTCTCCATCCACATCCATTCAAGCTTCTTCCTATTCTAAGATCCATTCAAGATTGGCATTTAAGATCTAATGCAATTGATTTGATACATATTACATTTGATTCTACATTCATATGGAGCATCCATACTTGTGGATTCAAGGATTCGAGTCCTCCACAAGGATTTCAACATAAGAAAGGTGAATAGTTCCATTTACTTTGTAAATTTATATTGTAATTTTAATTAAATTTCAAGGTTGATTCCAAACTAGGGTTTGACCAAGGAAAACCCCTCATCCAACAAACAAAACCCTTTTGATTGTAGGAGCAGGTGCGGGACAATGAATATCAATGCAGATCTAAGTACTCTTTTCAACAAACTTTAGGGATCTGCAAACAAAATTTTCATCGGAGCAGTGCAGGTCAAGGTCAACTTTTTGGGGTAAGATTGTACCCTAGGATAAGATCTTACCCTGGCCTTGGGTCAAGGTTGACCTTCCTTAGAAAGACAAAAGGTTTCTGGGTTTTCTCTGTTTCTGCATTTCTAGCCCAGATCCGGTTACAAAATTTCCTGAAACTATAAACAAACATCATAAAATAGCCTTTTCTAGATTTTTCCTATTTTAAGGTTAGCACTTATCTTCAATTCGAGAAAAAATTCAATACATACTTCATATAACAAAAATATAAGGTTTTCTCCTTCATTCACATTCTCCATAGATTTGGTTCTTTTGTGCATTAACCTTTTGGTTGATCAATTTGGATTTCTCTTTTGGGAATTCTGATTTAGAGGTGGTGTAGTGCTCCTCTAATTCATATTCGGTAAGGAACTAAAAAGGTAAGTAAACCTTTCATCACTTATAGTAAATTGTTAGTTGATGTTTCTAGATGTAAATATGCATAGACGTAAATATATAAATAATATATGTGGTTGTATGACTTTCATAAATATATAGTTTAAAATGTTGTGAATTACAAACAATGTAATTTCATTTATGTAATATTTCACTTTACAAATCTAAAAGAAATATAATAAATATTTTTAAATTAAATATGTTATTGATAAAAAAGATCTTTATTATTTTTCTATGTATTTAAAAATAAATAAATACATATATATAATTTTAAATAGTTTTTACATATTTTAAATATTTTGATTATAAAATAAAATCTTTATTTATTTTATTATATTCTTTTATCAAAAAGATTATAAGAACATTATTATACAAATGAATTTTACAATAAAATAAATAAATAAAATAAAGAAAAGAAAACTAAGCTATCATTATAAAAATAAAAATAAATAAATAACTAGGTTAAGGAATCTTATTCCTTAGTAAAGAATCTTAACTATAACTTAAGATAATCCTACGTATGAGGAATTAAATAGATAAGACAAAGTATAGTTTGTTAATTAATTTGAAGATCTCTCAATAACCTTTTTGACAAAAAGATTTAATCAAATTTATTCATAGGAAGAAATCTGTTGGTTAGGGAACCGTTTCAGTTTTCTGAAAACAACTATATCAAATGGAAGAAATAAACACAGGAGGGGGGGTGATAGAGAGGACAGGAGACAAGTTTAGAGGAGAGCCATCGATATTATGTGTTAATGAAGTGTAATATTAATATAATTTCAGATTTCATGATGTATTTTTCTTTATATCTCTTGCTGTTCGAAATCAAGAATCTCTTATTAATGTTTAGTAGAAATTGATTGGAGAACTCATCATTAATGGAGTACTGTCATATGTTTTGGTTTCTTTTATAAAGAAAGGAAACCGATAGGTTGAAATGCACTACAAGTGAATGGAATTTCAGATATTGATAAGCATATGGATTTTTTTCACATGAGTAAATTTAGAATTTGGGTTGTGACTGTGATGTGAGGATTGAATAAAACTTTTGCCTCTAATCTGTTGTTTTATGACAGTCAATTTTAGTCTCGGTACAGAGACCATAACTTTAAATTTAACCGTTGGATCTTCACGATTTTGAAATATGTTTGACAAAACCTAGTTTGGAATAAATTCACCGGAGCGATCGGGAAAATATAGTCTGGTTGAAAAGTTATAAAGGACTGAGTACGGCTCTATACAGAATGAATGTTACAGATTTCCAGCAGAGCTATTTGCATTCAGTGCTGTGGGATGATCGGGTAAAGCTTGGCAAGAAGGTAAGATTGGATCCAATTAGTAATATTAACTGTTTATGTAATGTTCCATTTATTTCAATTATAGTTAAGAACTATAGGATACTAGTTTGCCAATTTAGGTATAATATTATCGGATAAAATAAATAGATATTCAAATATTATTAGTTGTAAAAATCAATTCTTTTAGGTGTAAAAGATAGGCTATTGACATTCTTTCATATTCTTTTTTTTTAGATACATTATTATTATTTACAATAAATAGAAGTAGTTATTATTGTAATATATAAATAGAAACAAGAAATGTGTGATTACTCTTCGAATGTTAATTGTTAAAAATAAAATAAAATAAATACAATTAGATATATAAGTAAATCTCCTAAGTTGTTGACAAATTTGTATAATTATTAAGGATATAGTGGACGCTAGAAGGTTAGATGTATGTCTAGAGATACATGTGTGTGTGTGTGTAAGAGTTTGTGTAATGGTCTCCAATGGACAACCCTTTATGATTAGGAACTAGAATGAAAGGTGTTTGTTACTAGATGACATAGATTTACATAAAGATGCACATAAGTATTAGGGAATTTAAATAAGTTGTATATATGTACTCATCTATATATATATATATATATATATATATATATATATATATATATATATATATATATATATATATATATATATATTATTCTCTCTAGATGTGAGACTATATTATCTTGTATATTAATTTTTCTGTTGTAAATATTGATGTCTTGGGTTTCATTTAGGGGTTACTTATATTATTTGTAATAATATATGAGGTTAGCATAGTTTGAGATCAACCCCCTTATATGCTCCTATCTTTCTCTTGGTCATTTTGTATATTCTTGAATACTTTTGTAGATTTTATACATGTGCATACACTTCTTGGATTGTGTTCACTTGTACCCTTATTCATATTACACATTTTTGGTAGTTGATATAAGTTTGTTCTAATAATTATATGCTTGTTGTGTCTTATTGTAGTTTCTTATTGTTATGGTTGCACACTTGTAAACATGTTCTTTGTAATATTAATAATTCTTATTTTAATTATGGATAACTTCTTAATCATTTGATTTTATTTCATTGTAACTAAGTTTACCGTTAGAGATAGAAGAGGTTTTAAGCCTATGTTATGATTTCATGAGATTACATAGGTATATTTTTCTATGATGATGCTATTAGTGATTATAAAATACATGACAATATCTTAGTGGGACATATGTATTTCACTCCTATGTTTGCTTGGAAGGAACTTTAGTAAATACTATGATCAAGGCGGTTTCATGAATACTATATCAGTGTGAGTTAAACTATGTTTTTGAGTTATGAAATTTGTATGAAGTTTTCAACTTTAAGTCTAGGAATTTCTCCTTGTTCCACCTAAGTGGGTGGCAACCGAAGGGAAAACTGTCTGGGGGACAAGACCCTAGAAAGGGTTGTGTACCCGCTTTCTTGATTTTACAAATAGATAGTCTAGAATGGGGAGAGTCAAACTACGAAGTCTCTGAGTGTGAACGTAGGCAAGGCCATCGATGATGAGCCCCCGAGGCTTAGGTCCAGTCCCTTAGGGTTTGTCTTTAAGTTTATAATGCAATGATTTCACTCCTTAATAATGATTCTCATAGCTAAGTTATCAATAAAACATTTATTTGTAATATAATATATCTAATGTTTACATCTAGTTGTTTAGACATATGTGTAGTTACAGGTGTTGGACATGGTGGTCATCATGTAAAAGAAAGTTAGCAATATTCAGGTATGCAAGAATAATAATTTTTTAATTGAGCAAGACAAGTAGTATAATCTCTTTATTCTCTTGACCTTTAGTAACATTAAATAAATCAAATTAGATTATGTTTCGCTACTTTATTGAAAAAAAGTATTATATATTGTGTATGACTTAATGAGTATAATGTCCTTGAGCCAAGGGTTCCTTGGTGGGGCATTACAGGTGGATCTTATATTTTCCACACACACATTTCAATCAATCATTCACAAAACTCACACTCATATATATATATATATATATATATATATATATATATATATATATATATATATATATATATATATATATATATATATATATATATATATATATATATCCTACATTTTGGTGAACCTGCGATAGACAACTCTTTCTTTTATGGTGTTAGATCTTGCATGTACTAGATTTATTTTATGTGTTTGCATCTCATATAAAATAAAAATACAAAAATATTCATTTATCCATGCTTTGTGTTTTCCTAGTTTAGTTCATTTGCATTGCATTGGTATATGAGTTTTACTACCTCTAGCCCTACATATAAAATTTAGGTTAGAAGAAGTTGTAGACTTATGGGTGTCTTTGATCCTAAGTCTTCCTCTCATTTCCTTAGGATCCCAGATGATAATTTGATTATTCATGATTCCAACCCTATTATGGAGCAAAACTCTTCTCACTCATCTAATGATGAGGACAACTCTTTAAGACTTTCTCCTAAACAAGTCCAAAAACTTTAAACTGAACTTGATAAAATAGGTGATTGGCTTATTCAAGAAAACCATAATCAAGATTCTATCAAGCTATAGAGGCTCTTAAGAAAGTCCTTCATGATAATGATCAAGGTGTTAATCTTATGCATGGTATTACTCACCTCATGCATTCAAATGTTAAACCTTTAGCTCAAGAAGCTTAAGATTTAGGATTTATTCCTCCAGTTACTAGTGTCCAACCTTCTTCAGTTCCTTTACCTAGTATTCCTACTTATACCCCTTCTTTGGTGACTACAACGGTTTCCTCTCTTTCTATGAGTGTTCCTCCTATATCCCTTCCTACATCACAACCTTCTTAGCATAATGTTCCTTTTACTTATTCCAATTCTCTTCCAACTATGGTTCCAAGTGTTTCTCCATTTGTGTCTTCCATTCATGTCACTTCTTACACTTTACCTAGTGTTTCTAACATTGCTATGCCTACTATTTCCTCTAATGATTCAACAATCATCATTTTGCCTCAAACTATGTCATCTTTACAACAACAACTTGCTTCCTTAACTCAAAACAAGTTTAGCATTCCTACATGTGATATGGGAAGTCCTCTATCCCTAGACATCATTCGTACTCCTATTCCTCAGCAAGTTGATATGCCTCATCTTGACAATTACAATGGAAAAGAAGACCTTGTTACTCATGTTAAAAAATTTCAAATCCTTTGTAGTGACTATGCTCATGACCATAGGATTTTAGCCAAGTTGTTTGCTAGAACCTTCCATGATAAGGCCTTGCAATGGTTTTGTTCCTTCCCTCCTTATTCTATTGACTCTTTTCCAAAACTTACTAATGCTTTTATTCAAAAATTTCAAAATAACATTGGTTTGCAAGTGTCTTTGACTGATTTGATGCATTGTAAACAAAACACTAAAGAAAAATTAACTGAATTCATTGGTAGATTTAAGAATTTGCATGCTCAAATTTTTTATCATGTTCTTGATATTGATATTCAACGTATGTTTATTTCAAATTTGCAAAATGATGTTAGAGATAAGATTCTACTTACTGAATTTACCTCTTTTCAACAACTTTTTCATGCTTCATCATTGTCAATTACAAGTGAGTCAATTTGAGAGCAAAAATCCAATGGCTCCTATTCTAGTTGATAGGAGTGATGCTACTCCTAATCCAAACAAATTTCAAAAGCTTAACAACTATGTCAAGATAAACAAACACACGAATATAGTTGTTGATCAAGTTGTCATTGCATCTCACAATGCCACTTCTACATCCACTTCTTTTCCTTTGAATCATATGTTTACTCCTCTCTTTGAATCTTTACATTCTATTATGAATAGGCTGTTAATTGCTAATATGATTACTTTACCTCCTATTCAACCTCTTTTACCTACTACGATTGTGTCTAAATCTTTTGATCCTAAAGATTTTTGTCAATACCATCATCAAAATGGCCATAATACTGAGAAGTGTTACTCTTTAAAACATAAGGTTCATGACTTGATTGATTCTAATGCCTTATCTGTTGATAATTTTGATGGTAGTGGGAAAATGTTGGTCTCTCCTCCTAATCAAAATCTTCAAATCTATATGAATCCTTTACCTACACATGATACTAATACTATTCCTTAGCCATCTTCTATGGATATTGTTTATGATTCAAAGATTGATGATCTTAATCATATTGTTAAACATGTGGAGCATGTTGATTTGTCACAATATGTATCTCTATCTCTATCTCAAACTCAAATTCAAATTCCACATCAAGTAAAGCCTCAACCTAAACAAAAAACTCAACCCAAAAATTGAAAACAACCTAAGAATAAAAGACCTCGGGAACTCTTGATTACCTATGATGATTTTGAGACTATTAAATCTCCTAATGGTCCCCTTTACATTTATACTAGGATTTCTAAGATACCTACATGCGGTTTTCTAGTTGATCTTATATCCTTAGTCAATGTTATTACTAAAGAAAATCTTTTTATGAAAAACTTGAAACATGATTCTTATGATATATCTGATGTGTGGATTCAAACTTGTAATGGTTTTCTATATCCATCATTTGGTTCTATCGACTTTCCAGTTGAACTTTGTGGTAAAATTGTGAACACTACCTTTGTTGTTATTCCTACTTCCAATCAATTTCAAGTTAAGCTTGGTTTTCCTTGGTTGAATGCCATGCATGTTGTTGCTTCTCCCTTCCATAAGTACCTTAAATTCATTCATGATGATGAAGTGAAGATGATTAATCATAGTTTATATCAACCTTCTAGGCCTAGGGATTGTGCTACACTTGACTTCTTTTTTCCTTCAATACCTAATTCATGCCCTTCTTGACTTGATAATATTTTTCGCTCATATCAAGCCTATAAGCATCGCAAGATTTTCGAGTTAGGTATGCCTCCAATGGATCTTAATCATGTAATTTTTCCTACACCTTCCATACCTCCTTTATATATGGATTCTAGTTCTTTTAATCAAGCTCGTACTCTTGCTTGTTAGTCTGCCGAGAATCCTATTAATCCTCCTATAGAACCTGTGAAGTGTCCAATGGTTGTTCCTCCTAGTTTTCAACATATTTCAAACAATAAAAACCATAATCAATCTTCTAATGAATGTCATAAGAAGCATTGTACTCAAGCTAAGGCCCATACTTCTCTTATTCAAAGTCCTTTACCTTCTTTTGATGAATCTATGCATGATGTGTTAGAAGAAGTTAATGCTAATAATGAAGTTAAGATGCAAGATTATGATGATTCTATGTTAGGAATGAATGTTGAATATATCCTATGGGCTAGTATTCACAACCATTCTATAGTACTTGTTGTTGCATTCATGATTGTGATTGTCATTGATATCAACACAGTGATCTACTAAAGATTAGCAGAGAAGCAGACAATGTTTGAATTAGTGCACGTGGGATATTGAATATCAAGCTATGTGGAGTTGAGGATTTAATCTATGATGTTTTATAATATTTTGGTTAAGAGCGCATACAAAAATTCATTTATTCATGATAGTTATGTGTAATTTAGTTGAAGCAATATCCAAACAGTGTTCTTGAGAAGCGGTTTGTGGAAATTGGCTAATATCTCCTAATCAGGATAGAATCTGATCATGTGAGGTTGTACAAATGATGAAGACATGATGATTGTGACATGGACATGACAACAAGGTTCTAGGCCGCACAAGCAAAGAGTTATCTTAATTGGAAGCCAACAGTTTTATGTAATTATGGAATTTTTGTGTAATGCGTGGATGATTTTATTTTGTAATTGTTATGCCAACTCATTTGTAATTATTTGAGTGTGTGATGCAAAGTGGGTAGTAGGAAGCTTCAAACAATGGAACAATGATAAGGCAATCAACCATATACACCCAAATTTAAGGGAAAAGTGCTCTACACCTATCAGAAGTGTAGGAAGGACAAGGTACAAGGTTATTAAAACCCCAAAACCCCAAGGGAAACCTGCTCACTAGGTTTCACCAAGTACCAAACACCAATTACCCAGATTGGCTATGAAGCACTCCAACCCAATTTAGAAACAATTCCCCATGAAATGTCTCATAGGACTAGGGGTAACCTATACTCAAGGATCTGGTCTAGTTAGGTCCTCAATTAATATTTCCAATGGTTCTTTCACTCACTAGCAACCCATATGACATAGTTGCTTCACAAAATCAGGTTTAGGCTTGTAGCCCTTCCTTGAAGTGATTTTGGTTTTACCCCAAAATAATTCCATGAAACATAATGAATAAATTCGATATTTTGATACCCTTTTGGGCCTAAGGGATCATATCCAAGCACCAAGGTGTGAAACTAAAAGGAAGATAGGAAAATATCCAGTCTAGGCACAATAATTAGGCCTAATTAGGCCTGCAAATGCACTGCAAGTGCTATTTACCTTAATCAAATTACCAAACCAATAATGGTAAAATGTGAGGGCATACATAAGTGCCTGATATCCTAAATTATAGTTCTTGGTGAATCCCCAATCATAAATTATGATGACTGTACTTAGCCGCTTGCAGGTGCACACATAGAGATGTACACCTAGGGCATCATGGAAAATCCATCTCCCTGCAAGTCACCACTCCCAACCTGCATATTCTAAAATTAAATAAAAAAATCTTGAATGCCACCATGGGGAATTAGATTCCCATGGTGGAAACAAGTAGAACAAGTAGAACACTCAATCTCAGTTGAAACCTTGATTTCAAGCCTACAAACCGGGCAGTGAGGTTATAAATCCAATAAATTTTAATCTATGATAGATCAACACATGAGACCAAATGAAAATGAAAGATGGTTCACAAGAAAATCTTTTTGTTTCATAATTTCATGTCCTTATGTTCGTACCAATCCATACTGATCGCATATCCTTCGGATTTGCAGAGAAATGGTTATATTTTATTGATTCTAAATGCCAAAATTACATGCTTGGCCTACCACCCACCTGAAAGGGATTTTGTAGGAACTCCCAATGGTTACATAGAATATTTTAACTAACTAGCCATTTGGGAGTTGGTTTACAAGTCCTTGACAAAAGTTGTCAAGTTTGCTCAAAAGTTGCTTGACAACTTTTGAGCATTTTTTTATATTTTGCAATTTTGCAAGTTTGATGACCAAACTTGGTCTCAATCTTATTTTTATGATCCCTAGTGGATCCAAACATAGAAAACACAAAAATAGCATAATCCTAGGGTTTTCGATCATTATTTACCAATAGTTAACCAAGGGCTCATAGTATGCCAATCTTGGAACTATGGTCTTACAAAGAAGTCCAATGATTAACCCATTGTCCTAACATAACTAGAGGCCTCTAAGGACCTTAATGAAAACCCTAGGTTCCATCAGAATAGTTTATTTATTTAGGGTGCTCCTACACCATACTCCCCATGAGATTAGAACTCAAGTTCCCACTTGAGGTTAACCCGTCAATAGTGGTACCATGTTGTTGGATTTATGCCTCTATCATCCAGGTAGCATCTATTGGAGGGAGTCCTTTCCATTTCACTAAGTACTACATGTACTTGTTCTTCCTTGTTTGCTTCACCACTTTGGATTCTAAAATTTTATCTAACTCCATTTGCTTGCTTGGTGGGAGATTTGTCACATAGTCTCCATCATCTTCATTATGTGGACCGTGCACATTAGAAACATCTACAACACACTTGTAAGGGGTAAGGTCTACAATATTAAAAATAGGAGAAATCAGTAAAGTGGGAGGCAATGAAATTTCATAAGCATTTTCACCCATCTTGTTGATGATGGTGCATGGTCCAATTTTCTTCATGTGTAGCTTTGAGTATCTTCCTTTAGGGAATCTCTCCTTCCTTAGGTATGCCCATACTCTATCTCCAACCTTGAAATAAAATTCTCTCTTTCTTTTATTTTCCTGTGCCTTATATTTCATGGTGGACTATTGTAGTGCCTCTTTCACCTCTATCTGCACTTTAGAGATCAGTTTGGCTATTTCCTCTCCTTGTACACTAACTCTGAAATCAGATGGTAACTCCACCAAATCTAATGGACCCTTGGGGTGGAGTCCATATACTGTTTGGAATGGTGTCTTTCTAGTAGACCTATTCATTGAATCATTAAATGCAAACTCTTCCCGAGGTAAGATCATATCCCAACTTTGGGAGTATTTTTTTGTAAGGCATCTTAGGAGATTTCCAAGAGACCTGTTTACCACCTCTATTTGCCCATCTATTTGTGGGTGGTATGCTGAACTATAAGTCAAGTTGGTGCCCAATTTCTTGAAGGCTGTCCTCCAAAAGTGACCTTGAAACTTTACATATCTATCAGAGACTATTGTTTGTGGAAGACCATGGATTCTAACTACTTCTTTTAAGAATAGGTTTTCTATATGGGAAGCATCATTTGTGCTCTTGTAAGGAAAAAAATGCACCATTTTACTAAATCTATCTACAATGACGAAAACACTATCATATCCCTATTTTGTTCTTGAGAAACCCATTACAAAGTCCATTGAAATTGATTCCCATGGCCTAGAGGGAATTGGTAGGGGTTGGTATAGTCCTTGGTTAGTGGATATCCCTTTTTCTTGTTGGAAAATAGTACAAGATTCTAAAAACTTCTTGACTTCATTCCCGATTCTTGGCCAAAAATAACTTCTTTTCACTAAATCAGTGGTTTTATTTGTCCCAAAATTACCACCTAAGCCACCACAGTGTTTCTCTTTGATGATATTTGTTCTCATAAAACATTTAGGAATGCACAAATGGGCTCCTTTAAATAAGAGTCCTTTTTGAATTAGAAAATCAAAAACATTAGTATGGTATTTGCCCACCATTTTAGTGCATACCTCAAAAATTTCTCCAAATTCTAGATCATATGTATATAGGTGTTTTAGGGAGTCAATCCATACACTTTGAAGTTGTACTTCTTCAACCAATCCAACCCTTCTACTTAGGGCATCAACCACTTTGTTTTCCACTCCCTTTTTATGCTTTATATTGAAGGTATAGGCCTACTACTACTCCATCCATTTGATGTGTTTTACTCCAAGCTTTTCGTAACTATTTAAGAAACTTAGTGCATGGTTATCAGAATAAAAAATGAATTCTTTAGGGAGTAAGTAGTGTCTCAATTTTTTTAGGGCTTGTACCATTGTATAGAGATCTAAATCATATGTAGAATACCTTTTATTTGCATCATTCATTTTTTCTAAGAAAAATGTTATAGCCTTGCCTTCTTGGCTCAAGACTGCACCTATAGCCAAGTTGCTTGCATCTGTTTCAATAGTGAAGAAATTATTGAAGTTAGGGAGCACTAGGATTTGGTATTGGGCCAGTATATTCTTGAGATATTGGAATGCATCTATAGATTCTTTAGTCCATTCAAATCTGGTCTTTTTTCCACCTTTTATAGTGTCCAACATAGGAGCACACACATGGCTAATTTTTTTAATAAACTTTCTATAAAAAGTTGCAAGTCCATGAAAGCTTCTAACATCACCTTGGTTCTTTGGTGTAGGCTGGTGTATAATTGGTGCAACCTTCTCTGGATCCATTTTGAGGGCTCCTTGGGAGATGAAAAATCTTAGGAAGAGAAGTTCCTTCTTCATGAACATACACTTTTCCAAGTTAATTACTAACTTGTGCTGATAAAGTCTCCTCAAGACCTACTCATCATGATTAAGATGTTCTTCTTTTCTATGACTATAAATCAAAATGTCATCCAAATATATAACTACAAACTTACTAATGAAATAAATGAAAATATCATTCATGAGCCTCATGAATGTACTGGGAGCATTGCTCAAGACAAATGGCATAACAAGCCACTCAAATGAGCCTTCAGTTGTTTTAAATGATGTCTTCCATTCATCTCCTGGCTTTATCCTGATTTGGTGATAGCTTGATTTTAAATCAATTTTTGTAAAGTAATAAGCAGTGCCAAGTTGATCAAGAAAATCCTCCATTCTTGGGATGGGGAACCTATATCTTATAGTTATTTTGTTTAAGGCTCTGCTATCAGTACATGATCTCCATTTTCCATCCTTTTTAGGGGCTAAGACTGATGGGACATCACAAGGACTGAGACTTTTCTAAATTAGTCCCTTCTCTAACAATTCACTAACTTGCCTTTCAATCTCCGCATGTTGAACTAGTGTCATTTTGTATGGGGCCTTATTAGGTAGGGAGGAACTAGGTTTCCTATCTATTTGGTGACCAATATCTCTTAAGGGAGGGAGGCTTGTGAGAAGGTCACTAGAAGTGACATCACTGTATTTTTTAAGCAGTTTCTTGACTTCATCTGGTATAGGATCATTTTTATGAGACCCTATTCTATCCTTGGGTTTGGAGATTAGGACAAAGGCTTTAGTTTTAGGTTCCTTCAACACTTTGAACATTTCTTTTTTACCAATGATGATGACAGTAGGTTCTTTCTATATTTTATTGTCAGGCAGGGGCTTCATGGTGAAGGTTTTTCCATCTTTGGTGATGGAGTAGGTATTCTTCCTACAATGATGTATGACATCTACATCACATTTCCAAGGCCTACCTAGAATAATGTTGGAGGCATCCATTACAACAACATCACAAAGAACTTTATCTTTAAAGTATGCAATTAAAAATTCTATCCATGCTTCTTCAGTCACTAAGGTTTGTTGACCTCTAGTTAGCCAAGAGACATGGTACAGAAAAGGATGTGGCTTTTTAGGAAGATTTAGTTTTTGAACCATTTCACTAGATACCAAATTTTTAGATGAACTAGAATCTATGAGAAAATTACATACCTTTCCATGGCATTTGATCTTTGTCCTAAAGAGATTTTTCCTTTGTGAAGGTTCTTGGTTTTTTGGTACTTGAAGGAAGACTTGTCTCATCATCAAACATACTCCTTCCTCTGGTTCTAAGTCTCCTGCATCTACATTGTCTTCTTGTTTTTCCTCTTGGATGAGTTGTGCTCTTCTTTCACCTTGATTGTTATTATTTCTCTTCTCAGGGCACCTTCCTGCATGGTGTTCCAACTAATTGCAGTAGTAACACTTTAGGGGTCCATTTCTTCTTCCTATGTTTGTTCTCACTCTATTGTAGGGCCTCCTCCCTCTGTAGTTTCCTCTGGAGTTTGAATCATTGTTTTCTTTGTCTCCTTTGTCAAGGGTCCTACTGTTGTTGCCACTATTTTTTCCTCTATTCAAAGAGGTTCCTCTTCCTCTAAAGTTCTTCCTATTGTCATTACTCTTTCCCTTTCCAAACTCCTATTTCTCTTCCACTTCTCCTCTACCTTGAGTTCCATTTTATAGCACTTGTTTAATGTGGTAGGGTAGTGTAGGCTAAGTTGCTCTTGAATGGATTCCTTAAGACCATTCATATACCTTGCTAGTTTTTCTTCTTCATCTTCTGCCACATTTGTCTTCTTACATAATTTTAGGAATTCCTCGGTGTATGAGCCTACATCCATGTCTTTCTTCTTTAGACTTTCCTTCCTCCTATGGAGTTGTACCCCATAGTCTTCAAGTACATATGTTTCCTTGAATAGGGCTATCATCTTGTTCCATGAAGTAATCATATTTCTTCCATTCTTCACCCTCTCTATTTGGATCAAGTTCCACCAAGTTAGGGCTGCTCCCTTCAACTTGGATCTTTCCATCTTCACTCTCTACTTCTCAGGGATGTCCTCACACTCAAAGAAGCTTGTTAAGGCCTCTATCCAATCCAAGGCCAGATCTGCATTCATCTCACCATTGAAAATTGGTAAGTCCATATTTTCTTCCATGGTCCTTCTTCCCATAGATTTCAAGGCATTTATGAAGGGTCTTTCATCTACAGGGATATCCAAATTAGGGGTGTCTTCTTCCTCTTCACTCCCTTCTTAATTACCAGACTCATTATCTTTACCCTTGTCTACCTTGTTCTCAAGTTCTTGGAGCCTCTTTGTTAAGGCTGCATTTGCTGCCCTCTGTTCTCTCACCATCTTTTCTAGTTCACTGTTTGTAACCCTTGTAGGGATCTCTTCATCCTCAGGAGCAACATAGCTCTGATACCACTTGATACAAAGTGGGCAATAGGAAGCTTCAAACAATAGAATGATGATAAGGCCATGAACCCTATACACACAAATTTAAGAGAAAGTTTCTCTACACCTATCACAAGTGTAGGAAGGACAAGGTACAAGGTTATCACAACCCCAAAACCCCAAGGGAAACCTACTCACTAGGTTTCACCAAGTCCCAAACACCAATTACCAAGATTGGCTATGAAGCACTCTAAACCAATTTATCAAAAATTCCCCATGAAATGTCTCACAGAATAGGGGTGACCTATACTCAAGTATCTAGTCTATTTAGATCCTCATTTAATAGTTCCAATGGTTCTTTCACTCACTAGCAACACATATGACATAGTTGCTTCACAAAATTAGGTTTAGGCTTGTAGCCCATCCTCGAAGTGATTTTGGTTTTAGCCCAAAATACTTCCATGCAACATAATGAATAAATTGGAGATTATGATACCATTTTGGGCCTAAGGGATCATATCCAAGCACCAAGGTGTGAAACTAAAAGGAAGATAGGAAAATATCCAGTCTAGGCACAATAATTAGGCTTAATTGGGCCTACAAATGCACTACAAGTCCTATTTCCCTTAACCAAATGCCCAAAAAAATAATTGGAACAAGTGAGGACATACATAAGGGCCTTATATCCTTAATTAGTGGTCTTTTTGAATCCCCAATCACAAATTGTGATGACTGTACTCAGTCGCTTGCAAGTGCACACATAGAGATGTACACCTAGAGCATCATGGAAAATCCATCTCCCTACAAGTCACCATGCACAACCTACATATTCTCAAAGTACATAACCAAAGCTTGAACTCCACCAAGGGTCATTAGATTCCCATGGTGGAATTGAGTAGAACACTCAATCTCAATTGAAACCCTTATTTCAAGCCTACAAACGAGGCAGTGAGGTTATAAATCCAATAACTTTTAAACTATGATAGATCAACACATGAGACCAAATGAAAATGAAATATGGTTCACAATAAAAAATTTTGGTTTCATAATTTCATGTCCTTCTGTCCATTCCAATCCATATTGATCGCTCGTCCTTGGGATTTGCAGAGAAATGGTTATATTTTATTGATTCTAAATGCCAAAATTACATGCTTGGCCTACCACCCACCTGAAATGGATTTTGTAGGCACTCCAAATGGTTAAATAACATATTTTAACTAACTAGCCATTTGGGAGGTTGTTTACAAGTCCTTGACAAAAGTTGTCAAGTTTGCTCAAAAGTTGCTTGACAACTTTTGAGCATTTTTGTATATTTTGCAATTTTGCAAGTTTGATGACCAAACCTGGTCTCAATCTTATTTTTATGATCCCTAGTGGATCCAAACATATAAAACATGAAAATAACCTAAGCTTAGGGTTTTGGATCATCATTGACCAATAGTTAACTAAGGGCTCATAGTATGCCAATCTTGGAACTATGGTCTTACAAAGAAGTCCAATGATTAACCCATTGTCCTAACATAACTAGAGGCCTCTAAGGACCTTAATGAAAACCCTAGGTTCCATTAGAACACTTGATTTATTTAGGGTGATCCTGCACCAGTGTGGTATAAAGGAAGGAGTAATTTCCTTTTTGCAGTATATAATTGTATTTTAATATTTTGAAAGAGAATTGTGGATTTGTGCAATACCTATTGTAAGAGGATATGCAAAGTTTAGAGATTTGGTATTAATATATTATGAAGTAGTTGGTGTCATTTGGAACACTCAGAGGAGAATTTATAAGTTATTGAGATCAGTAATCTTTTGGTATTATTCTGTTGAGTAATACAGAGATCAGTTGGACAGTGTGTTCAACAATCTTTCCTTTGAAGCTGTTTGGACAGTGGGTCCTTCTACCTTCCATAGCTCCTAATAGGGTTAGAATATTTTAATAGGGATTGAAATTATCCTAACATAGATTCATATGTATTAAATTTATTTCATAAGACTCCTAACAGATTCCATTCTCTCTTGAGGAAATTTCATATTAGTGCATCTTTTATAAGCATCATTCCCACGAGTTTACTCTTTGATCAAGAGTTTCCCTAGTCAACATATCTTGTGTTTTTGTGTTTTTGTGTATGTATATATTTCTATGGTTGTTGATTACATTTTTTACATGGTTGATATCCATTAAGAATGATAAAATTTATATTTATTTGATAACTGATTCACCCCCCCCCCCCCCACCCTCTCAGTTATGTTGGTGGACTTTACTTTCTAAAAATTGGTATCAGAGGGACATATCCTTGAAGGAAAAGTTGAACAAATTAAGGAGATCCATGGTGAATCATTTTAGGAAAGAAAGCCCTAAGTTTTATGGAGTAAATTTTGACAGCTGAAAAGAAAAGATGAAGACACATATGCTTTGTTTAGGACCAAGATATTGGTTAATCACAAAGAACAAGAAGACTATCATTGATGATGATAAAATTGAAGAATGTACTAATGAGGAAATAGATCTATTCATGTGTAACATACTTTCCAGAGAAGCACTCTTGTCAGCACTTCCAGGAAATGAGTAGAGTTAGGTAAAATATCTGAAGACATCTCATGAAATTTAGTTAGCCTTACAATCTAATTTTGAAGGTGATGTACATGCAAAGAGTGTTAGATTACATAACTGGATATGTGCATTTGAAGATATAATAATGATGGAAGATGAATATTTTAAAAGCTATATTGGTAGAATATCATAAATTGTTGTAGGTATAAAATCTTGTGAAGGAATCAAGATAGAGAATGAAGTGATATGGAGAATTCTGAGGACATTAACTCCTACATTCAAGTAGACAACATAGATGATTGAGTAAGTTATACCTTGTACTGAGAACTTCACCAAAGAAACTCTTCTTAGAAGACTAGAAGTAGCAGAGATGAACTTGAGACAATTAAGAGATCTACTTAGAATGGAGACAACATTTAGCACACTTATTATTTGCCCTACTTTGTCAAGAAGTGCTAGTGTGAGAGGACATTATGCTAGTAGTAGAAGATCTAGGAATGAGGAAGACAAAAATATTGAAGAAGGAATTTCCTTGCTTGTGAAAAGAGAGCCAGATGGTAAGAAATTTTTTAAATGTTGGACTTGTCAAGAATATGGTCATTTTGCATCTAAGTGTCCTAAGAGAGTAAAGAAGTATAGAAAGAACTTTAAACCTAGAAGATCTAAAGAACGTTATTATGCCAATGATGAAGAATTTGAAGCTAGTATTGAAAAATCTCTAAGTGAAAGTGATAATGAGAATGATGATATAGGATTTGTAGCAATAAAAGAAGAAAATCCTGAAACAGAGGTTAAGGAAGAAAACACTTTAGTTTCTCAAGTAGAAAAGAAATCTGATTGGATTATAGACAATGGTTGTTCACATCATATGACTGGAGAGATGAAGAAATTCATAAAGTTTAACAATTATGATGGAGGAATTGTTAGAGTTGGAAATAATGCACCTTGTTTGATCAAAGGAATATGATCTATTACTCTTCATGGAAAGACTAACATTGATGATGTTTACTTTGTGGATGGATTGAAACATAACCTTTTGAGTGTTGGACAACTAGTTGATAAGGGATATCAAGTTTGGTTTATTGAGAAAAGTTGTGTAATCAAAGACAAGGATGGTAATTTGATTGGTACTAGATCAAGAACTAGAGGCAATGTATTTCAATTGAATCCTACTAAGATGACATGTTTGATTACTAAAATTGATGACAATTGGTTATGGCACAAAAGATTTTTTCGTATAAACTTTGATAACATTGTGAAAGTGAGTACTACACTTGCAGTAAGAGATTTGCCTAAAATTATGAGACCTACTAACATGATTTGCAAGGAATGTGTGATGGCTACACAAAAGAGAAGTTCATTTCCTAGAAATAAATTCACAATAGAAGAGAAGTTGGAAATTGTTCATACAGACTTGAGTGGTCCCACAAGGACTAGAGGATTATGTGCTGAAAGGTATTTTATAATTCTTGTTGATGATTTTACAAGAATGATGTGGATTGCATTTCTTAAAGAAAAGTATGAGGCATTTGATAAGTTTAAAGTAATTAAGAACAAAGTTGAGAATGAATCTAGATTGAAGATTAAATTTTTGAGATCAAATAGAGTAGGATAATTTACTTCAAAAGAATTTAACATCTTTTGTGAAGTGAATGACATTAAGAGATAGTTTTCAGCCCCTAGAACACCTGAACAAAATGGTATTGTAGAAAGAAGAAACGGGTTAGTAATTGAAGCAACAAGAGCCATGCTATTTGAAAATGACTTGGCGAAGGTATTCTGGAGAGAAGCAATGATACAACAGTATACACAATGAACAGAGTTTAGATCAAAGAAGACACAGATAAGACACCTTATGAATTATGGTTTGGACATGCACCATCAGTTAATTATTGTAGAATGTTTGGAAGTAAATGTTATATTAAGAGAGATGATGACATTGGAAAGTTTGACCCTAGAAGTGATGAAGGTATATTTCTTGGTTATTCATTGAAAAGAAAAGCTTATAGATGTTTCAATAAAAGAACTAAAACTATTGTTGAGAGCGTAAATGTTAAAGCTAATGAAAAGTTCAAAATTTGGGAAAGAATGCTTGTTTATGAATCAGATGAAGAAGCTCATCCTAAGGTTGATCAAGCAAATGGTGAATTATTCTATGAAACTAATAGTGATTTGTAGACTCAAAGTTACATTTTGGAAGAACCTACACCTGAAGCAAGATCTGAGATAATGACACCTAACAAGAATTGATCAAGAAATCATCCTATTGAGCAAATTATTGGAAGCATAGACAAAGGAGTTCTGACATGGAATTTGGTACAAGAACAATTATGTTTAATTTCTCAAATTGAACCTAAATCTACTAGTGAAGCCTGTGAAGATGAAATTGGATTAAAGCTATGAAGGAAGAACTAGGTCAAATTGAAAAGAACAAGACTTGGGAATTGGTCCCTAGACCTAAAGATAAGAATGTCATAGGAACTAAATGGGTATTCAGGAACAAGGAGAAGTTGTAAGGAATAAAGCAAGATTGGTATGTAAAGGATACTCATAGAAAGAAGGAATTGACTATGAAGAAACTTTTGCACATGTAGCAAGAATTGAAGCAATAAGAATGTTTTTGGCTTATTCAGCCTATAAGAAATTCAAAGTGTATCAAATGGATGTAAAGTCAACATTTTTGAATGGAGAGTTAGAAGAAGTCTACATTGATCAGCCTGAAGGTTTTCCTTTCACTCATGAAGGAGACATGGTATGTAAATTGAAGAAAGCATTATATGGACTTAAACAAGCACCTAGAACTTGGTATGAAAGACTGGATAAGTATTTGATAAAATTGTGATTTACTAAAGGCACAATAGACAGTAACTTGTATATAAAAGAAATTGAAAATGGTTTGTTGGTTGTAATTATTTTTGTTGATGATATTATCCTTGGAGGAGAAGATGAAGCCAATGATAAATTTGTAGATAAAATGAGGATTGAATTTTAAATGAGTATGATTGGTGAGATGAAATATTTTTTAGGATTGCAGATAACACAGAATAGTGATGGTATCTTATTATGTCAAACAAAGGATTGTAATGACTTATTGAAGAGATTTGGAATGGAGAACTATAAGCTGGTTGGCACACCTATGGTAACTGGACACAAGTTATCTAGCACAGATGAGACTCTTGTAGTAGAATAGAAGAAGTACAGATCTATGATTGGAGGATTGTAGTATTTAACTCATACAAGACCAGACATAGCACATGTAGTTGGAATCATTGCAAGATTTCAAGTTGATCCTACAGACTCACATTATGCAGCAGTGAAAAGGATACTGAGGTACTTGAAAAGCACAATTGAACATGGATTGTGGTATGAAAAATATGATGACTTTACCCTATGTGCATACACAGATGTAGATTGGGGAGGTAGTATTGCTGACAAATAAAGAACTAGTGGCAGAGCATTTTTCCTTGGAGGAAGATTGGTTTCTTTTCTAAGCAAGAAACAAAATTATATTTCATAGAGAATAACAGAAGAAGAATATGTGGTAGCAACAAACAATTGTAATGAGATAATTTGGATGAAACAAATGTTGAAGGATATTGGAATAAAATTTGATGAGCCTGTTGTTATACATTGTGATAACACCAGTACAGTTAGTATGTCTAAGATTCATGTACTACATTCTAAGACAAAGCATATATAAATAAAGTATCATGTAGTAAGAGAGAAAGTTGTAGAGAAAGAAGTCAAACTTGAGTACATAAGTACAAAAGAGTAGATTGTAGATATATTCAAAGCCTTTTCCTAAGGATACATTTGAGTATATGAGAAGTATGCTTGGGGTTATGCCCTTGTCTACTTTTGAGAAGTGATGCAGATTGTTGCATCGGTCTAGTAGTATATGAGCCTTATCTTTCTTTTGGACTGGATGTTGGTACTTCCTCTGTGGGGGAGTATGTGTTTTTGAGCTAAGTCATAAGGACTCTAGTGAATGTATTTTCTAAAAAAGTGTCTTTTGACGTTGAAGTTATTGTTGACATAGTGATGCATCATTTGTCATTGATGTCAATGGGGGAGAAGGATACATGAAAAACCATCTATTGAAGAGCACTTGAGGGAGAAGGATGCAAGCAATATGAAATGGAAAAAACTAAAAGATTTGAGCATCGAACAAGAAAATGAAGCAAGATTTAATTGATGAAGAGGATTTGAAAATCATTTCAGAGTAGCAATGTTGCAGTGTTGGTATTCATGGAATTTGGATATTTTTTCATCTATGTTGCCATCAATGCCAATGGGGGAGATTGCTATGAATGAATGTTGAATATATCCTATAGGGAAGTATTCGCAGCCATTCTATAGAAGTTGTTATTGCATTCATGACTGTGATTGTCATTGATGTCAACACAATGATCTTGGTGTACAAGCACCCACAATAAATGATGATTCATCAAAGTCCTAGGAACATCTAGATTAGGTTAGATATATCATCTAGGCATCTAGACCAAATTGTAAGACCTAGTTCCAAGATTGGCACAAATATAAGCCCATGGTCAACTATGGTAAAAAATGGTCAAAGGGCCTAAAATATTAGGATTTTTCTATTTTCATGTTTTAATTGTTTGGATCCATGTTGGATCATTAGACTTAGGTGTGGACCAAGTTGGGTCACCTAGGATAGAAAAGTTGCCTAAAAGTTGGTTTGCAACTTTGACAACTTTTGCCAAAAGTTGTAAACAACCCCCCAATGGTCATATGGTTTGAAAATTAGTTTGTAACCGATGGGGGAGGCCTTCATAAGACCTAACAAGTGGGTGGAAGGTAAGATGATCTAATTTAGCATTAAAAATCAATAAAATATAACCATTTGTTTGCAAATCCTGAGAAAAGTTGGAGTGTATGGACTGGTACGGACATGAGAGCATGAATTTATAAAGCCAAAATTTTTCTTTGTGAATCCAATTTCATTTTCAATTAATTTCATGCTTTCATCAATTTTAGTTTGAAAGTTACCAAAGTTTTTATCTAACTGCCTGAATTGTAGGCCTAAAACTAGGGTTTCAATTGGTTTTGTGTATTCTAATCAATTCCACCATGGGAATCTGATGCCCCTTGGTGGAATTCAATTTTTATCTATGTGCTTTAAGATTATGCAGGTTAGAGATGGTAACTTGTAGGGAGATTACTTTTCCATGATGCTCTAGGTGTACATCCCTATGTGTGCACCTACAAGCGACTGAGTATAGTCATCATAACTATTTGTTGGGGATTCACCAAGACCTCAAATTCTGGATTTAATGTCCTTATGTATGCCCTCACATGTTTGGATGATTGGTTTGGGAATTGGTTTGGAGGAAATAACATGTTTAGTGCAATTGCAGACCTAATTGGGCCTAATAACCTTGCCTAGATTAGGGGTTTTTTTTATTCCACTTTCAGTTTCACATCTTGGTCCTTGGATATGATCTCTAAAGCCCAAAATAGTATTTGAATCTCCAACTTTTTCAATACATTGTATGGAAGTATTTTGGTCTAGGATCAAAATCTCTCCTAGGAAGGGCTACGAGTCTAGTTTTGGATTTGTGAAGCAACTATGTTGTATGGGTTACTCTTAAGTGAAAGAACCATTGGAACTAATTGAATAGGACCTAAATAGGTCAGATCCATGAGCATAGGTCACCCCTAGTCCCACTAGTCATTTCATGGGGTTTGTTCACAAATTGGGTTAATTGTGCTTCATAGCCAATCTTGGTTATTGGTAATTGGGACTTGGTAGAACCTAGTGATTAGGTTTCCCTTAGGATTTTGGGGGTTTTGATAACCTCATTACTTGTCTTTGCTACACTTTTGATAGGTTTAGGGCACTTTACTCCATAGTTTGGGTATATAAGGTACCAATCCCTTAACCATCATTCACTATTTCAAGCTTCTTGCTGCCCACTTTGCATCAAGTGGTATCAGAGCTATGTCTACTCTTGAGGATGAAGAGATCCTTGCAAGGGTCATGAACAATGAATTAGCAAAGATGGTGAGAGAACAAAGGGTAGAAAATATAGCCTTAACTAAAAGGCTCCAAGAACTTGAGAAGAAGTTAGACAAGGATAAAGATGATGGGTCTGAAAATGAACAAGAGAGTGAAGAGGAGGAAGAGACCTCTAATCAAAACATCCCTATAGACCAAAGAGCTCTCATTGATGCCTTAAAGTCCATGGGAAGAAGGACCATGGAGGAGAAGATAGACTTATCAGTTTTCAATGGTAAGATGAATGCAAATTTGGCCTTGGATTGGATAGAGGCTTTGACAGCATTATTTGAATGCGAAAACATCCCTGAGAAGCAGAGGGTGAAAGTGGCAAGGTCCAAGTTGAAGGGAGCAGCCCTAACTTGGTGGAACTTCATCCAAACAAAGAGTGTAAAGAATGGGAGAAGCATGATAAATTCATGGAACAAGATGATAGCCCTGATCAAAGAGATATATGTACCTGAAGATTATGGGGTAAAACTCCATAGGAGGAAGGAAAGTTTAAAACAAAAATACATGGATGTAGGCTCATACACCAAGGAATTCCTAAAGCTATGTATGAAGACAAATTTGGTAGAAGATGAAGATGAAAAAATAGCAAGATATATGAATGGCCTCAAAGTATCCATTCAAGAGGAACTTAGCCTACACTGCCCTACCATAGTCAAAAAGTGCTATCAAATGGCACTCAAGGTAGAGGAGAAATGGAAGAGGAAGTAAGAGTTTGAAAAAGGAAAGAGTAATGATAGTGGGAAGAACTTTAGAGGGAGAGGACACTCTTGGAACAAAGGACAAAATGGTGGCAGTAGTAGTAGAACCCCTGACCAAGGAGACAAAGAGAACAATGATTCAAACTCAAGAGGGAACTATAGAGGAAGGAAGCCCTTCAATAGAGGGAGAAAAAATATAGGGAGAGGAAATGCACCCCTAAAATGTTACTACTACAATCAATTAGGACATCATGTAGGAAGGTTCCCTGAGAAGAGGAATAATAACAATCAAGGTGAGAGAAGAGCACAACTCATTCGAGAGGACAAACAAGAAGACAATGTAGATGAAAGAGACTTAGAACTAGAAGGAGTGTGTTTGATGATGAGATGAGTCTTTCTTCAAGTGCAACAAAACCAAGAACCTCCACAAAGGAAACACCTCTTTAGGACAAAGATCAAATGCCATGGAAAGGTATGTAATTTACTCATAGATTCTAGTTCAACTTAAAACTTAGTATCTAGTGAAATGGTTAAAAAAATAAATCTTCCTAAGAAGCCAAATCATTTTCCCTATCATGTTTCTTGGTTAACAAAGGGTCAACAAACTCTAGTCATAGAACAAGCATGGATAGAGTTTTCAATTGCAGACTTTAAAGATAAAGTTCTTTGTAATGTTGTTGAGATGGATGCTTCACACATCCTTCTAGGTAGGCCTTGGAAATTTGATGTAGATTCCATACACCATTGTAGGAAGAACACCCAATCCATCACCAAAGATGGAAAAACCTTCACTATGAAGCCCCTTCCTAATAACAAATCTGAGAAGGAACCTACTATCATCATCATGGGTGAGAAAGAGATGTTTAAAACATTAAAGGAACTTGATACTAAAGCTTTTTTCCTAATCTCTAAGCCTGAGGATAATCTAAGGTTTTGATCAAAATGATCCTATACCTAAGGAAGCTAAGGAATTGCTTGAAAAATACAGAGATGTCACTGCTAGTGACCTGTCCACAAGCCTACCTCCCTTAAGAGATATCAGTCACCAAATTGAATTGATACATGGTTCATCCCTACCTAACAAGGCCCCATACAAGATGACACTAGTGCAACATGCAGAGATTGCAAAATAGGTCAGTGAACTGTGGGAAAGAGGACTCATTTAGAAAAGTCTCAGTCCATCTTTTGTGCCATCAGTCTTAGCCCCTAAAAAGGATGAAAAATGGAGGTTGTGTACTGATAGTAGAGCCCTAAACAAGATCACTATAAGATATAGATTCCCCATGCTCAGAATTGAGGATCTATTGGATCAACTAGGAGGTGCTTACTACTTCACCAAGATAGACTTGAAGTCTAGATACCATTAGATTAGGATCAAACCAAGAGATGAATGGAACAAAACATTTAAAAGTACTGAAGGTTTGTTTGAATGGTTAGTAATGCCCTTTGGGTTAAGCAATGCCCCTAGTACTTTTATGAGGCTTATGAATAAGATATTCATTGATTTTATTGGAAAATTTGTTGTTATTTACCTTGATGACATACTAATATTCAGTCATAGCAAGGGGGAGCATCTTGATCATCTGGAATAGGTACTAAGGAGACTTCATCATCACAAGTTGGTGATCAACTTGGAAAAGTACATGTTTATGAAGAAGGAACTTGTGTTCCTAGGATTTGTGATCTCACAAGGTACCCTCAAGATGGACCCTAAGAAGGTTGAATAAATCATCAATTGGCCTCCACCAAAGAACCAAGGTGATGTAAGAAGCTTCCATGGACTTTCCACCTTCTATAGAAAGTTTATCAAAAACTTCAGTCATGTGTGTGCACCAATTCTTGACACCATTAAAGGAGGTAGAAATAATAAGTTTTCTTGGGCAAAGGAAAAAAATGATGCATTTCAATACTTGAAGAATAGAGTTTCTTAATACCCTATCTTGGTTCTACCTGATTTCAACAAGGTCTTCACTATGGAGACATATGCAAGTAGCTTAGCCATAGGTGCAGTCCTAAGCCAGCAAGGTAAGCTAGTTGCCTTCTTCTTTGAGACATTAAATGAGGCCAAGAGTAAATACTCAACCTATGACTTGGAACTCTATGCCATGGTTCAATCCCTCAAGAAATGGAGGCACTATCTAATCCCTAAATAATTTGTGGTATATACTGACAACCATGCATTAAGTTTTCTCAATTCAAAGGAAAAGCTCTTTGTTAGACATCTTAAATGGATGGAACATTTGCAGGCCTACACCTTCAACATCAAGCAAAAGAAGGGTTTACAAAACAAATTTGTAGATGCCCTTAATAGGATGGTTGGTTTGGTTGAAGAGATACAACTTCAAAGTGTGGGAATTGATTCCCTCAAGCACCTATACCCTAATGATCCTGATATTGTAGAGAGTTTTCAAGTTTTCACAAAGATGGTTGGAAGATACCATACTAATTTTTTTGAATACCTAATTCAGAATGGAATCCTATTCAAAGGACCTCAACTATGCATTCCCAAATTTTCAATGAGGAAAAAATATAATAAGGGAGAAGCACTATGGTGGCCTAGGAGGACACTTTGGCATCGACAAGACAATAGACATGGTAAAAAGAAGTTATTTTTGGCCAAAGATGAACAATAATGTTAAAAAGTTCATAGAGACTTGCACCATCTGTCAGCAAGCTAAAGGTGTATCAACAAATCAAGGGTTATATCAACCCTTACCAATTCCCTCTAGACCATGGGAATCAATATCAATGGATTTTGTAATCGGGTTGCCTAGAACAAAACAAGGTTTTGGTAGTGTTTTTGTGATAGTGGATAGGTTTAGTAAAATGGTCCATTTTGTACCATGTAAAAGAACAAATGATGCTTCTCATATTGCACATCTTTTCTTTAAAGAGGTGGTTAGGATCCATGGTTTACCACAAATAATTGTATCTAACAGGGATGTGATGTTTCAAGGCCACTTTTAGAGGACACTTTTCAAGAAACTTGGAACTAATCTAACCTATAGCTCTACCTATCACCCACAAACTGATGAGTAGACCGAGGTAGTAAATAGATCCTTAGGAAATCTCATAAGATGCTTAACCAAACAATATGCTCAAAGTTGGGATCTACTCTTGCCCCAAGAATATTTTGCATTCAATGACTCCATGAATAGGTCAACATGCAAGACCCCCTTCCAAGAAGTATATGGCCTTCATCCCAAAGGACCATTCGACCTGGTAGAATTACCATCTAATTTCAAAATTAGTGCTCAAGGACAAGAACTGGTAGAGCTTATTAAAAAGGTGTAGCATGAGGTAAAGGAAGCACTACAAAGATCCACTTTGAAATACAAGGAACATGCCGATAAAAGAAGAAGGGAAATCCACTTCGAATTTTGAGATAAGGTATGGGCATTCTTAAGGAAAGAAAGACTACCTAAGGGTAGATATTCCAAACTTCACATGAAGAAAGGAGGACCATGCAATATACTCAACAAAATGGGTGAAAATGCATATGAGATCCTTCTTCCCCCTACCTTGCAAATTTCTCCAATTTTCAATATTGTAGACCTCACCCCCTACAAAGGTATAATAGGTTCAACAAATGAACAAGGTGAGCAAGTAGATATGAATGACGAAGACTATGTCACTAACCTCCCTCAAAGAAAACTAGTTAAGTTGGAGGAAATATTGGACACCAAGTTGCTGAAGCAAACCAGAACCAAGAAGTACATGCAGTACCTAGTCAAGTGGAAAGGACTCCCCAACATAGATGCATCTTGGATGATTGAAGACCATATCAAGCAACATGGAAATTCACTAGAATAGTTATCCTCAAGTAGGAACTTGAGTTCTAAACTTCAAGGGGAGTATGGTACAGAAGCACCTGCAATAAATGATGATTCAGCAAAGTCTCAGGAACATCTAGATTAGGTTAGATCTATCATCTAGGCATCTAGACCAAATTGTAAGACCTAGTTCCAAGATTGGCACAAATATAAGCCCTTGGTCAACTATGGTAAAAAATGGTCAAAGGGCCTAAAATCTTAGGATTTTTATATTTTCATGTTTTAATTGTTTGGATCCATGTTGGATCATTAGACTTAGGTGTGGACCAAGTTGGGTCACCTAGGATAGAAAAGTTGCTAAAAAGTTCCTTTGCAACTTCGACAACTTTTGCCAAAAGTTGTAAAAAACCCCCCAATGGTCATATGGTTTGAAAATCAATTTTTAATCGATGGGGGAGGCCTTCATAAGCCCTACCAAGTAGGTGGAAGGTAAGATGATGTAAATTGGCATTTTAAATCAATAAAATACAACCATTTCTCTACAAATCCTGAGAACAGATGGAGTGTACGGATAGGAGGGCATGAATTTCTAAAGCCAAAAGTTTTCTTTGTGAATCCACATTCATTTACAATTTATTTCATGCTTTGATCAATTCTAGTTTGGAAGTTATCAAAGTTTTTATCTAACTGCCTGGATTGTAGGCCTAAAACCAGGGTTTCAATTGGTTTTGTCTATTCTAATCTATTCCACCATGGGAATCTGATGCCCTTTGGTGGAATTCAATTTTTTTCTATGTACTTTAATATCATGTAGATTAGAGATGGTAAATTGTAGGGAGATGACTTTTCCATGATGTCATAGGTGTACACCCCTATGTGTGTGTCTACAAGCGACTGAGTATAGTCAACATAAATATTTGTTGGGGATTCACCAAGACCTCAAATTCATGATTTAAGGTCCTTATGTATGCCTACACATGTTCCCATAATCAGTTTGGGAATTGGTTTGGAGGAAATAGCACGTTTAGTGAAATTGCTGACCTAATTAGGCCTAATAGCCTTGCCTAGATTAGGGGTTTTTTTTATTCCACTTTCAATTTCACATCTTGGTGCTTGGAAATGATCCCAAAATCCTAAAAGGGTATTTTAATCTCCAACATTTTCAATACATTGTATGGAAGTATTTTGGTCTAGGATCAAAATGTCTCCTAGGAAGGGCTACAAGTCTAGTTTTGGATTTGTGAAGCAACTATGTTGTATGCATTTCTGTTAAGTGAAAGAACCATTGGAACTAATTGAATAGGACCTAAATAGGCCAGATCCATGAGAATAGGTCACCCCTAGTCCTAATAGTCATTTCATGAGTTTGTTCACAAATTGGGTTAATTGTGCTTCATAGCCAATCTTGGTTATTGGTAATTGGGACTTGGTAGAACCTAGTGATTAGGTTGCCCTTAGGATTTTTGGGGTTGTGATAACCTCATTCCTTGTCTTTTCTACACTTTTGATAGGTTTAGGGAACTTTACTCCATATTTTGGGTATATAAGGTACCAATCCCTTAACCATCATTTACTGTTTCAAGGTTCCTGCTGCCCACTTTGCATTAGATCTACTGAAGATTAGTAGAGAAGCAGAGAGTGTTTGAATTAGTGCATGTGGGATATTGAAGATCAAGCTATATAGAGTTGATGGTTTAATCTATGATGTTTTATAATATTTTGGTTAAGAGCGCATTTGGAAATTCATTTATTCATGATAGTAATGTGTAGTTCAGTTGAAGCAGTATTCAGGTAGTGTTCCTGAGAAGCAGTTTGTGGAAATCGGAAGATATCTCCTAATCAGGATAGAATCTGAGCATGCGAGGTTGTAAGTATTATGAATAAATGATTATTGTGACATGGACATGACATCAATGTCAGAGGTCACATGAGCGAAGATTTATCTTAATTGGAAGCCGACAATTTTATGTAATTGTGGAATTTTTGTGTAACGTGTGGAATATTTTATTTTGTAATTATTATGCCAACTCATTTGTAATTATTTGAGTGTGGTATAAAGGAAGGATTAATTTCCTTATTTTAGTATGTAATTGTATCATAATATTGTGAAAGAGAATTGCGGATTTGTGCAATACTTATTGTAAGAGGATATGCGAAGTACAAAGATCTGGTATTAAGATTTGATGAAGCAGTTGATGCAGTTTGGCACAGTCAAAGGAGAAGTTATAATTTATTGAGATCATTAATCTTTTGGTATTATTCTATTGAGTAATATAGAGATTAGTTGGACAGTGTGTTTAGTGATCTTTCCCTCGAAGCTATTTGGATAGTGGGTTCTTCTGACTTCCATAACTCCTAACAGGGTTAGAATCTTTTAACAGGTGTTCAAAGTCTCCTAATAGAGATTCATATGTAATAAATGTATTTCATAAGACTCCTAATAGAGGCCATCCTCTCACAAGGAACTTTCATATTAGTGCATCTTTTGTGGGCATCATTTCCACCGGGGTTTACTCTTTGGTCAAGAGGTTCCCTAGTCAACATATCTTGTGTTATTGTGTTGTTTTGTATGTATATCTTTCTATGATTGTTGATTACATTTCTTACATGGTTGAAATCTATTAAGAATGATAAAATTTGTATTTATCTGATAAACAGTTCACCACCTCCCCCTCTTAGTTGTCTTGGTGGACTTTACTTTCTAACATTCTATTTGTATCTTAGATCCTATTTTGATTAATATGGATGAAGAAGATACTCTTGATGATGTTAATGATGAATATGAGACTATTGACATTGAAATTGATTTACCTAATATTCTTTCATCATAATTGACAATTACACCTAGTATCGAACATGATGATTCTCAAGAGGATCCTTGTTTGGAACTGGTCATCATTCCTACTGTGTTGCATATAGTCCCTCTTTTGAGTTACCCACCTTCCCTAAATGATATAGAATGAGATGGGAAGAGTAGGTATCATGCTTGATTAGCTTTCCCTTCATGGTAGCTATTGCCCAAAAATTCCCTGTCATTCATTTTTGGCCATGGGTCCTATTTTCCAAGTGAAATGTTCAAGTGTCGAGAGTCCAATGTGTTTTCTGTTCAAATGTCAAAAACCCAGTGTGTTTTCGACCTCTTCTTTGGAGGCTCAAGATGTTTCTACCTTTCAGTCTAGAAGCCCAGTGTGTTTTCGACCTCTCTGCTCTGAAAATTTGGTGTGTTTTCGACCCTGGCTCGAAAACCCTCTGTGTTTTTGACACCCTTCTATGTTTTTGGCCCTAAGCGCGCAACTCCAATGGGTGGGTCCCAGTGCCTAAAGTCATACCAGTGCAGAGAAAGATCTGACAGCTGTCGCATGATCGCATGGGATCTTTCGATCCCATGAGATCATACAACAATCGTTGATGCAGTGTCAGCAAGGGATCTTCGGCGGTCAACTCCAGTAGTTTACAGTCATTGCTTAAGCATCACGCAGTCGGTCACATGATCACATGGGCCTTCCTAGCCACATGAGATCATGAGACAAACGGTGAGCAAAGGATAGACGGTCAACTCCAAGTGCCGGTGGTTATCGGGTAGCATCATGCGGTTAGTCGCATGATCGCATGGGCTCTTTTGAGCCCATGCGACCATGTGACAAACTGTCAGCAATTCTGATGGCGGTGGTTCATGGTCTGACAATTAATGATAGGCAATTAGTGGGGCTGAGGTTTCTACATTGGCGCAAGTGTGAAGAGATCTGACGGTGGTCATATGATCTCATGGGATCTTTCGATCCCATGCGATCATGCGACAACCGTTGGATGGGATCTGCAGTTAGGTGGGTCCTATGCCAGGGGTGCCGAGATGTTCATTGATGTAGTGGCTGGGACATATGGGGGAGTGACACATGGTGGTACTGGGCTCAGTGTTGGTAAGCTTTGCGCAGTTGCACAGTTGGAGGCGGGCCCAGTTTTATGTTTGGTTGGGTAATCTTGTGATAAAGAGAAGAATATTCTTTCTACCTAGTGATTCAGTGACTTCCCTTAGTTGGGTAATCTCCTGACGCAAGGGAATATGCCAAAAGTTTTTTGAGACTTAGTGACTGCTGTTGGATGAAGCAAGGATCGACGATTTTCATGTGGTCGCTGGATGTGACCCCGGGGTTAAGGGAGATTGTGCAACTTGGCGACTAAATGGAAATTTGAACCCAAGGTGGAGCCGGGGGTTAAGTTTGCAATCTCAAAGGGTTGTCACATGATCGCATGAAGCTTTTTTAGCTCAGGCGATCATGCGACCGCTGAATTTTCAAGGCTATGTGGTTGGCTCCGGTTGGACCATGTAGCGAGTTGGCAAGTATGATGGCTGGCGATCGGCGAAGCTTGGCAGGTGGAAATTTTTTTTTCGAGGGCCCAGATGTCTTATGTGGCAAGGCAGAGGCAGGTTTTGAAAAGTTGTCGTATGATCGCATGAAGCTTTTTTAGCTCATGCGATCATGTGACTAGGTTCATTTCAAGGGTAGCGTGATTTTTTTGGCGGGTTTTCTTCTGCAGAGGTGTTTGCAAAGTGCAGGTAGCTGAGAATTGATGATATTTTCTAGAGGTGATTGTAGTTAGATATGTTTGCAGAGATCTTTTGGGCACCATTTTGAGTCCTTTCTAGATCCGATCAGATTTTGCACATTTATGACAGAGTCCAGCTTGTAGAGAGATAGATGGATAAGGTTTTTGTCCTGGCAAGGTTGATCAATTCAGGCATGGGCACGCAAAGAAGTATGTCTGATTTGTTGAGATATTTGCAAGGTTCATTTATGATCAGATATGACTACTAGGGTTGATTATTTCATGCATACTTTTGTAACCCTGGTCAACTTTTGACTCCTGCCTGCGTGTAGTTGAGTTTGTATATATTGTTTTTTAGAGACTGTAGTGCTCAGAATTCACATTTTGTAAAAAGAAAGTCATTTTTTTGAGAAAATCATCTGTAGCATTTCTTCCTGATCTCTATTTTTCCACATTTTGTAAGTTCTCATTGATAATACAAATATTGCAAAGCATTCTGTGACATTTTTCTTGTCCTCATGCCTTCGTTATTTGGCTTGTCTCTTATTGGATTGAAGTTTATGCATGTTTTCAATGGAAATTGGGGTTCTTGGTCCCCCTCACTTTCTGTGATTTGTGTGTTACTATGTCTAATTTGATTTAGGTGTTTTGTGGGTATCCTACAGCCCCTAGCAGCTTTGTCTCATTCCTACACCTAGTTGCAGAAAAGGATGTTTTTTTGCAGGTCATAGGTTGAGTCTTCTATTCAGGCCTTCCTATGAAATACTTATGCAAGCCTATCTAGTGAGTGGTGACCTATTAGAGCTGATTCCTCCATTGATTTCATCCCTCTATACTGAGATCCAAACCCAAGTTCGGTGCATCACCTAGTAGGTAGATTTTCTTTTAGTCATTTCATTTCATGCATTCCTTCTAACCCTTTCCCCTCAAAGTTTACTTTCCTGTTAAGAGCAAATCTGGGTGACTATGCAAGAAGAACCAGCCTAGAATCTAGAGGTCTCATCTCGGTTAGCAAAAGGTCCCACAACCTTGAGATGATTCCCTTGTTATACTGAGTTATCAAGACTATGAGAGCTTGAACTAAGGGTGCAAATTCAGTGTATAACAGTAGCCTTTTTTGTGTTTTTCTATTGTATTGTACTTCTCCTATAATGTGTTTGCTAAATGTTTGTTAGATTCTTTTATATGACCCTTGTTACTTTGTTGGTGCAAGGTCATAAAGGAAATGAAACTATTGTACTACTCCTCTATATGTATCTCTATTCTTCTATATGTTTTTTCATGTTATGTTCTACCTGTTCTTTTATTCGTAAATGTTTCCTTGTGTAATCTACTTGTATTTGTGACTTGGTAGCACTAATTCTTTTTGGTATCCATGTAATGGTCCGAAAATATTCCTCTTCGTAACCCTTTTTTGTTCTTTCCTCCATTGTGATTGTAGTTCTACTTTTTTTGGGGAATGATGTCAATTTATTTGCAATAATATCATACAGATATATATCTTATGATCATATTGAATCCACGGTAGGTAGATCCCACCTTATGTTCTCTATGTATATTTATGTGGTATTTTCCTTGATTTGTCTTCGTTTGGGGGCATCTCGTAGTGGAAACATAATCTGTGGAGTTGTTTATGTTTCGATTCAATCCATTGCTCCTAGTAAAGTGTTAGCAATTAATTAAACATGGGGGCATATGCTCTGCTCACCTATTGCACACACACACTTTCAATATACATATATTTTTCAAGATACTTATCTCCCTTTATGGATAAGTGACTAATCCTTAAAGCATGGATTTTTATTTTATAGGATCTCTTGATCCCTCCAGTTTCAAAATTTTGATCCCTTAATGTCGGAGGTGTTCTTAAAACTAGATCTCTTTTATTTTTTATCTTTTCTCTTTTGGGATAGAAGTTTCCTAAGGGTGAATCCTTGATGGGTTGACTAGTGAGTAGCCACATTCACTAGGTAGTTCAATTCCATCTTTCCAATTGCACTATTTCCTTGTGTGGTTGACAATGGAACATAAGTTCTCATTGGGAAAGATAATCTCTCTCTCTCTCTCTCTCTCTCTCTCTCTCTTCTAGAGATGTCTCTCTTATTGTGATCTAGAAGTTGATGAAGACTTGATTCCCTCGACACTTGTGGTTTTCTTTTTCCCTTTGATTTCAATAAGATTATCTTTTCATTATGATCTCCTTTACCAAGAGTTTGCATCGAGTCCATACTTTTGCTAAAGTGGGGGCTAAATGTATCGTCAAAACATGGAAGCACTTCCATTTAGGACTGGTTTATCCCTTTGAGTAGGTGGTTTGTGGTCATGTCAAATGCCTTGAGTAGGTATTTGACTGGATCTTTCTTTTTCCCCCTATTCTACTTCTCTCCCCCCTGTTTCCATCTTTTTTCTGGCACTTTTTTTAAGGATTTGAGTGTTGGAAAGTTGTCTATATTGAAGTATATGACTAGATATAGTGTTGTCATTATAGAAACAAAGTCATATAGTAGTTTGGATTCAGTGCACTAAGTGTAAAGATCAGAAATCAGTTAAGTGTTGAAGACTAGACAACATACAGAGTTCCTGCAGCTCAGAGCACCTGTGCCCATGCATACAAATGAATTATGGTATGCACCCTAGAAGTTAATGTTGTTAGACTATATTCTTACTTATTCTAAAAATGCATAAGTAGATATGCAAAGATGTGAAAGTTACAGTCAGTTGAAGTTGCACAGCCAGTGTGTGCCAGAAGAGAACAGAGCATAGAGCCAACAGTGACTATTTTGGTTTGTGATTGTAAATTAATGTTGTAGAGGCTATGCGACCATTGTATTTAGGTTGCTTACATATGTATATGTATAATTTTAAGCACACTTAAGCCAATTCATTTGGAAGCATTATTTGTAATTAGTTATAGGGACAACCTAATTGTATAATTGGTATGAGCGCATAAATATAAGGTGCGCCCATTGTATTTGGCATGGAAGTGGAAATAAAGTTGTGAGAAGCAGAGCAGAGGTATGTGAAGAGATAATATGATTTATTAGAGCTTTAAAAGAGGTCAAAGCATTAGTGCACCAAAGGAACTGATCTAACAAGTAGTGTCACAATGATAGTTCACCTACAGATATAGTGTGTATCTGATTCAGAAGGTTGTAACCTTCATCATTTGAGTAGTGATATCTAGGATAGTGAGTCCACTCCCCTAACAAGGATCATTGTAAAAGACTCCTAACAGGGTCTGACCCTTAACAAGGTCCACTATACTAAAAGCATTGTAAAGCTACTCCTAACAGGGTAAAGGATCTTCTAACAAGGATCGTGAAACACTAGTGCAGATTATTACTTGGTATCAAGTCCCACTGGAGTTTTTACCTATTTGGGTTTCCTTGTAACCATATTGGTGTCATGTGTTGATTTTATGTTTCATGTTTATGTGAATGTTTAATTCATTACTTAAGCATTTATAATTCAGTATTTAGATTAAAGTGAAAAGTTAAAATACAGTGAACACTGATTCACCCCCCCTCTTAGTGTTCCCATTCCTAACAATTGGTATCAAAGCTCTGGTCCTTAGCACATAATTTTAACCACTTGAGGAGATCATGGACAAGGCAGATATGAAACATTTGAAGAAGAATCTTGAAGCAGCTCTTGAAGACTAGACAATTCAGAAAGAGAAATTGAAGAAATAAAAGAAAAATTTAGTGATGTTTAATTAGTTATCAAAAGACTAAGAAAAGATTTGAAAGGATGCTCTAATAACGAACTTGAAGAAAAAGTCAAAAATTGAGTGAAGAAAATGCATCTCTATTGAGTTAGCTTGAAGAACTAGATGACAAAGTAATGAACAATCAAGATGTCTACAATGAACAAGTCAAGGAGAAGCTTCAACTAAAAGAAGAACTAAGGGAAGCTAACTTGGAAATCTTGGAGCTAAAGAATAAAAAAGAAACCTTGGAGTCTGAATTGAAAAAGTCAAAGGATCATATAGCCAAATTACACACTAGTGCTGAATTGGTAGAATCACAGTTGTATGCAAGAAGAATCAAAGGAGACACTAGCTGTATCAGATACAATGAAGTACAAAATCAGATTGACAGTATGCGAGCAAGAAAGGATTCACAAAAGAACTCTATTGATGATGAGAAGACTAAATATCAAACCAAAGATAATGGTGGTCCTCCTAGGAATGAGTGCAAGCCAGTAGAACACACCTATTATGCATGTAACAAGCATGGACACATTGCAAGGAACTGTACATAGCTAAAACCCTTTAATGGTTACTATTATACATGTAATAGATTTGTTCATAGAGCAATAAATTGCAAGACTAGTAAGAAGAGCAAGATTTAGCATGATCAAAGAAATCAGAACCAGACAAATGTTAGAAGTTCTCAAAATGTTACATGTTAGATATGTAACTATAATGGTCACTCAGCTAGAACATGCAAAATGGTGACTCATGTCAATGCGCTGAGGAATAATAGAAATGCAGTGATTTGTCACACCTATAACAAGGCTAGACATATCTCAAATTTTTGTAGATCAAGGACGCAAGGTTAGGAAAGCCCTAAAAAGATCAAAGAACCAGTTTTCAATCCTAAAGTAGAAGTCAAGTTTGTGAAGGCCTCATAAGATGCAAGCTTGATTTGGTCATAAGGAAAGAAGGAAAATGCTGTTGAGATTGTATCGGATGCATCCTAAGTGGACGCACCCTCTACATCTGCATAAATGGCCCTCAGGGTCATAGGGGGAGCTAATTTAGGTTTAGACCCCTGCGTGGCTGGTATACTCATCCTCAAAGTATGTGCCTTTAGACTTAAGCTTTTGGAGTGTATAGAAACCTATGTGCAAGAGAACACATGCTGATTGTTAGTGGAACTTGAGTTTCAAAATTTGAAGTGACAGCCCGGTTTACACGAGTTGCATTAATGGTGAATTTCTTACTTTAAGTACACAGAAAGTTGTTTGTTCACTCATTGCATTCATATTCAGAGCGATTGCAGAGAAGATTGAGCCTTGGAAGTTGTGAAGATTGGAGATTGAGCTATCAGTAATTGTAGTACATTTGATAGATTACAAAAACCCTAGCTCATTGCGCTGATTTGAAAACCATCAGAACATCTCAGAGATCATTTAGAAAGTGAATATCAAGTAAGTCATGGTCACTCGTATTGTTTTTTATGTTGCTGAGAAGAAGAGGTATATTTTTATGAGGCACCCATTTAAGTCAACCCTAGTTGATTTAGAGGGAGCTTTCTCCTACATGCCGATGGGTGTCATGCATGTAGAAGACATAAGGGCTTACATCTATTATAAGAAGGAACCTATTGGACTAGATAGGTTAAGGGCACACATGGACACAATGTTAAAACTAGACAAAACTTTCATGGATGAATACACAAAATGGAATGATCACCCCATTGTTGAATATGCCATGGCATATGAATTCTATGAGGAAGAATGAATAAAGATATTGTTAAGCAGAATCCATGATGATTTTTTTTTGGTTGGAGATGTACCAGTAAGAATCACAGGAGACCTAATTCATGAGATGACAGGCCTTTCTAAGATAGGCGCCATCCTTCTTGTGGGTAAGGATGTCAAGAAAATAGTGGAGCAAGTGTGTAAATCAAGGAGTGATAAGAGTGGCATGACCATTAAGCCTATAGAGAAGCTAGACATTAAGTTGTTGTCAATGATACTTGGGTATATGATTTCATCACACCAGCAGGGTGAATAGTGTGTTTGCGGGCACTATTCTAGCAACCATCTGTCTTGTGCAAGAAGATGGAGAGTTCAACTTGTGAGAGATCTTGTGCACACAATTGATAGACAATATCAAAGCTATAAAACATGATAAGACTAAGGTATTCAGGTTTGGGTCCCTAATCATCTATATGTACCTTCATATAGTTGGTAAAGTGTCATACTTGTATCTAGACAAGTCCATTCCTACCATGCCTAAGATATAAAACAAGGCAACCATAGAAAGAACACTTAGAGATTACATTACTTTTGAATTGAAGACCTTTAAAGAAAAGATGAAAATGAGGTACAGGATTCTTGAGAATATTGTAGAGAAGTATAAGGATACAATATGCTTCATGGTGGAGATTGATACTACATTTATGGAAGTTGTAGAACCTAGGACTAAGTGGATTCATCCACTTGGGTATGAGGTTGAAGAACAAGTTCTTGAAGCTTATGCATAGGTACTGGTATCAGCCCCTAAGGATGTCAATGAGCCTAGATGGGGAACCTATGAATAAAAGACTAGAGAAGTTGATGCTAAGCTGAACAGTGTTGCAACAAAAAGAAAGGTTGCAAAGGTCGCATCAAAGATTCTAAGGATTCATGGTGTATCACAAGTAGACCTTCATAAAGCAAGGGATGAGAAGATTTCTCTAGAATTGAAGAGCACAACAGAAGAACAAGAAGATCCCAAGGTGAAAAAGATAAAAATTGAGAAAGATGATAGTCAGAAGGATAAAGAGGATAATACTCCTTTTGTGCCCAAAGATACTCCTCTGGAGTATAAGCCTTTATTCAAGAGGAAGAAAGAAGAAAGCATTAGTCATCCATCCTTGCAAGAATTAAGGAGAAACAAAAATATGCAAGCACCTCCTTAGGTAGGATTTAGACCTAGCCTCAAAGTTCTATATGCAAGAATTGTTGATGAGGGAAGGATTGATCAAATAGAGAAGTTCTATGAATCATACAATGAGATTGATAAGTCTGAAATTCATGGTATGATTATCAAACATATGATAAAGTTCAAAAAGATAGTTCTTGAATTGAAAATAGAAATACCAAATAATGTATGGGACATTCTAGAAAACCTTAAAAGACAAGCAAATGAAGAAGACCTTAGGATTAGGGAAAAAGTGCTAGAAGACACTCTACATATATGTTCTAAAGAAGAAGAGAAACTGATATTGAATTTGGTGAAGCCGCACCTAAGAACTAAAATGAGGACTCTTCACATCATGAATAAATATTATGAGTTGATTACGAAGGAAACAAAGAAGGCCTTTGAAAAGGTGTTATTGGAGCAACATATCAAACCACCTACTATGCCCATCACTCATGCACCCATCAAGGAAGATAAAGTGGTAGAACCCACTAATGTACCAATGAAAGGTCCTTAGGACTTAGTGCCCATAGCAGAAACTCAAACAAAAGTAGATCAGTCTGCACCTATGGCAGAATCACCCAAAGACCACAATTATCATAGATAATGTGGAAATAGCCATGGTGGCTACTGATAAGGAGTTGGACAAGTTTGAGGAAGCAATTTAAGCACTGAGGAAGCATAAATCTTATGCAACAATACCCCTCCCACTCAACAAGAGGAAGTAATCATAGAAAATATATCTGATGAGAAAGAAGAAGAAAAGAAAGAAAGAGTAGAGGTAGAAAAGAAAGATGAATATTTTTTTGATTTGCTCAAGGTGAAGGAAGAGGTGATGGATAGCACCCCCGTCACTCCTGCCTCAACATTGTTGTCAAGTTTCACACCTAACACTAGCAATTTGGACTCTTGGAAGGAAGAAGACCTGATTAAGTTCAACGTCCTAGCTATGGAGAAGGTGAAGGAGAAACAAGTAATGAGGAATCCTCTCCTGGTGGAATTAGTAAATATTTTGAATAGTTTTCTACTAGAGGATAAGAAAATGGTAAATGTACATTCAGTTGATGATGTGAGCATAGTCATCTCTCAGTTCAAAGTAAATTTTTCAAGCCTAGAAGAATTTATGGCCATAGTGGTAGAGGAGAAATACTTAAAGAAGAGACTTAATGAACTAATGAGAAATTTTTCACTAGACTTGAACTCTCTTAAGTCTAGTCAGACATCATTGAAGGAGTTTACAGATCAAGGAAGGAAAGTCATTGCAGAATCCATGGATCAGGATAAGTTCATTGATGCCCATCTTAAGAAGATCAAAGATGCAGAGGCAATGATTGAGAAGGTGAAGATTTTAGTGCTAGACACAGCCACTGATGAAAACATGTGCAATAATGTCTACCAAGGTCATTTGGACATAATTAAGAAGGCAGAGAAAGAAATGGAGAAGATAAGGTCTAGACAGACTCAATTCAGCATAGTCATGTAGTAGTTTGGAGTTAGTGCACTAAGTGTAAAGATCAGAAATTAATTAAGTGTTGAAGACTGGACATCATATAGAGTTCTTGCAGCTTAGAGCACCTGCACCCATGTGTACAAATGAATTATGGTATGTGCCCTAGAAGTTAAGGTTGTTAGAATATATTCTTACTTAGTCTAAGAATGCATAAGTAGATATGCAAATATGTGAAAGTTACAGTCAGTTGAAGTTGCACAGCCTGTGTGTGCCAGCAAAGAATAGAGCATAGAGCCGACAATGACTATTTTCGTTTGCGATTGTAAATTAATGTTGTAGAGGCTATGTGCCCATTGTATTTAGGTTGCTGACATATGTATATGTATCATTGTAAGCACACTTAAGCCAATTCATTTGGAAGTGCTATTTGTAATTAGTTATAGGGCTGACCTAATTGTATAATTGGTATGAGCACATAAATATAAGGTGTTCCCATTGTATTCAGCATGGAAGTGGAAATAAAGTTGTGAGAAGTAGAGCGGAGGTATTTGAAGAGAGCATATGATGTATTAGAGATTTGCAAGAGGTCAAAGAATCAGTGCACCAAAGGAACTAATCTAACAATTAGTGTCACAGTGACAGTTCACCTACAGATATAGTGTGTATCTAATTCAAAAGGTTGTAGCCTTCATCATTTGAGCAGTGAGCTCTAGGACAGTGAGTCCACTCCCCTAATAGGGATCATTGTAAAAGAAACCTAATAGGGTCCAACCCTTAACAAGGTCTAGTATACTAAAAGCATTGTAAAGCTACTCCTAACAGGATAAAGGATCTTCCAACAAGGATCACAAAACACTAGTGCAGATTATTAGTGGGTATCAAGTCCCACCGGGGTTTTTACCTATTTGGGTTTCCCCGTAACCATATTGGTGGCATGTGTTGATTTCATGTTTCATGTTTATGTGAATGTTTAATTTGGTACTTAAGCATTTATAATTCAGTATTCAAATTAAAGTGAAAAGTTAAAATACAGTGAACACTGATTCACCCCCCCCCTCAGTGTTCCCATTCCTAACACTGAGATCTTTGACTTTTTGGGTCAAGGTAAACCTTGACTTTGACCTATGTCAAGGATGACCTTGACCCTAACCTAGGTTAGAGTCAACCTCAACCTTGGGCCTAGGTCCAAATTTTAGGTTCTGGAGGTTTCAGGATGTCGGCCTTCGAAAAATTTTATTTTCCACTTTCGAGTTGGCTGTTTCAAATTTCAGAATGGTAAACCCTTAAATTGTATTTAATGTAGGTCCATTTCTAGGGGTTAATGCTTAATTAGAATTTAATTCTCCTATGTCAACCTCTCTAGAAGTTTGTTCCCTAGACTAGTATAAAAGGAAGCCTTTCTCTCTCATTGTCTCCATCAAGTAATCAAGTACATCTCAATTTCACATCCACTTTTCATGATCAAACAATTATCAAGCAAGCAAGGAGGAGAAGTGTTAGGAACCTATGTGTTCCTTCTTTTTATTTTTTTAGTGTAGTGTTGACATTGGACGCATATGATATTTAAGTCATCCCTTAGTATATTTTTTTATCCCACATGCTTAGGAAGTAATACTTGTCTAGTTTCTAGTTAGTTTTTAAGTGTGTGTTGAGGCCTATGAGGGCACAGTCAAATTTATTGTATTAAGCTTGCTCAAAGGAGGTTTCCCCCTTGAAGTGGCTTGTGATCAATAGATTCAATCTTAAGTTATGCTATTTCTCTATATTTCATTATTTCATGCATTCCCATTATATTATTGTAGAAGGTTCTTCACATCTGGTATCAGAGCACTTTCTTGGGCTCGTTGGGTAGAAATTCTGTCAAATTTTTTTTCCGCCGTGGCATCCAAGTGTTGTGTTGATTATAGTATTTCTTTTTTTTTTTACCTCTGATTTCAATTCAATTACAATATTTCTTGTTCTGATAGTCATCATTTATGTTAGTCCATTTCCCTGAGAGACGATTGTTTCCAACAAAAAGAAAGAGTAAAATTTTTTCCATTTTTTGGCCATATGTTCCTTGCCTTTGCCCCATTTTCTCTCAATTTTTTCCAGAACCCCCACAATACTAGACCTCGACCCTGACCTAGGTCAGAGTTGACCTCGACCTTGGCCCTAGGTCAAAATTTTAGGTTCCAGAGGTTTCAAGATGTCGGGCTTTGAAAAGTTTTATTTCCCACTTTTGTGTCAGTTGTTTCGGATTTCAGAATGGTAAACTCTTGAATTATATTTAATCTAGGTCTATTTCTAGGAGTTAAGGCTTAATATTAATTTAATTCTCCTATGTTAGCCTCTCTAGAAGTTTGTTCCCTAGACTAGTATAAAATGAAGTCTTTCTCTCTCATTTTCTCCATCAAGTAATCAAGTGCATCTCAATTTCACATCCACTTTTCATGATCAAACTGTTACCCAAAAAAGATTCCTCTTTCCTTTTTTTTTTGGCTAAGCTACAAAAGTCAAAGATCCTCATGCTTTAAGCCCTGTTGAACACCTCCAAAAAATTTCATGGGTTTAGCATCTTCCCCTTGGTCTCTGTAGCATTTTGTTCTATCTCTGGCATCAATGACCTAGGTCAAAATTCATAAATGTAGCTGTTGTAGCAAAAAGCCCTAAAACCCTTTGGCCTGTTATATTTCTTCATTACCTTTTCAGCCACTTAAGACTTTCATTTTGCATGTGTGCAATTAAATCCTTCAGTCACCAAATCTCTTATTCCGAGCGGTCAAAACCCTAACACTCAGCAATCTAGTGGGTGGTTAATGTTTGGCATCTTGGTTTCAGTCTTTGAAGAGGCTAAGTATCGATCAAATCTGATGGTCATCGCTATTTCATTGAGTGAAGATGCAAGTGTTTTAAGATCATGGCATAGCGATGGTCATCAATCTTCCTTTCATATAGCACTATAGGTTGTCAGTGGGTCCACTACCATGTAGTCTGAGGTGTACATTTCTTATTGGTCAAGGGGCTAGTGATGTGGTGCCATGTCAGAGTGGATCCAGTGGGTTGTTATTTGACTATGATCTAATGATTTTTGTATGATCACATGGAATATTCCAAGCCCATGCGATCATACGCCAATTGTAGATCTTACTTTATCTCCAGGCTCTGTCAGGTGGGTCCTTTCTTGGTGATGTGCTCACATTTGATTGACTAATAGAGTGATGACTGGGATCTGTCAACAGGACCGTGTCAAAGGATCTATAGGGATGTCAGTAGAACTAAGATCTATGATGGTCTTATGATCTCATGGAATCTTCTAAGCCTATGAGATCATGCGATGATCGTTTGATCTTCCAAGTGTTCAAACTCTATTTTGTGGGTCTGTCTAATGTGATGAGTTCATATTGGTCACTGAGTATTAGAAGTGGCATCTGGCATGGGTTCGAGGATCTTGAGTGAGGTGGCAAGGAAGTAAGATCTATAGTGGGTGCATGATATCATGGAATCTTCTGATCCCATGCGATCATGCGACCACCGTTTGATGCAAAGTGGATTCTTTTGACTTCTGAGGTGCCGGTCGACTTGTGATGTGATCATTTTCTATTGGCCCTTGACCAATGATGTGGCTGATGAATTTTTAAAGGGTCTCCCGACTATTTCAAAGTAGATCTGGGCCATTCATCTACTGGGAAAGATAAATATCGATGGTCATGTTTTAATTTGGATCAGCTGGCTATTGCTTTTCAAATTTTTAAAAATCTTTGAAGGGTTTCTTGCTGGTTCACTGCGATTGGTCGATGGCATGGCACGGGTAGCTCAGAATTGATCATTCCAGGATGATTTCAGTTGAGAGAATGTTGAGAAAGATCTGATGGCTGTCGCATATGATTTCTCAAGGTACCAAGTCAGTGTTCTTGGGCTAAAGAAACATTAAAGGGTGGCACCACCTATGTCCTTTTGTACTTCAAAATACAAATACCAAGACCAGGATCAGATTTTGAGCATTCATGATGAGCCTGACTTGCAAAGAGATGGGGTGGACATGCAAATCTGGGATCTGATCAGTCAGGATACTTTCAAGATACATTTATGATCAGAGTTGATAGGGTTAGGGTTTGATTATTTTATGCCAAATTTAATGTAACCCTAGTTAGGTTTTTTGACTCCTGCCTGCATGCATTAGAGGAGATGTATATAATTGTTTTTGGAGCTTTTTAGAGCTCAGAGTTGGCAATTGTAAAAGAAGGATTTTCTCTTTCTCAAAATTTATCTATGACATTCTTTCTGCCCTCTAATTTCTATAGTTTGAAGCTTTCATTGATTGTTTAGATATTGCAAGGTACTTTGTGACATTTTTATGTCCCTATGCTTTCTTGTTTGAATTGTCTCTTAATGGATTAAGTATTTGAATGTTTTCAGCAGTATCTTGGTTTTCCTTGATCCCTCTTTCTTTCTGTAGTTTATGTGTATGCATGTGAATGATTTGATTTGAATGCTCTTGTGGGTATACTTCCACCCCTGGCAATCTGTCTCATTCTTATACCTAATTGTAGAGGTGAATGTCTATTTTCAGGTCATAGTTTGTGTCTAAGTTCTTGAGAGTGCTACTGCCTTGTGAAATTCTCTCTTTCCCTACATAGCATCTCTCTATTGTAAACCCTTCTATAAAATATTGATGCAAGCCTATTTAGTGATTTGTGATCTCCTAGACTTAAAATTGTGTGCTAAGTTCATTCTTTATACTACAATTCATACCATATTTTCGGTGTATCACCTCATAGGTAGTTTTCTTTTCAGTCATTTCCCTTTCAGCATTCCTTCTATCCCTTTCCCCCAAAGATTTAATTTTCATGTTAAGAAGCAAATTAAGGTGATTATCTAAGAGGAACTAGCCTAGAACCTGGAGGTCTCATCTTAGTTAGCATAGGTCCCACAACCTGGAGATGATTCCCATGTTATGCTAGGTTATCAAGACCAAGAGAGCTTGAAACAAGGGTGCAAACTTAGTGTATAACATAAAAAATTATCAAGAAAGAAAGGAGGAGAAGGAAATCATTCAAGAATTCATTCCTCTTCAAGTATTCAAGCATTCAAGCATCCAATTCTTCAAGCATTCATTAAGAAGATCCATTCATTGCCATTGAAGGATTCAATCTCTTTGGAGCCCTCTTGTTGAAGAATTCTCCATCCACATCCATTCAAGCTTCTTCCTATTCTAAGATCCATTCAAGATTGGTGTTAAAGATCTAATGCAATTGATTTGAGACATCCTACATTCGATTCTACATTCATTTGGAGCATCCATACTTGTGGATTCAAGGATTCAAATCCTCCACAAGGATTTCAACATAAGCAAGGTGAAGAGTTCCATTTACTTTGTTTATCTATAGTGAAATTTCAATTACATTTCAAGGTTGATTCCAAACTAGGGTTTGACCAAGGCAAACCCCTCATCCAACAAATAAAACCTTTTTCTTGTAGGAGCAGGTGCAGAACAATGAATATCAGTGCAGATTTGAGTACCCTTTTTGGCAGACTTTCAGGATCTACGTCTAGAATTTTCGTCAGATAAGTGTAGATCAATGTCAACTTTTGGGGGTAAGATTGTACCTTGAGGTAATATCTTACCCCAACCCTAGGTCAAAATTGACCTTCCTCAGAAAGACAAAAGGTTTCTGGGTTTTCTTTGTTTTTGCATTTCCAACCCAGATCTAGTTGCATAATTTCTTGAAACTGTACAGAGACATCAGAAAATAGCCTTTTCCAGATTTTTCCTATTTTGAGGCTAGTACTTATCTTCAATTCAAGAAAAATTTCAATACATACTTCCTATAACAAAAATATAAGGTTTTCTCCTTCATTCACATTCTCCATAGATTTGGTTCTTTTGTGCATTAACCTTTTGGTTGATCAATTTGGATCTCTCTTTTGAGAATTTGAATTTAGAGGTGGATCTTGTATTTTCCCCACACACATTTCAATCAATCATTCACAAAACTCACACTCTTATATATATATATATATGTATATGTATATGTATATATATCTATATCTATATGTATATGTATATATATATATATACATATAGATATATATACATATACATATACATATGCATATATATATACATATACATATACATATACATATACATATACACATATATATATACATATACATATACATATATATTTATATACATATATATATACATACATACATACTTACATACATATATATATATATATATATATATATATATATATATATCTTACACTTACTAGTCTAGAATCTTCCATACCAAAAGTTTTCAATATCTCCTTGACATACGTAGATTGTGTAATATAGATACCTTTCTTTATTTGATAAACTTGTAAACCAACAAAGAATTTGATCTGACCAAACATATATATTTCAAATTTAGTTTACATTTAATTTAAAAATGTTTGACATAGGGCATCTTGTCCTCCAAATATAATATCATGAACAAATATTTCAGCTAACAATATCCCTTTATCTTTTTCAATCTTCAAATACAGATTGTTGTTGTCATTTGTCCTTACAAATCCAATCTTTATCAAATAATTGTGCAATCTCTCATACCATGCTCTGGGGCATTGTTTCAATTCATACAGTGCCTTATGTAGTTTACAAACCATGTTCCTTTTTCTTGGGTCAACAAATCCTTGTGGTTGTTCAATGTATACTTCTTCTAGTATTCTATTCAGAAATGCAGATTTGAAATCCATTTGATCCACTTTGAATCCTTTAAAAGTTGCATATGCAAGTAGAGTTCTTACTCCTTTCAATCTTGCAACTGGGGAAAATTTCTCCCCATAGTCAATGCCTTCTTCATGTGCATATCCCTTGCATACCAATCTATCTTTGTTCTTAGTGACTTCTCCATGTTCACTTGGCTTATTTATGAACACCCACTTTGTTCTAATAAGATTCTTGTCTTCTGGTCTCAGCACTAGTGTCTAGGTTTTGTTATTTTCTATCTGCTCTATTTCTCCATGCATGGCTTGAATCCAATCTTCATTCTCTAAAGCATCTTTCAATGTCTTAGGCTCAAATTCACATAAAAAGCATGTTTGATCTTTCAACTTCTTGTCATGGCTCTAGATTCTTTATCTCCAATGATTTTTTCTATCTTGTGATGTGTGTTAGAAAAATGGAGAGGGGGGTGAATCAGTTAAATTAGTTATCCCACAGTCCTAGACTCTCAGATGTAATTTTTAAAACTATTTCAACAATTTATGCAACTCGATAAGATTAAATATCAATATGTCTATTCATTTATCAAATACCAATAATTATCCAAACTGTGATTACCATTTAAATCAACTATGTAGTATGTAAAGTATGATAGAAAAATAATCATAAGAAATAACACATAACATAATGATTTAATGTGGAAACCCTACTAAGGGAAAAACCACCTGGGACCGGTAACCCAAAATATTTCACTCTTCTAAAGTGAACTCAATTAGGAGCTAAACCTATTAAAGGTTACAATACACACTGTTAGGTGTGACCTGGTTAGAGGATTTATCACTAACAGTTAACTTGTGACCAACATTCACTATGGGGTCAACAAGATAACAATTAACATTCAATGAATGTCATATGGAAATACAATAAGACTGTTAAGTCCACTCGGTTAAGAGATTTTGTTAAATTAATGGTTAAACTGATACAGTTCTGATCTGATTCAAATACAACTCAATTACAAATATTCAGATATATGCTATGCTCATAAAACTCATATAATCATTAAATAAATCACATCCTCAATATCACCCCAACTTACTTTACTCGATGTATATATCTCTAACACTTGGTTATGCCTGTAGCTCAGTTCTATCTATAGCCAGTTTGATCAGGAATGCATGAATAAATTCTTCACATGAAATCTTCAGTAATCTATATTTTTGTCTAGCATGTTTCAACAATGAAACTCATGTCTCTTAAATAGACAAGTAAACCATTTTCATATCAACCATCAAATTTTACATCTTAATCTCCTTCGTCCATTTTGTTGCTTAAACCTTCCTCGATAGATGTGTCAATAACATGTTTCAATCTCATCCTTTAGATCATATTTTAATTATGTCAGTCATGGATCTTATAACTAAATTCATCTTTTACCTCAAAATCATAACAATTTCCAACTCATCAATTTCAGTCATTTGTTCTTAGCATTTAATGTTTTCATCCATACTAGGTTAATATTGAATGCATCGGTGATAACTAACTTGGTTATTACTGTCACTCGGTATACACTACACTAGCTTGGTGTATATAGAAGTCTTCAATTGCCGACCACATTAACTTGTTCAATTAAAATCTCTTCTTCATAATAGATTAATGTAACATGCTCAAGTCAACAATATAAAGCCATAGACTCATCAATAAGTTACCCAATGTATACCTTATCCTTATCTATCATATACATCTTTTCCTTATGTAGATATCTCATTTTTTCACCTTTTCTTCCTTCTACAGATATTCAGATGTTTGTAGCTATCATGATAAGTATAGTCAAAACTAGTTGACATCATTGACAACATATTGACTGATTTAATCATTTTACATATCGCTTTAATAGCTCAGTGATCTCTAATCATTGTTTCTTAGTTCAATCAAGATATTCAATCAATTTTAGGTCATCAATGTCTTCTCACATACTATGCCAATGTAGGCTCAGATATCCTTTCTAACTATTCTTGATCTTCAGGTTCATCTAGTAGATTCTTTGCCTACTCTTTAGATTTCTCAACAACATCCTCTTAATGCTCGACATTTTCATGTTGTGACTCGATAGGTTCATGATGTTTCTCATCATCTTTTTTTTTTGGTTCAGGTATATTACTAGCCTCTCCTTCTTCCATGTATACAAAAGATCTGTAATCTTCAAATTCTTTCTATTGGAAATATAAGTGGCAAAGTAATACTGAGAGGGGGGGGGGGGGTGAATCAGATATTACTTACTTTTATCCTTAGATCTGATAAAAATTTATGCATAACATAAATAAAACTTGATCATAGTAAGCGACAAAACATATAAAGAAGCATGCATGAAATTACTCATACCACCAAGATTTTGGTAACCTAGAAACCCTTAAAAGGTAAAACTAGGGTGGGGATGACACCCACAAATCTTCACTACTATAGCAATAAGTTTTTCCTATTAAGGCTTACAAAATGTGATCAAATCATGATCTACCCTATGAAAGGTCTGCTTGGTTAAAATCTAAAAGACTTGTATATTCTACCTTGTTAAAGGATTTATAAACTTACAATAAAGTAAGCACTCGGTAAAGAGATTTAAAAAAGTCTGCTAAGACTAATCGATTAAGAGATTTACCCTGATACACTGGTCAAAATGTCTTAGTACCTAATCTTTTGGTTTGCACTAGTACCTGATCTTTTCTTTATATTTTGATCTCTTCTATTTGATCTTTCTTGATTCTATCCTTTCACTGCTTAGCTCGGCCACTGAACTCTATCTAAATACTTCGCTATTCTGAATATACTTCTCTAATCATTTTCTCATACTAATTAAATCTTATCTCTCTAATTCACACACTTATCTCTGATCTAGATCTTGCCCTTATATAACAACAAAAATGTTTTACAATTTCAAGATCTACGAAGTAGATTTATTTCTATTGCCACCTTAACTATACAATTTTCTTATTGGCTCTAGGTTTTACATAGGGATCAATGATAACAATATGGATGTGAAATTACCTTCATAATTACCTCAATAGACAAAATATAAAACATTATTATCACCAAAAATGGTTTACCTTGATCATTGTGCCATTCCAAACTTGTATGTCAATTCTGGCTAACTCGGCAAAAGTTATTCCTGGCACTCGGCATCAACTGTACTCAACATCGGTTGAACTTCTCTATCACTCAGTAATCATTGATATATGTAACTTGGCAAAAATTATACTCTCGGCATATTACAAACATATAGTGACCATGACTTTACTCGGCAGTACTACTACTCGGTAAGTATACAATACAAAACTCGGCCTTTACAAAATGACTCGGTCGCAGTGATGACTGACCATCATTTCCTAGGTAAATGACTAAGTGTGAATCACTAATGGTCAACAAAAACTATAGAGAGCTACAAACTCCCCCTTTGACATTAGTGGCAAAAACACTTTTTCATGACATTGGTAAACACAATTGACAAAAATATGTTTGTACTGACCTAATACTCCCCCTGAGATATATATACACATTCAAAATTTTATTACCTATCCCTATTCTACCCTTGTCTGGACTCATGTCATGATGATTCCCCCTTCTTTTTGACATGACTAATCTCTTCATCAGTAGGTAGTTCACAAATTTTCTCTAGAAAAGGTTTATGCAGCACTATGATCATGTAGAGTGCATCGGTCCAAGTAGTTGAAGCAAGGTCCAAAACTTCTATCTGCACTTCTAAATCAGCAGCTAAACTGATAAGGCTCTCAGCTATGGACAAATGTGGATCACTCTAGATCAATTTTTTAGCCTTTGCTAATTTTCTTTGTATATCCTCTAGATGCGGTGTTGAATAGAGAGTAGGTGAGAATGAATCATGCCATCATTGGCCATTAGCTGGGCTAACTTACCTTCTGTCTGCATGATTTTCACATAATGTGCAACACTGGTGTCTGCATCCAAGGTCAAGAACTAACTTTTAGCTTTGATTTATTGCTTGAGAGTCTCAAGAAATTGTTGATTTTCCTTTGTGAACTGTTCAACATTACATATCTTGGCCAATAGAGACTGTCCTTTCACAACTAATCCCTCGGTCTCCTTTACCAATTTGGATAGCTCAACCTGTTTTACTGCAATCTTGGCAGATATCTTATCTAGCATTTTGGTTTCAAACCTTCTTTCTGACCATTCAAATAACTTATCACTTGCACAACTAACTTCATTATTTACTTTCTGAACAATGTGTACAAGTTGTTCCAATATAGAAACAGAACTATTTACATTTGATAAGTCATATACTTCATTAAATATATCTTTAATTTCATGAAGAACCTATTTTTGTCGATGCTCTCTTCAAAGTTCAACTTGTCTGCTCTTTCTTGTCAACAAATCTTTCATGATCTGTAGTTGCTCATAAGAAATATTATATGTATCCCATTTAGGAATAACAATTACTTCATCAATTGTGACCTCATTTTTCTCTTGTTGTCCTCTCAGTCGAGTGCTTCCACTTGGCATCTGTACAAGAGCTTTTATTGCCTCTTGTTCCTTTGGTTCTTGTTCTTCAATGAGTTTTCCTTTTATTTTTTCTTCTCCTTTCTCCTTCTCCTCAGCATGAGGGCTAACAGCTTGTTTATCTAATTTGCTTCTTTGTTCTTCTGTGTTGTGTTCTTCCTTAGGAAGACTTTGAATATTATTTGTTGTATTAACTTCTTCCTCGGTAGATTGAGTTAGTGGTACCGACTTGATGGGTTCCTTGGTAGGACTTGTACCGACTAACTGATCAACAATAGTAACACCAGGTAGAGTAGGATTATCATCAGGAGATTGTGTGCTCGTAATGGTGGGATAATCCATGACTTGTAACAGTACAGTGTTTCTATTGGGCAGGGGTGTGTCAATTGCTTTTGTGTTCTTTAAATCATCCTTAGTTAAGAATGAATTCTTAATAGAACTCTCCTCCAGTATGTCAACAATGTGAACCTCAAATGTATCATGTGATTTCACTTCCTTAGGATTATCAATCTCCATTTTAGTTTTCTTGATGTCAAATTCAACAATTGTTGAAGTGGTAGCATCTTTTCCTTCATTCTTTCCTTCATGCTTTTCTTCATCCTATTCTTCATCAGGAGTGGATAACAAACCATACAATACCTTCCAAAATTTTAAACTTTCTTGCACAACATCTTCAACCTTGTGTTGAAGAATGTGATAGGCTCTAATTTTAGGATCAAACTTGCCTCTATATTTCTCAATTGTCTATTTGATGTCTACAGGGGTGAGAGTGGATTCAACTTGTCCTAGTGTACTCTTCCTGATTTCCTTCTCTGTTTGCAAAGCATACTCCCATTTCTATGTGACCCTGTTGCATAATTCCTTTGGAATTCTATTTTCAATCTCAATTGGCAACATCTTGAAAATGCATAACATTTCAAGGATAGCATCCTCAACTTTCTCTTTATCTCCAATACTCATTTTTCCAAACTTTAATCTTTTAAACTCATCTACTGTTGTTGTGCTAGTAATCTTAAGACATAACTCATCAACAGTGAGTTGATATGTACCTTGTTGTGTAGCCTTCCCCTTTATTGCTTCATCACTTTTTGTTTCTTCATCATCTTCTGTTAGAACAAGTTTCCTTCTCGACTTCTTCATAACCTTGGTCGGCACTACCTTGGGTTGAGTAGATTTTCACTTTGTAGATGGAGGAGTCTTCTTAGGAGTCTCGGTAGTAGCTCTTCTAGTCTGAGGCCTTAGTGATGGTGTCACTAACACTTTTCATTTCAACACTCTTCTCTTTAGCGGGGACTCGGCAATTACTATTTTCTTCTCTTCCTCTTCTTCTTTCTCACTACTACTAGTTGCACTCAGTTCATCTTCTCCTAATCCTTGGGTCAACTCTAATGGTGCATCCTTCTCAGATTCTTTAACATATTCTTCCAGATTTCTCACTATTTTCTTTCTTTTCCTTTCAGTGGTGGCAGCCAATAATCCCAAAGAAATCTTGGATTTGGCCTCTTCAAATGTTCCAAAGTAGGGTGCCTTTGTATCAATTTCCTCAGCTAAGAGGGCTATGATTGCTTTAGTAGCTTTATCTATGTTGAGTTCATAGGGTAATGGCATTAACCATGAAACCCTCGGTAGGATTGCCTATGCATAGGTAAAGTCTGTGTCTACCAGAAAACATATATCTTTGTTGTATTTCTCAATCAAAGACACATGGATTCTAGTCCTATTCCTCATCTTTTTCTTAAACTCAATGAAATAATTATCCATAATCCCTTCAAAATCATCACCAATCTAGTTTATAAAATCATTAATTTGAACTATGATGGGCTTCTTCTTATCCCATGTTACATCACCATGTGTAAGAAAACACTTCTTAATATAAAAGAATATACAGATCAGTAGGGAACCAAACTTACACATAGAGTTCTTCGTCATCTGAATGGAGTTCAAATTCTTGGCAAGTTGAGACTGCTGGAGCTTGGCAAGGTCATATGTGTGCCATTTCTTAATAATCTTCCATACCTGGTCCACTGCCATACAGGGGACACTATCCAACCGACTGGATTGATAAAACTTGTGTGAGATGACTCTAACAGGGAAGTCAATTTCTGGATCGGTAATGGTGGAAATTTTCATGTTGCATTTCTTCCAAACTGCCTGGGTGTTTGCTTGAATATCCTCTTTTCCTACACATTTCATCATTCTCTTCCCGTCAATTGTAGGGTAACCAGTGACCTTGTGTATCATTTCCTTTTTGATCTTCACCAATCCATCTTCCAACCATAACTACATGTCGTGTACTCGACCCAAATGGATCTTGATCCATTCCACTTTGAAATTTTGTGGGAAATTTAGGGCATGCACTAACCCTTGATTGGAAACAACCTTATGTTCTCGCTTCAATACTCCGTTGACACATAGTTTGTCATATGCTTCCCTGATCTCATAATCACCAATTTATCCAATTTTGCACATATAGAAAGACCTAATGTCATTCATCAATAACACATTCTCTGGAGTAGATGATAGGGCTCCATTCAAATCTCCTTTGACAGCACTTTCCAACATTGTCTTGAATACCCTCAGTTTGCAAACTTCATTCCTTACAAGTTGCACATTGAAAACTTCCATCCCTTGTTTCTTAACTGGTGCGGATGAAGATGATGCCATTTTAAACTGTAATTTTTTAAAAGAAAATATTTTCTTGGTAAAGTACCTTTTTGTCAATAACCCTATAGATGAATTTTGTCGATGGCACGCTAAGAGAATTCAGAATCGCTTTGCTTAATTTGGTTGCTCAAACTCTAAATCACTCTCTGAAATCTCGAATAGCCTGGTGAAATGAAATTAATGACAACTTTCCACTTTATAGAATCTGAAAAAAATAGGATTAGGGCTTCATAAATGCTTCGTACAGATTTAGGTAGATTATAGTTGTCTCGGCAAACTCACAAGCTCGGTCAATATAACCGTTATGATATAGCTCAGCGTACATAGCATTTCGGCCATAGCAGGTGCTCGGCATACATTGATAGCTCGGTCATTGACACTAATGCTCGGCATCAAAAGTAAAATTTTCTATTTTGCTCACATATGTCCTAGTGCATCTTTATCTATGTTGATGTGGACTTTTTCTCAGTTCTATGTTAGGAACTGATGAAAGATAAGGCTTTGCAAGACTCAGTTCCAAACATACCTTTCAAGCTTAATTAGAAGAAGTGTGATCACCTAATCCATTGGATTGGGTGATCATGGATGTGCTAGCTTCACTTGAGTTTTCTTGTTCTTTCTTCCTCCATGTCTTTTCCATCTGACTCTTCAGTTTCTCATGAATACCTCCATTCTGATTTTCATTGCTCAGCATAGGTGATCTGCAATCTTTCTTTAAATGACCAACCTTGTTACATTTGTAACAAGCCATGCTTCCATTCATCTAGCTTTTAGATTTACCTCTAAAGTGAGTCTTCATGCAATTTTCTCTAATGTGTCCATACTTGCCACAATAATGGAAATTATACCAAGTGTTGTAATCCCAATTGTAACAGTTGTGCTTTGTGACTAGCTTTGTTTTCTCATTTGATGACCACCTTGGTCTTGATCTACATTCAAATGCTTTATGCCCATATTTCTGACAACTGAAATAACTTCCTTGAAACTTGGGTGAGGTGGATGAATTACTAGCTTTGAATCTACAATCATGTGCTTGATGTCCATGCTTCTTGTAGTTAAAACAATGTCCATTAAACTTAGGCTTAGAATCAGACTTACCATGTTTGCTTTTGCATATGTTGGTTGTATGTCTTGGCTTTCCACATTAATGACATGTGGGCTTGGTGTTCTTTGGTTTAGCCATCTTTTGTTCTCCATTCATTGATGATTCTCCTTCTTCAGTAGATGAATGTTCATTCAGTCCAAGTCCTGATCTATCACTAGATCTTCTAGGTGATCTTAACAACTCTTTAAAATATTTTGTAGCTTCATTGGGTTTGTTCATCCTTTCATTGATCTCTTTTTTAGTTCTCAAATCATGTTTCAACTAATCTACCCAATTCTTTTCGATATCTTTTCTACCCAATTCCTGATTAACTATCAGTAGCTGATTTACCATGTCTAGTTGATTATTAGTCAATCTTTGCATGTCACTTGTTCTTTCATCTATTCTAATTACAATTTGTCTTTTGTCTTCCTTAGCCATTGTCTTATCATCTTCAGCTTTCTTTTTCTATTCCACTAATTCACAAAGTCTGACAAATTGAATTTCTTGTTCTCTCCTTAGAGTTCTGATGTGATCATTTAGTATGGTATTTTTCTCTAGTAGTTCTTTTATAGCTTTATCACTCTTGGCAGAGTTACCATTGTCAAATAGTCCAAAGATGTCTTCCTCTTTGTACTGTGGCTCATTCTGTTGAATTGCAATCTCTCTTCTCTTGCTCAAAGATTTCTTCAATTTTCCTCTAGCTACTTCCAGTTGCTACAATGCCAGTTGTACTTCAATTTTTTGATTCTCTATGATCTTTCCTAGTTTGTAAGCTTCCATTTTAAGATCTTTTTCCTCAAGTGGTTAGACTTCCTTAAGAGAAACCTCGTTGCTTTGATACCAATTTTTGGAAATATAAGTGGGAAAGTAATACTGAGCGGGGGGGGTGAATCAGATATTACTTACTTTTATCCTTAGATCTGATAAAACTTTATGCATAACATAAATAAAACTTGATCATAGTAAGTGACAAAACATATAAAGCAGCATGCATGAAATTACTCATAACACCAAGATTTTGGTAACCCAGAAACCCTTAAAAGGTAAAACTAGGGTGGGGATGACACCCACAAATCTTCACTACTGCAATAATAAGTTTTGCCTGTTAAGGCTTACAAAACGTGATCAAATCATGATCTACCCTATGAAAGGTTTGCTCAGTTAAAAGCTAAAAGACTTTTATAGTCTACCTTGTTAAAGGATTTATAAACTTACAATAAAGTAAGCACCCGGTAAAGAGATTTACAAAAGTCTGCGAAGACTACTCGGTTAAGAGATTTACCCCGATACACTGGTCAAAATGTCTCAGTACCTGATCTTTCAGTTTGCACTAGTATGCAGATTACAGATCTCCTCTTTTCTTTATATTTTGATCTCTTCTATCTGATCTTTCTTGATTCTATCCTTTCACTACTTAGCTCGGCCACTGAACTCTATATGAATACTTCGCTATTTTGAATATACTTCTCTGATCATTTTCTCATACTAATTCAATCTTATCTCTCTGATTCACACACGTATCTTTGATCTAGATCTTGCCCTTATATAACAACAAAAATGTTTTACCATTTCAAGATCTATGGATCAGATTTATTTCTATTGCCGCCTTAACTATACATTTTCTGATTGGCTCTAGGTTTTACATAGGGATCAATGATAACAATATGGATGTGTAATTACCTCCATAATTACCTTAATAGACAAAATACAAAACATTATTATCACCAAAAATGGTTTACCTCGATCATTGTGCCATTCCAAACTTGTATGTCAATTCTGGCTAACTCAACAAAAGTTATTCCTGGCACTCAGCATCAACTGTACTCGGCATTGGTTGAACTTCTCTATCACTCGATAATCATTGATATATGTAACTTGGAAATAACTATACTCTTGTCATATTACAAACATATAGTGACCATGACTTTACTTGGTAGTACTACTGCTCGGTAAGTATACAATACAAAACTCGGCCTTTACAAAATCACTCGATCGTAGTGATGACCAACCATCATTGCCTAGGTAAATGACTAAGTGTGAAACACTAATGGTCAACAAAAACTATAGATTCTCTCCATTATTTTTGTGCAACATTCTTCTCTATCATCAGTGTTCTAGTACAATCCATAATTGATCTATTTCTTCTCTCTGCTATAAGATTCTATGGCGGTGTCCTTGGTGCAGACATTTGTCTCTTTATTCCTCTATCATTGTAGAATATGTTGAACTCATTTGATATGAACTCTCCTATATCAGATCTCAAACATTTCAAGCTTTCTCATTCAGAAACATCATAGTCATAATTTTAGAATAGTCATCAACAAACAGAATGAAATATTTATTACCATAATAACTTTGCACACCAATTGGTACACAAAGGTTAGTATGAACCAATTCCAAAATATTATTAGAAGTATACGCCTTTCTCTTGAAACTAGACTTTGTCATTTTTTCCAATTAACATTGTTTACACATCACATTAGCAGGTTTCCTCAATCTTGGTAATCCTCTAACTTTATTCATCTTACTAATATTTACCGAATTGTCAAATTTCACATGACACAACCTCTTATGCCATAACCATACATCATCAAATTGTGCAAACAAACATGTTTCCTTAGATAGGTCTAGATAGAATAAATTACCTCTTATCTATTCTCAACTTCCAATTAGTTCATTAGTGACATCAAATATTTTAGCCTTCTTGTGATGAAACTCAACTCGGTAACTAGTACTAGTCAACTATGAAACACTCAATAAATTATAGTTAAGACCTTCAACCTAATAAGCATTATCACATCTGATCTTATCAGTTAATTTTACTTATCCTTTTCCTTTCACAAGACATGGTGCATCATTACCAAACTTAACACTCCTACCTTTTTAGTGATATAAGATTTCAAACTTACTTCTATCACTAGTCATGTGATGTGAGAAACCACTATCAATAATTCTAGGAGTACTGACCCAGACACCATATTGCATGTTGAATCATCCTTGTCCTCTTCATCAGAAAAAAATTGATGATGAAAATCCTCATCTCTATATCTTTGTGACTTCACATCAATTCTAGATTTCTCCTGGTCTAACTCATCATTATTTTCTGAAAATCAAATATCCATGTTGCATCCAACATTGTCATTAGGATCTTCTTGGTTAACTTCATCATAATTCTCATTCTAAGATGAAGCAACTAATCAGGCAATTGCACAATATTCAGGTACATGAGGGGATTGATATACCATGCACCAAGGTGTATCTTCAGTAACATTCATAGTATGTCATTGTAAGGGATCTGGGGTAGATTTATCATTACTATTCTTTGCATGAAGAGGAAAAAACTTACCATCTTTCCACTGGGTATTGTAGGGAAAATTTTGCAATCTATTCTGCCTGTTAAAATTGTTACTGAAATGTGGCCTTTCTCTAGTAGAAACTTTATTATTTTAATTACTATATGGATTCAAATATTTAAGAGCATTCAACACCCTATCCAACTTATCTTCTTTAGGTTTTTTATTCATCACAGTTCTTTCACCTTCCTTCCTATTGTTTACATTGCTTCCAAATAGTTTAGGATCATCCTATTTTCCTCCCAGTTTACCAGAAATTTTCATGTTGTTTTCTATGTTGACAACAATCCGAAAAGAATCTTTAAAATTCCTTAGTTCTTTGTCTCTCAAAAGATATCCCATATTTCCATCAAAGGCATTAAATTATGTGGTTAGGCATACATTATCATCTAACCTCATAACTTGAAATAGGTTTTGCATACCCTTTTGGAATCTTAGGTTAAACTCATATGCAAATTCATTTTGATTCTTTCTGATGCTAAACATGAAGCTATCATTTTTCCTATCACCATATTGCTCCTTGAAACACCTTTCAAGTGTATTCTATAAATTAATACTAAGTTCAGGGAGTCTTTTGAACCAATTTATGGAATCTTCAACTAGGGACTAGACAAACAACTTCATAAGCACATCCTCATATTGTACCTCATAATCATTCAAGATATCAATGAATAACCTGAGATGTTCCTCACAACTGATAGCATTATTTCCTACAAACTTAAGTGATTTTTTCTTTGATTTCTTTTGGAATAATATTTGGGTAACCTGGTATTCCATCAAAACAAATTTTCCTATACCCTTCTAATTATATAGGTCTTCTTTGATAATTCAGTCCATGATTTTTACTAGGGCCAACATTATCTGCCATACTTCCACCCATTTGCACATTTGATTTTTTATTAGGTTTAGTATTTACATTAGTAGATGAAGAAGTATTAAGAAAAATAGGTACAATAGGCAAAGTAATAGTAATAGTTACAAATGACTAACCTATTGCATTTGTGGATGGTCCAACAATATTTGTAGATGAAGATTTTAAGAATTGCATCTTCCTTCTAATTTTCACAATGGAGGCTTCAATTTCAGCCTTCTCTAACTCTTTTTCTAAATCATCTCGTTCCTTTCTTATTTTATCCATCTCTTCATCAAGTTTTGACATAGGTTGTGGAATATTTGATTTCCTTATAGGCTCATTTTTTTAAATTCCAACCACCTTTTTCTTTCCCTTTTTGCTGTCAACAACAGTAGGCATAGTTCTTTTATTTCTTTTCTTCTCCTTAGGTAGAGTTGCATAACCTTGCACTTTTTTAATCACAAGACCCTCATTTTCCATTTCATGTTCCTTTCACAAACGTTCTCTCATTTTTAAGGCATCAAGATTACCAAAAAGATCTGATTGCAAAGCTCTAGGAGAAAAAGAAAATATTATATTCCTCTATTTCAATTCATTAATCTTTCTAAGCAAAGATTCTCTTTCAAAAATAACATTCATGGTTTTTGCCTCTCTCCCCTTTTGCAAACATTTATATATAGAATCTTTTTCTACTAAATACAACCTCAACACACTTAAATCATTTGGTTTAATCAAAATATTATCAGAACTTGATGATACATCCATATTTGTAGCATTTACATTAGGGAAACATACATTTCTTGGTTCCATATGTCTTGTATCATAAATATTAAGATCTTGACCTCCACCTAATATGTGATTTCTATTTCTAGCCCATGCATCTCTATCTTTTTGAGGTACAACATTATTTTGTTATAACATCTCTGGAGTATCATAGAAATTTTCTCTAGAATGAACACTATTAGATTTGGAACTTTTATATGAAAAATCATAGTCATCTACAAGTGTATGTAATACATTTTCTTGTCTATGTTCTCTCATAGGGGCACTCATAGACTCACCACCTTTTCTCTGCCAGTTGTTCCTCCCTAATTGTGGTAGTTCAAATGAAATTTTGGGTTTTTCTTGACAAAAGCTCTTTTGTTTCTCCTTTTATCCATGATTTAAAATTGTTAACACACACTAGTTCTAACCCTTTTGAGTCACCACCCACATTATATGGTAAATGAGAACCTTAAATAGAAAAACCTTGAGAATCTATAGAAAGTTCAAAATATAAAAGACAAACGTGGACTCCATAATACATAAGAATAGGAGAAAAAATAAGAACACTCTCTAGCCAAACCAACAAGCACTAGTTTGATAAGTATTGCAATATTCACAATCAACTCCCTAGTGGAGTCACCATTTTGTTGGCTCTTGGTTTAGTAAGGTTTTAATAACCTTGGAAATATAAAGATGAACCTATGGGTTAGCTTACTTCCCACAATCAGTATACTCACACAAGAATAAGGACCAATTAACAAAGAACAAGGGCTTTCTATACTTTGAACTCTATAAAATTCAGGAGGGTGTACCTAGGATTAGGATCACTTGATTTTGATTTTTCTACTAATCCTCACAAAGTAGATATGTGTCCATAATACTTCTTATTATTTTTGAAATAAAGAGATAGGTTGTGAATCTAGACACACTATCAAATCAATCAAAAATAAAGTAGGGTCTTTTTCTATTAAGTCCACTACTATTGACTTAAGATTTGGATTTTGATGTTTTGGGGGTAGAACTAATAGACAAGAAACAACATTTGTTTGACAAAATGTCTATGATCAGTCCCTTATCCATTGGGCGTATTCAAAAAGATTCCTCACTATATTGTTGATTCATATCATTCACCCTTCAAATAAAAATCTAATTATACTGAGAACCTCATTACTTACAACAATCCTCCTTAATACCCTACGATTCCTCCAAGTTACACCAAGAATTTACTTAATTTCCTGAGTTAACAACAAATAATATCAAGACATACATAACTAAATCTGCAGCTATGGACTTGAGCTTGTCAATTCACAAGACAATAGGAAATTAAAGACCATTAAAGTAGGAGACAAGATTCAAAGAAATTCTTTTAATCTTTGTATTAGTTACCACGGAACTGATACAAAAGTGATTTACTAAAAATTAAATAATCCACACATGAATACGAAAATTGTATGATTCATTAAGATCTCTCTGAAACATAGAGGTTACATACCTCTTCTACCAATTCTTGACTGAAAACTAGTAGAACTTTGTCTATTGTTTGGTTTTGCAAGTAAGTCAGTCCACAAATGGAAAAAGACCAAGTGGGAAAAGACCAGTTCTTTTACTAGGGAAAAGACTCAACCCCCCCCCTCCCCCCCCAAAATGACCTTGGGAATCCTTTTATATAAATAAGGTCTGCAAAAAGCTTAGGGTCATTTAGGGAAAAATTAGGGCAACATTTTCAACCACCATAGTATGAAATAAGGAAATGATTTATTATAGCAATGACAGGGAAGAGAAATCCTGAAACAATAAAAAATATCAGAAACAAATCTGATATTCTTTACATTTGAAACCCTAGTAGCCAAGATGCAAATTAGGGTATGATCCTTTTGAATCCCTATGGAAGACACATCTTCAAAATAATATCTCATCTACCACTATGTATCAAGAACTTGAATTGTTTGGCAACTTGTACCAAAACATAACTTCTCCATCTAGAAGAAACATCTTACAAAATATCAAATTCATGGCGGCAATGGAATAATATTGTCTAATCACGTCCGATCCAAACACCATAGAATCCATTTAATTATCAACTGCAAAATTATCCTTTATTACCTGAGAATAATAGGATCTGATTTGTTTTATCCTTCTAGCTCGCCAACCTTTTTCTCTAAAAACCCTTGCTCAAAATTTCAAAATTCAACCAACAACATATAATCTATTGAATTTAAAACATAGTCATTGATCTCCTCCTTTCCTGGCACATCAGATGGCTCAAGATAATCAAACAAAATCTTTGTTTGATTCAAAACTTATTTTCCTCGTCATATTTACAACAACCAATCAAAAATGTGAAAATCAATGTTATTTGGTGTTAAGGACCCACCCTTTCAAGATCTTCATCAGACAGTTATTGTGATTCCACATTGAATATCTTTCGTGCACTTTTTATAATGGCCTTACACTCACTGTTAGATCAAAGAAGGATATGTGCAAACCTTACCTTGCCGTAGCTTAGGACCACAATGTTAGCAGGGACAAGTGTTGAAGGGTCATGATCCCGCAATCATTAAAGACCTTTCAACTTTTCATAACAATAATGCAACTGTCATTGGATCAACCAAATCTTGTCATCCTTTATCCTTCGCCAAAGCTTTTGATCTTGGTCCCACCATTGCTAAAGGATATTTTGATGACCCAATCAGAAATCAAGATAGAGGAAAATGTTATTTTTTGATTTGCATGTTCCTTCCGATAGAATCATTGGCAAGAGATATCCCGATGACATTATCGGAGATCGGGGCGATGGAAATTTGTCTTCACTGAAGGTTCTTCATGCCTGATAGAATTATTGGTAGATCATATGATGATACTTATGCTTAAGACACATCAGTGAAACTTATAGCAATGAAGGAATGGACATCATGTGAGCTTGAAAATGAGATTTATGACCGTTGATGAGGTGATTAGGAAGGGTTATAGGGATAAAAGGAAATAATGTACATTGAGACTTAGGAAATACAATTTTTTCAGGGATCAGCTTAGGAAAATTAATGGCCCGCTAGGTAAATAAATTTGAAAAAATAAAATGGCCCCACTTGACAATATATGACATATGCGGAAAAGGTGATTTAAGTCATTCCAAAAGGTAATGAAGAAATAAGACGAGGGTAGGGTTTTGGACTTAGACAAAAAAAAAATTGAAACCCTTTTAACATGGATAAACCCTATTCTCTCACACCTGAAGAAAGAAATGGCCATTTTCAAAAAAAATTGCATTAAATGGAAAACTGACCATCAGAGAGATAAGAAATAATTGAAGCAAACCTTTCACTTAATGGTTGACTACATTGATTCTATCCATAATTTCATCCTGCATCCTATGTCTTAGTTATCTACTTCATTTGATACCAAGTTTCTGGTGGTAATTTGGATAAGTAGGATATCATGATGTTTTCATTATGGAAACATATATTCATTATTAAGACAACATGGTCTAAGGAGGAAGTTCTAGATGAGAACTTATAAAAATTGTCTAAGTATAATAGTGTTTATCTATCTACACATAGACTATTTTGATCTGCAAAGTTCATATTAATACTTTCAGTGCATGCACACTTGAACACAGTTTATATGAGGTATATTGAAGCTACACCTAAGAGCACAAGATTGTATGGCATGTACAAACAAAGATATCAATGTTTTATAGAGATAATGTTGAGCCAACCATAATAGAGCAACAATTAGTAATTGACTATATTAAGTTAAGGGGTTATTTTTTTTTTATCAAAATAATAACTTGAATAATTAGGGATGACATCCTAGATGTTAACCCTAAGGCAGAAAGAAGTGATTTCATGTTTTGGGAAGAGTGTAATGAATTGAAAGCTGATACTAAGGTTATTTTGTAATAAGCTTGTGTATAAGAAAGAAACTTGTAATGCGAAGAAGTATGTATGAAAGTGTATCATCAAAAAATGGAATCACTTCCATTTAGGATTGGTTTATCCCTCTAAGTAGGTGGTTTGGGGTCATGTCAAATGCCTTGAATGGGTCTGTGACTTGCTATTGGCTTTTTCTCTTATTCTGCCCTATTTTCCACTTATTTTTAGCCTATTTCTGACACCTAGCTCTATGAATTTGAGGTTCTTGACCTCAGGGTCAAGGTCAACCATCTAGGTTGAGGTTGACCTTGACCCTAACCCAAGGTTTAATTTTAAGATTCTAAAGGTTTCTAAATGTCGAGTTTCAGAAAGATTTATTTCTCACTTCTGCGTTGGCTGTTTCAGGATTTGAAATGGTAAAATCTTAAATTATATTTAATTTAGGTCCACTTCCAAGGGTATAGGCTTAATGGGAATTTATTTCTCCTATGTCAGCCTCTCTAGAAGTTTGTGCCCTATACTAGTATAAAAGGAAGACTTCTCCTCTCATTTCAATCCATACTCACTCAAGCAAGATCCTATATCTCTCAATCCATCCTCCATCTATCAATAAAGTGTGCAAGCTATCTTTAAAACATCTAAGTTCTCCATTGAAGATCAAGGATTCAAGAATTCAATCCTTTGAAGGGATTTGGTTCAAGCATTCAAGATTCATCATTCAAACCCTAGATCTATCCATCATGGTGGTGTGATCTTCCTTCAAGATCCTTTGTTCTTCTTCAAGATTTACTCATTCTTCCTTCAAGGTGGATTCCAAGCATACAATCATGGAGGTTTTGATTTACATTTATTAGTGTTGAGTCCAAGCTTTAATATTAACATACTTGTTTACATTTCAAATACAATTGCATATCTATTGAATATCATAGCTTCATTGTTAGATCTACTTCTACTACTTTCTAGCATTCTCCATTTCAATTCTATGTTAAGGTTGATTCCAAACTACAGTTTGACCAAGGAAAACCCCTCATCTAAACAAAAAACCATTTTTCTTGCAAGAACAAGTGCAGAATAGTGAATTACAGTACAAATCTAGATACCCTTTTTGACAAACACTCGAGATTCACAGATAGAATTTATGTCGAAGCAACGCAGGTCAAGGTCGACCTTTCTCATAAAAGAAAAATATTTATGGGTTTTCTCTATCTCTTTGTTTCTAGGCTAGATCCGGTTGTAGAATTTCCAAAAACTAAGTATAGACACCAAAAAATAGCAATTTCCAGATCAGCTACCTTTCAAGATAAGTGTTTGGTAGATGATACACCATAACCTAATCCTATCCTTCCTAATCTAGTTTCTAATCTTCCTAATCCTAATCCTATCCTTCCTAATCTGATTCTTAACATTCCTAATATGCTTATTTCTCAATTTACTATTCGTAGTTCTTCCCACACTTATGATGAGGCTCAAACTATGGTTCATAATGCAGATGTACAAGAATTCTTGGATTTACATTCCCCTTCTTATCTGATCCATGATGATATTAAAGGGAAGAAAAAATAAACTACTTCTAAACCTATCATTCCACCTTATACAACCTTTTCTTATGATCATAATAAACAATCACCTCCTACAGAAGCTTTACAAGATATGTATATTGCAAGATACAATATGATGGCTAAAAAAGGTTATAAGGGTTCAGGGCTTGGTGTTAATGAACACAGTCTTAAGTATGTGGTTCATCTATCCCCTAAACAAGATATGTGTGGACTTGGCTTTTCACTATCTCAATTTAAGGTGGTTAATTTTGATCGTCACCCACCTCTTCATGTTCTTCTTCCAACACCTTCCTTAGATTACCTTGATACTCCTCAAGATGTGGCTAAGAAGGTGTATGTTTAGTTAATGAATTCTATGAAAGAAATATTTAAACCTATGCTGAAAGATGCTCTCCAAGTACAAATGTCCTTTTTACTATAGTAACACATTTACTTTCTGATTGTGTGCATTTCAAGTTATATGTTAGAGAAAGAGCTTCTTTAGGAATTATATCTCACTCTCGTGCGGTTTTATAATTCCTTCATAATTTTGATATGGGGAATACCCCTCACTCTTCTATAATGTAGATATTTTCTCCTCTTGTCTTTGTAAGAATTTTCCTAAGGCAAAGAATAGATGCCAAGATCTAGAAGCTCAAGAGATAGCACAACAAAGAGAGACAAGATAATATGATCAAATGAAGAATTCAATAATGATCAAATGATAATGAATAATTGATTACATACAATGTAGAAATGCCTCAATATATAGGCAATGCAAGATAACTAGAAGTTATGCAAGTGATAAGCTATCAACTAGACATGGTGGAATCACATGTCCACAAAAGGTGGATCATCCTCCATTGTACATGAAAGTATGTGCAACAATGAGAGGATGATAATGTGATAAGAGCACTAAAGGTGGATCTCACACACAAAGAGGTATGTGATGACAACTATCACACCTAAAGTGGAGATTCTCCTAACCATGTGCTAAAAAGAAATGCAAAATCCTAGGTGTCTCAAAGACAACTAATATGTAAATGCATTATCCTAAGTAAACTTAAGTAAAGTGTAATTAGTAAATACTTAATTACACCAACACCCTCCCTTAAGTGCAACTTAGGGGAATGCACTTAAGCTCACAATGAAAGATGGGTCCCGGATACTAGGCCATGTTAGGTACCCATGTACAATATGCAAGAACAATGCAATCTCTCATAAACCAGAGAAAGAGGGAAAACCTCATGGGAAAAACCCTCCCCCCAAAAGAGAGATGAATACAAGATGCATGCATGGATGGAGTAATCAAGACCCCCCAATTATGACATACATCATGCATATACAATAAAGAATCCCCCCAAAGGAAGAAAATAGGGAAGAGAGACAAATTAACCCCCCCCCCGCAAATGTTGAATCTCCTACAAAGATGGTCCAAGATGTTGACCAATACTCCTCCATAGGAAGAAAATAGAGCCAATGTTGCACCAAGAATGTCAAAGTGTGACAAAATTAGGTACCAATGTCGATGTAGAATGACCGATGAAATGCCCATTAAGATATGATAGAGATGAGGCATGGAGACACCTGCAAGCACCAACTGGGTACTCTTAACTAACAGGTTGGTATACTTGAACTTGTGTTGTGCATCCATTAATTGGTTGGAGCATAGCCTTCAAGAACCAAGTCCCATGATATTCCTAATCTACTAACATAGGGATAACATCAAATGTGTCATCAATGACAAGATACAAATAAAAATGTGGCACTTTATGATAGTGTGTGTACAACATGGCTCATGCAAGAGCATACAACATCAAATGCAAAGTTGGAAACATGTAGAAGATGAAGCCACCAAGGATGCCCTGTCAAATGTTGCAGAAAAAATGTCCTCCTGTTGGCCTTGTGCTAGGAAGTCTTTGGGACGAAATTGGCCTCCCCCACTGGCTGCCAGTTGGATGACGCTGCAAAACAGGTATACAAATGGCAAAGGAAAAAAATTGTGTTCCCAATTTTGCTTAGTTATTAATATTTTGTTTTTCAAAAACTCAAAAAGATTAAGAAAACATTTATTAATAAACCCCAAAAAAAATTTATTAAAAAATAAATAAAAAACACATAATTTTTTTTAAAAAAATTTTAGATTTAAAAAACTTTATTAAAAAAAAATTAATAGAGAAAAACATAAATATGTTTTATTAAAACATAAAGTTTTTATTAAAAAAACTTATAAAAAATATAGTAGAAAAACTATATAACCAAAGTTTTATTTATTGAAAAAAACTTTAAAAAAACATATTAAAAAAAACTTTTTATTTATTAAAAAAATGTTTTAAAAAAAACACATTAAAAAATTTATTAAAAAAACCTTTTTAAAAAAAAATTAACCCCTTTCGGGGGCCACACATAGTGCGGGTACCGCATGCAAGGTGGTACTGCCTACAGTGCATACCATCACTATAGTGCGGTATAGCCTGCAACGCAAGTACCATCACTACAGTGCGGACCACCTGTAGTGCAGTACGGGTTGCAGTGTGGTACACCTACAGCCCAAAAAAAAATTAATTTTAAAATTTTTGAAACAAAATTTCAAAAATGAAAAACACACCCCCCCAACAATTTTAATTTTTAATTTTTTGATTTTAATAAAATGAAATGTAATAATAATAAAAAATGAAAAATTATTAAAAACATAAAATCGTACAAGCTCTGATGCAGTTGTGTCCGTATGGAAGACCGGGGAGGGGAATTATTTTTTTGAGATCAATCGTGTCCGATCTAAGCGAATGAACAGTCGATCTTGGGGTTTTTTGCCGCTCTAATCGCAATGGCAATGTCATATTTGGCCCAAAGTGCTCCAATTTTGCAGATCGGCCTTAGGGGTCCGATTTGCAAAAAAAAATTGCCTCAAATTTGACTTTTGCCCAATATAGGCAAATTTATAGTCAAAATTTATGAAAACAGCCACCCGGATGCAATGGTTAGGTCCGATCTTGCTCAAAATGCTCCCACAAAATGCTAATCCTGAATCTTAATCGTGGCCCTCCAAAAATTGAAGCAATCAATGTCTCTCCAATGGCTATGCAATGAAGACTCCTTTGGCTCTGGTACCATGTAGGAATTTTGATATCGCTCTAATACCATGTAAGAATTTGCCTAAGGCAAAGAATAGATGCCAAGATCTAGAAGCTCAAGAGATAGCACAACAAAGAGAGACAAGATAATATGATCAAATGAAGAATTCAATAATGATCAAATGATAATGAATAATTGATTACATACAATGTAGAAATGCCTCAATGTATAGGCAATGCAAGATAACTCAAAGTTATGCAAGTGATAAACTATCAACTAGACATGGTGGAATCACATGTCCACCAAAGGTGGATCATCCTCCATTGTACATGAAAGTATGTGCAACAATGAGAGGATGATAATGTGATAAGAGCACTAAAGGTGGATCTCACACACAAAGAGGTATGTGATGACAACTATCACACCTAAAGTGGAGATTCTCCTAACCATGTGCTAAAAAGAAATGCAAACTCCTAGGTGTCTCAAAGACAACTAATATGCAAATGCATTATCCTAAGTAAACCTAAGTAAAGTGTAATTAGTAAATACTTAATTACACCAATAGTCCTTTGACTGGGGGGCAAGAGGTATTTCTTCTAGTTCTCTAGGATCCATTATACTCTTAGTATGTATTTTGTTTTGGGCTTAATTGGTTATCCTTTCTATATTTTATCCCTATGGTTTTGTATTATATTCATAATCATCCATAGTTTTCTTTTATTATTCAAGATATATTTTCTAAAGACATTTGTTTTGCAAAGGTATCCAATGCTTTGATCTTTGGGGGGCAAGGTTCTTCCTTCTTTCTCTTTGTCTAGGGATCTTCTTTCCCTAGCTTACTGGCATTTATTTATTCTGCAACATTATTTTATTATACTGACTAAATTTTTTGCCATGGATATCCTTTTATGTGAGAGGTTGTTGTCCTAGGTCATTACCTATTCTTTATTTTTAAAATTATGTTCTTTATAAATTCTTTCCCTTGCTATAGAGTTAGAGTTTGATTCCTTTATTCCAAGATTCATCTTCCTCTTGATTGCATAGGGCTTGATGCTTGAATCTTTGGTCCCTCTTGGTTTTTCTTTGAAAGATGATATTTTATCTAAAGCACTCCTCTACGGTGGAGGTCTTGTTGATAAGATCTCTTTCTCTTTAAGGATCCTTTTTCTATAAGTGACATATCCTTTTTCATGATTATCTATGCTTTTTGATGTAAGGTTCAATACCCTTCGCAAAGAATATAGTGTACATTATTGTTAATAGGATATCTCCTTACTTTTTGAAGTAGGTATCCTCTTTCTCTTCCTTATCCTTTCTATGAGGTAGCCACAATAAGGAGGGGGAATATATAGGGTCTCCCTTATGCTATAGGTTTCAATTTCAAATATGTTAAATCCTTAGAAGGTAACACACATAAGTTGCTAAATCCTGAAGAGATGCGCATTTTCAATTTCTAATATGCTAAATCCTCAGAAGATAATGCACATAAGTTGCTAAATCCTAAAGAGACGCGCATTTTCAATTTCAAATATACTAAATCCTTAGAAGGTAACACACATAAGTTTCTAAATCTTGAAGATACATGCATTTTTAAATTTCAAATATGCTAAATCCTCAGAAGGTAATGCACATAAGTTGCTAAATCTTGAAGAGACACATATTTTATATTCCATAGTGATACAAGAATGTGGATCTATGGGTATTCCAAAAGCCATCAGGAGATGCATTACAAATACAAAGCATATTTTTTGGGTGAACTATTAGGTTTGGCTACCTGTTGGGATCTCCCTCTTTGGTGATTTATGGTAAGATGGGCATCTTACTGGGTGAGGTAATCATGAACTCTCTTCTCTCTCTTTTCTCTTTCATGCTAGTAGGATTAGATCATGAAGCTATGTTATTTATAGTGTTTCTCATGTCTTTCTTATGTATCATTTATGATTTTATGATAACTTTCCAAATATGATATTAGTATACGAAGCATTTCTTAGCAATGTTTCCTTTGCTAGTTTATTTGGGTTTGTTTTTGTATTAACCCCTCTTTTTGTGTCTTTTAGCTTTGTCTTTGTTTTCTCTTTTTCTTCTCACCCTCGTATGTGTATATTGAGTTAAAATCCTTGGCTTGGGGGCTCATGTCTTTAACTAAGTGACATTTTACCTTGTTGCGATCCATTGGAATCTTTCTTCTCCTTTACCAAGAGTTTGCATTGAGTCCATACTCTTGCTAAAGCGGGGGATAAATGTATCATCTAAAAATGGAAGTACTTATATTTAGGATTGGTTTAGCCCTCTGAGTAGGTGGTTTGGAGTCATGTCAAATGCCTTGAATGGGTCTCTGACTTGTTTATGGATTTTTTGCTTGTTCTTCCTTATTTTTCACTTATTTCTAGGTTATTTCTCACACCCGGCTCTTTGAATTTGAGGTTCTTGACCTTAGGGTCAAGGTTGACCTCGATCTTGACCTAGGTCAGATTTGACCTCGACCTTGACCTAGAGTTTAAATTTTAGATTCTGAAGGTTTTCGGATGTCAGGTTTTGAAAATATTTATTTCCCGCTTCCAGGTCAGCTGTTTCGAGCTTCGAAATGGTGAACTCTTAAATTATATTTAATTAAGGTCAAATTCCAAGGATATAGGCTTAATGAGAATTTATTTCTCCTATGTCAGCCTCTCTAGAAGTTTGTGCCCTAGACTAGTATGAAAGGAAGCCTTCTCCTCTCATTTCAATCCATACTCACTCAAGCAAGATTCTACATCTCTCAATCCATCCTCCATCTATCAATAAAGTGTGCAAGCCATCTTTCAAACATCCAAGTTCTCCATTGAAGATCAAGGATTCAAGCATTCAAGCCTTTGAAGGGATTTGGTTCAAGCATTCAGGATTCATCATTAAAACATTGGATCTATCCATCATGGTGGTGTGATCTTCCTTCAAGATCCTTTGTTCATCTTCAAGATCTACTCATTCTTCCTTCAGGTGGATTCCAAGTATACAATCATGGAGGTTTTGATTTACATTTATTAGTGTTGAGTCCAAGCTTTCATATTAACAAACTTGTTTACATATATGTATGTAATACGAAGTATTGATAAGCGAAATCTAATATATGATCAGATCAGTGCAAGTTGATAATAAGTTTTGTGAAGAGACTACAAAGCTAGATCGGACTATTGAAGATATTTAGGAACAATAAAAGGTTTTTGTATTCTACCTTTTTCATTAGAAATTATCATTATATATTGCATGTTTGGACAATGAGCTCATCTTGCATACATTCATGTTTTGTAATACCAACTCCTAATAGGGTTGAGGATTCTAACAAGGCCTAAATTCCTTTAACCAGGACATATACACTATATAGATGTAATAGACTTCTAATAGGGCTAATATATTTAACCAAATACTTTGTGTATCATTTGTGGGTATCATCCCCACAAGGGTTTTCCCTTGGATAGGGTTTCCTCGAGAACAATTATGGCGTTATTAGTTCTTTCATTTTATGGTTGTGTTTATTATTCAGTTTATTCAATTTAGTTTCTTATGAAAGCTATAAGTTAATTTCAGATATCCATAAGTGGGAAAAAGTAGAATTTTGTGAAATATTGAATCACCGCCCCCCTTTTAGTATTTCCTATTTCTAACAATTGGTATCAAAGCACAGTTACTCAGAGAAGGCCTAATAGCTTGAGTAAGATCTCTATGGATATGGATCAATTGCAGAAAAACCTAGATGAAGATCTTGAACAGATTGATATTCTTACTGAAGAAAGAGATACTCTGAAGGAAAAATATGATAATGAAAAAGACTACATTGAGAAACTAAAGAAAAGATAGAATATTTCAAATCAAAGAAAGAACCTAGATATCAAATCAATGATAGTGATGAAGTTTCAAAACTGAAAAAGGAAAATGAGATCTTGAAAATCAAATCTGAAAGATGATATCAATAAATTTGAATCAAATCTGAAGTCTAAAAATGCAGATCTATGATATAAACTTATAAAAGTAACATCTGAATTTGAGACTACAAAATTGCAATATGCCGAACTTGAGAAATACAACACAATTGTGAAAGGAGAACTAACTCAATCCAAACAACATCTTGAGAAACTGTATTCCAGCAATGAGAAAATTGATGAACAAATTTCTTATTAGAAACCCTCTTATGATAAGACTCATTTTGGATACTTTGAATAAAAATTCTCAAAGAAGTTTGAAGAATATAAAGAACTAGATCTGAAAATTCAACAACTTGAGAACAAAGAAGGAGAAAAAAAATCAAAGATGAGTCTAACCATTCTAAAGATGTACCTAATTAGCCTAAGAGAAATGAATCACCTAAAGAAATGAAAAGTGAATCCAAAGGTAGTTGTTTGTCATACAACTCATTTGGACACATGAAAAGAGATTGTATAGGTAAGCAATTCAAACCTATCTTTGGTTATTGTTATAATTGTCATGGTTTTGGACATAGAGCTATTGATTGTAAGAAACCTAGATCTAATTATAAAAATAATAGTAGAATTTTTAGAAATACTAACCCTATAGATAAAAAACCTAATGGAGAAACAAACAATCTAAGAAATGGAGTTGTGTGTTATAGATGCAACAATGTTGAGCATATTGCCAAAAATTGTAGATCACAAATCAGTCAATCAAGACCAATATATGGAAACAATGTTATAGTTTGTTAGATTTGTAATAACATGGGTCACACAGTGAGATATTGTAGAATGAACAACATGAGGAATCCTAATCTTAGAAGAAATGTGAATTACAATAGAAGAATTATGGATACTAAGAACAGACAGAAGGGAAACAATAGTAACATAGAAGAAGTTATATTTGTTAAAGCTATAGATCAAGCAAGTGCATCCACATTATCGATAAGTCAGTCAGGTGAAGTGTTTGAGAGTAAGGTTGAATCAATTTTGAACCCATTACAAATTGATTAAGCATCAAATTTCATGAATTATGTACCAGAATAAGCATTAGAATAGCATAGAGTTTAGAAAAAGATGAATCAAACCTTGCAAAGTTAATATAAGATAGTAAGTGATATAAGAAAGCTATGGTTAAGAGAACATGAATTTATGAGCATGTATGCGGATACACGAAAAGAAAGAATTTTTGCAGGTAACCAAGAACAAATTTTTGGCACGTATACACTTATGAAATTAATGCGAAGATAATGTCTTGAAGGATTTGATAGATAAAATAAAATTATTGATATTATTTGATCATTCAAGTACTCACAAGAGTCTTAGAGAGTTATCCAATGAAAATTTAAAGTAGTTTGCAAGATTTGGAGATAGATTTTTGTCAGATCTACGCAGAATCCCTAAATCATGATTCTAAGGTATTTCACTTAGTATTTGTTGTTAAAGAAGTTATTTTTAAGTGAAATCATGGATTTATCATTACTTCATAACATCAAGGACAAACCTAGACCTAAGGTGAGAAAGGAATAGTAGAACCCTCTTAAGAAGACCCTAGTTTAGCTTTATCAGCTATACCAGATGACATCTTGCATTTGGAAGATGTAAGAGGATATTTGAAATGTAAATTTGAGATTGTAGGAGACAATAATATAACTAAGGAGTATAATAAGATATAAAAACAAGATATGACCTACAAGTAAGAATATAAACATTTAGGTAAACTGGACATCATTAAGTACATGTTTCACTATGAATTTTAAAATGAAGAATGGACAAAGATCATTTTAAGTAGAATTCATAATGGGAAGTTTTGGTTGGGTGATAGAGTAATATACATTACAATATATTTAATACAAGAGGTAAGAGGTATATCCAACAAAGGTGCAATCCCTCTAAATGAAAAGAATGTGAAGAAAATAGTTCTAGACAACACAAAGTCTTCATAGAATGGCAGAGGCATTGTAATTAGTAAGATTGAGAAAAATGATGTGAGGTATGTCTGTAAGATTTTTGACTACAAAGTTTTGTCCCAGCTCTAGGGAAGATGACATGGCAGAAGGCATGGTGCATGCAGCCTATCTTATGTGTGTTGAAAAATTTGAAGTAGACTGAGTGAAATTCTGAGAATTCAATTGATTGAGAATCTTGAAAAGATTAAGAAAACAAAGAACTCACAATTCAGATTTTCATCTCTAATCACCTACATGTTTTTGTTGGAAAAATGGTCAGCGGTCCCCTTGGGATTTGTGACATGGCTTAAGCACCTCTTGTGTCTTCTATAAGTCTATTGGTTGCATCAGGCATTAATAGGTCAATATTTTGGTGCAACGACAACTACTACTTGTAACAAGTGGTATCAGAGCTTGGTCACAGGTTTGAATCCCCTCAGGTAAGTCTCAGGGGGAGATTGTTGGAAAAATAGTCAGTGCTCCCCTTGGGATTTGTGACATGGATTAAATGCCTCTTGTGTCTTCTATATGTCTAGTGGTTGTATCAGGCATTAACCTGTTGATCTTTTAGTGCAATGACAACTACTACTTGTAATAGTTTTTCCATCTTTTAAGAAGATTTCCTTACACTATAGGAACTAATTGGAATGATGATTAAAGTTCAATGGATAAAATCCATAAGGTGTATCTCAGACACCCAATTGAAAAATTAAATGAGAGTGCTACGCTTGTAATCAAAATATTTCAGAATGAGATGAAGAAAAGGTCAAGAATTCCACCTACAATAGTTGAGAATTACAAGAATGAGATATGTTTCTTAGTTGACACTAATTTTACATATGTTGAAGCAGTAAAACCAAGGATTGAATTTATAGATCCTCTAGAATATGAAATATCTAAAGAAGTTGAAGGATATATAAGAAGGATACTGAAATGCAGACTAGACTCTAAAAGTCCTAGATTCGAGACATTTGAAGAGATTTTTAGTACACACACAACAATCAAAGGTGCAGAAATTAGAAAAGAAAAGAGTTGACAATACAATAAAGAAGATACTAAAATATACAGGTATGACTGAGCATGAATTCAATATTGCAAAATAGATTGCAACAACAATAAGAGATATTGGACAAAAAGAGGTGTTGACCATTCCACCTTTGGCATCTAAAGGAATCTTTGTTGAATATGTTCAAGGTATTGATGAGGACATCATTGAGCCTATTGAGTTGAGTGTATCTCTGGACAAACCAACAGTTGTAAGAAAATCTACTAGATCCACCTCCACTACACCAGCAAAGAGAGTAAAAGAGATGGCTAGTGGACCAATTAAAATGAAAAAGACTATCTTTTCTCCAGTAGAAAGGATAAGGACACAAGAAGAAGAATTGCCATGTATTAATAAAATGAGAGGTAAAGTTTCTATTCAATCCTTGGGAGACGAATAGGTGGGTAGTAGGAAAATTAAATAGTGGAAGCCCAAAATTGAGAAATTGAACCCTTTGATCATCAATGAAGGGGACTTCACTAAGCTAAACAAGTATTATCACATGTATGATAACATTGAGAAATTGAATCTTGAAAATGTAGTTGTCAGGCATATGATTCTTGCTGACAATAAATTTGAAAGCATCAAAGATAAGATACCAAATGATCTATATGAGTAATTGGTTAACATGAACAAGAGAGCAATAGAGGAGGACAAAGGAATTAGAGAAAGATTTGTAAGAAAAATATTTTTAATTAAGGATGAAGATCATTTTAAATAAATTATGAGGAGTCTCAACACCCATCTAAGAAGAAAAAGGACACTTATAATCATGGGAGGAAATTATGAAGTAAATAAGGAAACTGAGGAAGCATTTATAAAGGTAATGACTTCTAGACTAGGTGAAACAGTGAGTGAATCAAAATAGGACACTCAAACAGCAAAAGCAGAATCACAAGTAAAAGAAACACCAGTTCCACCACCCACCATTCATATTGATGATGAATCAATGCATGTTGAAGGCACTAGCATTACTATTGACAAAGAAGAAAATCCTTTTGAAGATTAAGGAGAGGATGTTGGAAATTTGGAAGGAATGATTAATGAACAAGAAGAGGAAATAGAAAATAAGGAAGATGATGTGGAAGAAGAAAAAGGAGAAGAGAAGAAAGAAGAAATTAAGGCAATACATGATACACAAGAAAAAATCACCCAGCAAGAAGTACAGGAGGAACAAGGTATAGGTAAAGAGGTAAAGCCTACAAATACTATACCCCAGAAAATCCAAACAGTTACACCACAAAAGGTCACAACAACAAGCCCATAAAAGCCACCAATTGAATCATTATTAGCTAATTTGGGAGCGGAAGTTGATGATGATGATGATCAAATAGAGTTGATCTCATCTCTTAATAAAATAATTGGAAATAATAAGAAAGTAAAGAGTCTAGAAGGATCACTATTTGAGGTAATAAACAAGCTTCAAGGAGTTATAATTACTCAAGTCAGAGAAGTTGATCTGCAAGTAAAAGAAAGAGAGGTAATGAAAGTTTTTGCCAATGAGTTTACAACTTTATCTGACATTGTATCAGTGAAAGCACAAACACTTCATGATGCACAATTATTCCAAACCACTCGTCAAAATATCAAGAATGACTTAGAAAACCTTGATATTTTCATTAAGGAATTAAGGAGATGTTTAGAGAGAGGAAGTGCATTATACAGTCAGTGTACCTTGTCACACAAACACATCTCATACATTTCAAAAAAGTTGAAGAGAAAAGAAGCATAATCGCAAGTCGTAGTGAATGAGCTATAGAATCTTAGCATGAAAATCACTGACACTAAGAAGAAAGTAATAAAAATTCATGATGAAATAAGACTTATGGAAAATGAGAAGGAAAAAAAATTGAATAATTTTTCATTACTCAGAGAGAACCTAACCCTGAAGATTAGTAATATGCAGAATCAACTAGAAAAATGTCTTTCATCAAAGACATCATATGGTAAATTTGCATACTCGAATCTTAAAGGAGTTGAGATAACATCCTATGGACTATGTGCACTACTTAGCATATCTAATTTTGTAAAGAAGACATGTGACAAGGAAATTGAAAACTTGAAGGAAAGTTTCACAAATTGCATTTCAAGTCTGCCAGCTTTACAACATTGAAAATGGAAGGTATATCAAAATTTTGACTTGTATATACATATATTTGACACCTTTGTCATTGTTGTCAAAGGGGGAGTAGTATAGTATGAGAAAATTATTTATATGCATAAGATAGAGATATGTGAAATAGTATGGATTATAATCAAAGGGGGAGTATCCCTATGGAAAAATAAGTAGACATATATGATCCACAGATCCTTGAAAATCTTTTAATGGCCATGTAACACAATGTTACAAATTTATTTTTGAAATTTTGTTATAAGTTTTTGGAAATTAGCCAATTTTTCCATATGTTTCCACCAATAAAAAGGGGAGAGATTGTTGGAAATTTGGATAAGTAGGATATCATGATGTTGTCATTATGGAAACATATATTCATTATTAAGAAAAAATGGTCTAAGGAAGAAGTTCTGGATGAGAAGTTATGAAAATTGTCTAAGTATAACAATGTTTATCTGTCTACACAGAGAATGTTTTGATAAAAAAAGTTCACATGAATACTTTCAGTGCATGTGCACTTGAACATAGTTTATATGAGGTATATTGAAGATACACCTAAGAGCGCAATACTTTACAACACATACAGATAGAGATATCAATGTTTTTATAGAGACAGTGTTGAGCCGACCAAAATAAAGCAACGATCAATAATTGACTATATTAAGTTAATGGATTATTTTTTTTATCAAAATAATGACTTGACTAATTAGGGAAGACATCCTAGATGTTAACCCTAAGGCAGAAAGAAATAATTTTATGTTTTGGGAAGAGTGTAATGAATTGAAAGCTAACAGTAAGGTTATTTTGTAATAAGCTTGTATATAAGAAAGAAACTTGTAATAGGAATATGTATGTATGAAATGTGAAGTTGTATTGATATGAAAAATATGATATATGATTAGATCAGTGCAAGTTGATAATAAGTTTTGTGAAGAGACTACAAAGCTAGATCATAATATTGAAGATATTCAACAATAATAAAAGGTTTTTGTATTTACCTTTTGTATTGGAGATTATCATTGTATATTGCATGTTTTGGAAGTGAGCTCATCTTGCATACATTCATGTTTTGTAATACCAACTCCTAACAAGGTTGAGGCTTCTAACAAGGCCTAAAGTCCTTTAACTAGGACAGATACACTATACAGATGTAATAGACTCCTAACAAGGTCAATATCTTTAACCAGATACATTTGATTAGTGGATCATTTGTGGGTATCATCCCCACTGGGTTTTCCCTTGGCCAGGGTTTCCTTGAGAACAATTATGGTGTTATGAGTTCTTTCATTTTATGGTTGTTCTTATTATTCAGTTTAGTTTCTTATGAAAGCTATAAGTTAATTTCATATATCCATAAGTGGGAAAATGTAAAAGTTTATGAAATACTGATTCAATGCCCCACCCTCCCCTCTCACTATTTTGTATTTCTAATAGTCTCAAGCCAATCAAAAAATGTTAGATCAGATATAGAGGAGCAAAAAGGTGGCCAAGGTTTTCAACGACTAGTTAGAGAGGGTTATCCAAGAACGCACCAAGTACGTTATTGATCTAAGAAAGGTTTATGATGATACTATAGTGGTCATCAAGGATTTGGAATAAAAAATAGCCTCATGGGTAAAGAAAAGGGTAAAATGGGTAGCAGTGGTGTCTCAAATGACTTAAATCCAAAGGTATAACATAATTAAATTCTTGGTATAAAAGGTTGTGGCCAACTTAGATGACAATGTACTATATGTGTGTAAGAAAAGAATCGAATGGAGGAATTCAATAGTGAAAAAGGGGCATGATGAGTTCATCAAGTTACTGAAAGAATTAACAAATCTCACTCATTTTATGAAAAATGATTTAAATTATATTAGCATAAAGTGTTTAAAGGATGATGACAAAATCGTAGAAGCTATTGATGTCATAATTGAATCTTTTAAATAAAAGATTGAATGTGTGAAAGAATCTATGACCCTGATAATTGAGAACTTCTCAAAGGTAGCTAAGATTGAATATTTTCTAAATATTTGTATTGATAAACTTCAAAGTCACGTGGACAAAGTGGTCAAGTTTCGACAAGAAAAGGAATTATGGAAGCAACAAACTCTGCACATCAACCTTCCTAATTTTGTGGTGATCCAACAATTATTTATTGTGCATAAAGAGTGGAAAACAAAACATGGCTCCTTGATAGGGTAGGGTTCATCCAGAGGTTACGATGTTGCCACAACCATGATCAATCTTGATGAATTTTTCTATTTCTTAGTTTGATTAAGTGTCTTTAGGTTTTGCATTTTGGTTTCTAAGAAACTTAATTTTACTCTGGTTTAGAGTTGGTTAACTTTGAGTTTAAAGACTATTCTCTTGCAAGAGACTATATATATGTTTTAAAAATATGCATTAATAGGTTTTGAGAAATTTTGATAAGATAGACTTTGATATTACTGCTTTGATATATGATTATTTTTTTCAAAGATGTTATTTGTGAATGAAGAAGATAGATGATTATCATAGCTTGAAAATGTGTGTTTATGTGGTTGAAAGTGAGATTTTGTGTGAATTCATTGTCATTGTGGTGATTATTTATCCTTTGCGAATATATCATATATTTGATTGTGTGTCTCAGTTTATAAAATTAGCAAAGTAGATTTTATACACATTGGAATAGGGTCTATGTGCTCTATTTCTTGAATTATTTATTTAAAAAAATTGCATTCAAGTCATGGTGATGATTGAATTTTAGTAAATCCTTTATTACTTTCTAGTTAAAAGTATGTTCAAATTTAAATTTTTGTTGAAATTATTTATTGAATATCATTGAAAGGGATATGTACCTCAATTCAAAGGGAAAATAATTCTAGTTTACCCAACTATGGTTACTTATTTGTTCTACATGAAGAGGGATGTAGAGTGAAATAAAACAAATTATCAGCAAGGAAAAATTTGTTAACCAACACATTGGCCTTAAATGCCTTTTGAAATTTTCCCTCATGTATAATCAATTTTTGACAAGTCTCATCAACATGAAGCTTTTTGTTGCTCCCCATTTCTACAAAGGGAATTCAAGGTTGACTGACAAAGGGTTCTAAATTTGTTTTAGATTTTTTACTGGATGGGTCTCAATAATAAAAAATAGTTCTACAAAATTTTATGGAGTCTTGTGTTTGACGAATTGTAGATTGCACATTTGAAATAATTATTGAAAATATCACCATGTGTTATCTCTTGCATTTTTCTCTCTTAGTTATATGTATTTTTTTGTTAATGATGATAAATTCATCTTCATAACTCCCTTATGAATGTGTGGTACATTTCTTAGTTTTCCTTCAAGGATGGTATTAAATACTTTCTATGTGTTGCATTAACTATCTTAGAATTATAGTGATTTGTTTGAAAAGTATGTCATATGATGTAACTCATTTGAATGTTTAAGTAATTCTTAAATGTTAAAATTTATATGTGCAATTATTATTAGGTCCATTAAGAATTTGATTCAACCCCAATGAATTCAAGAAATGGTCATAATCTTGTTATTATTCATTAAATATGGAAATCAAAATCAAATTTATATTCATGCTTGTGGGAGTAGATTTAAGTATAGGTTTTTCTCTTAGATGTTATGAATAACATGAAATATTAGGATAAGACCCAATTCTAAAGTATATCAAGCACGTATTCTGATCTATCAAATTGAGATTTTTTTGTTTAGTAGAAATATGTGGTGTTATTCATTTTAGATCTATAGATATTGCATAGGTTAACCTTCTTGAGTTTTATAGAGCCCAAAAAGAAGGAGATATTCCTCATTTATAAGAAAATATCAAACAATTGGACATTGATTTGAGAAAGTTAACCATAGATGAAGGATAACCCTTAGATTCATTCCAGATATTATTTGGGAGCACTAACACATTGTTTGTAATTCTCTTTTAACCTCATCCCAAAATCTAGTTATTTCTTCTCTCTTGTCAGGATCAATTACATCAACCTTGAGTAACTCCTTTCCCTTCTAGTTGTAAACAAATATCTTGAATTCAGATGATCTCACAAATTAACCATCACTAATTCATACTTATATCTTCTATCAAGTATTTTTTAATCTCCATTATGTCATCATTTTGGTTTATCCTTGGCTGATATGGCTCAATTTGAGCATTGTGTATCACCTCCTCTCTTTCCTCTTACTGACCTGCTACACCACCCACATATTTAGAAACAACCATAGTTGTTGATTGAGGAGGTGACATTTGACCAAGGGGAGCTACTTTAGTTGGTCCCCCAATCCCACTTGATGAAGGAGCTAGAGTATGAGGGGCAACGAGAGGATATTAAAAAAGAATCTTCTTTTCACACTTGTTGAAAAGATCCATCCTCTTTACTCTATCATGCTCATTAGGAGAAGCCCCTACATATGTTGATTCTACCTTATTTCTTTGGAACTCTTCCTTCTAGACTATCCCATAAGTAGAGACTCTTTACCTCCCCTCCTCAATGATTGGAATATTATTATACTTGATTTCTACTAGACTAGATATTATGCATATTATTTTTCTTGTAGCCATCTTTCACCAAGAGCCCAAAGAAACACATGTTACTAGCATGAAAATGATTTTAAAATATTTAAAAGGAATACATAACTTTGGAGTGTGGTATCCTAGAAAACCAAACTTTACTTTGATGGATTATACTGGCATGCATTGATCTATATATGTGTGGATGACAGTAAAAGTATAAGTGATGGTGCATTTTACCTTGAACACTAGTTAGTTGCTTGGCCAAGTAAGAAAAAATATTCATTATCTTTACCTACTGTTGAATCTGAATATATTTTTATTGCCTCATGCTTTATGCAAGTACTATGTCCATGAAACAAACTTGAAATGACATTGGAATAATGTTTGATGAGCCCATTTCTATCTTTTGTGATAATATGGTACAATAAATATTTTTAAAAATATGGTGTTGCATTCAAGGACAAAACATATTTCAATCTGGTACTAATTTTTGAGAGAAAACATTTTGGATAATGAGGTAAAACTTGAGTATTTACCTACAAGAGAATATATTGTTGATATTTTTACCAAGGTTCTCTTTAAGGATACAAGTTTGAGTATCTCCAGGAGAAATTGGGGGTGACTTCCCCTCCACATCAGAGCTAGATACATATGGAAGTGCATTCATCTAGTGAACTTTATGTATATTATTGGATCTAGACTAATGATGTCAGTTACCTCTTAGAGGGAGCTAAGTATAATTGTGAGTTGACATGTATATCTTAGGGAGCATTGAGAAAAATGAGTAAGCGACTTTTTTATATGGTCTTCTCCATTGATGTTAAAGGGGGAGAGAGTTTGGTTTGGGTAGTGAGTAATCGCTATTTTTTTTCTGTTTGTGCTGATGTGTTTCCATCAATGAAAAAGGGGGAGATTGTTGCAGGATTGAGCATAATGAGTTTTTGGATGATTGATGAGCTATTATGGATGTTATAGATGTCAACTGTTGGAAACAATTGTCTGAAAAAAATTGCTACTCAAATTATGTATTGTCTTTGATGTCACACAATGTCATAGTCCACAACAATCAATTCCTACAGAGCTCAGTCGGTCTTCCTGGCATTAGATTTAGTGCTTACCGAGTTCACTCAGTTATCAAAGAAAATTCAGTGTTTACCGAGTTCAGTCGGTTGTCAAAGAAAAGTTAGCATCTACCGAGTTCAGTCGGTTATCGAAGAAAAATGATTATCAGTGTTTACCGAGTTCCCTCGGTCTCCAAAATATTGTAGAAAATTATGGTCACCGAGCACTGTCGGCCCTTGAAGGATCTTTGCAAATAAAGTTTGCTTATTTCATCCGACTGTTATACTAAGTAATGTCGATTTGACAAATCTAAAATCATATAAATAAAAGGTCAAATGTGAAAAATATAGAGGTGGAATAGTAGAAGATATATAGAAGAAAGACAGGAAAGGTGTGTGTGAAATTATGAAGGATGACCAGATATCCTTGAGGAGCAGCAGAGATATATTCGATTAGGAAGGATCACACTTATACAGAATAGAGATCTGTAATCAGCAAGGCAGTTGCATTATTATACAGGTCATTTTCATTGTTACCTTTTTATCATTGTAACAGTGAATTCTAAATCTCTTAACTGAGTTGGTTTAACAACCATATTGTAAATCCTCTAACAAGGTGACAATTCCATTGAATTGTTCTCAAGACCTCTTACCAGGCCACTCCTAGCAGGGTGATTAAATCCTCTAACAAGGTCACACCTAACAGTGTGTTTTGTAACCTTTTACCGGGTTGGCTTCTAACCGGGCATCACTTCAGAAAAGTGAAAATTAGTATCTAGATACATTGGTGGTTTTTCCCATATTGGGTTTCCGCATTAAATCTTGTGTCTCTTGTGTTCTTAATAGTTATCTTAATCATATACAAGTGGTGATGAATATCTAAAAGATAATTTTACTAACACTTTCTCCATATACAAAGTTACTGCAATCTATTTACCGAGTGTTAAACAGATAATATTCATTAAGATATCCTAAGGGATCTGAAAAGAAATAATTATGAAGTGTTTTATGGTTGACTGATTCAGCCCCCCCCTCTCAGTCACTTCATCCATATTCCATCAATTGGTATCAGAGCTTTCGGTGCTTGCAGGAAGGGTTTCAAGGACCTAAGCTAAAGATCAGGATGTCTTACAAGAGAGAAATTCCAAAGCTCAACAGAGATAACTTTTCAGCATGGCAAGGTCTCATGAGACTTCATCTGGCTTCCATTGGTGATTCAGGATGCAAGTACATTGATGAAGATGTAGACACCGAAAAATCCTTCAGAAAATAAATTATTTTTTATTTTTTGAAAATCCTTGATGACATCATCATTTATTAATTAATTATTTATTTAATTAATTAATTTATTTTTATGGCATTAAATCCCTCTCTCTTAATTAAAAATCTTTAATTAAGGAATCTAGCCTAAAAATATCATTTGGACATTATCCCTAATTTATTAATTATTTAATTAATAAATTGCCCAAAAACCTTCAAAAATAAATTAATTTATTTTTTATCCCAAACTTGGCCAATTTCCTCTAGACCACTAACCTCTTCCAAAATCTTCTAATCCCTTCTTAATTTCGATTAAAAGGCTAATCCCATCTTTTCTAACCCTAATCCCAAGGTTAAATATTTAATTAAGGTTAAATATTTAATTTCCATATTTATTGAAAATATTTTAATAAATATTCCTAAGACTTAAGCTTTTGGAATGAATAACCTTTTATTCCATGAAACTAAGGAGAAATCTAGACTCTTCTAGAATCTTCTCAAATCCACCCTCTTCACCCATCCTAATCCTTTTCTTTGTCCTAATCTAATCCTAATCCTACCCTTAAACCTTTGTGCAATCCTAACCAAGCTTAAGAATTTCCTAAACCAAAGCAAAGTCTTTCCCTCCAAATATCTCAACCACAAAGCATTTATTGCTTCCCCAAAGTCTTCAAAGCCTCTTAAAGCCCATTCATTGCTCTTACAAGCATTTATTTGGAGAGTTATGAGCTTGGAGCCCCCTTTGTTGACTCCTTTTTGCCCTTCCCTTCATCCACTCACCTTGTGACATGTGTCACCTCCTGATTGGCTGAGAACTAGCACAATCCATGTGCTTCCCTTTGAGTGAATCTTGGCCTCTCTTAAGGATTTCAATCCTGGCCATTCATTCCTCCTACCCCAAGCCTTAGAAATCCTATAAATACCCTCACTTCCTAAGGCAAATCATCTCTCAACTCTCAAACTCAATAGCAAAGTTATAATGCCATTTTCATTCTAGCATAAGCATAAACTCATCATTTTTAGATCATTTTCAAGCTTAAATAACATCTAAATTAGCTTAAATGGATTAACATAGATTCATTTCTTGTTTTAATCTTAGTTCATCATTTAGCTTTTGCATATTTGTGTGTTCTTGAGGCCTTTGAGGCAAAATAGGTTCCTCATACCTATTTTGTGTCATTTTGGGTCTTCTTGATCCTCAAAATCATTCATCTTGCATGCTCCAAGTGCTTGAGTTTGCACACCCACATCCCTCTATATCTAAGCATATCAAACGGTGCATGGGCGCATCCGTTTTAAGCTTAAACTGAGGTGGCTTTGATTTTAGTTTGCTAACCATTAAATTTGATTTGATTATATGCTTTGACATTTGTTTGTCTTTGGCCTTCAAAACAGGTTTAGGTGCACTCACAAATCCTAGTCTACATTCTGGCACGCCCGGTGGGACTCAAACCACAATCATTTTGATGAAATTACACTTTATATGCTTTTTTTTTGCAGGAAATAAAGAAATGTCGCCTTCATGAAAAGAAATGACGCCTACAGCAATTAAATGTCGCCTTCAAACAAAGAAATGTCACCTTCAACAAAAGAAATGTCGCCTACAAGGAATTCAGTCACGCCTTCATGCAATTAAATCACGCCTTTGAGGAAAGAAATGACGCCTATGAGTTCTGTTTTCACGCCTGCATAACTGAGATTTTTCTGTTGTCGGCAATTTCTGTTACGTCCCAGAATTCTTCTTCTGTCGCCTGCATGTAAAGAAATCACGCCTGTAACTAAAGAAATCACGCCTGTGGTTTTTTTATTTGTCGCCTTTTGAGGTACAAAATGTCGCCTGTAGGAATTAAATGTCGCCTCTGCACTTTCCAGCGTCGCCTATAAGCTGGATAGTGTCGCCTTTTGTCTTTTGCTTGGGACTGGTTTTTCATTTCTTTTACAGCAAACGTCAAACTCAATCTTGAATGAAACTTAAGGAAATGAACTTAGGTCCTAGAGTGTCATTGTCAATTTGAAAAGCAAACCCAATCTTGAATGCACTAAAGGAATAAACAACTCTATTCCCTATCTCATTTCAAATTCCAAAGCAAGCAAACAAATTCAATCTTGAGTGATCTAAGGGACAAAACAAAGCTTTTTCAAAGTTCTTAAATCAACTCGCTAATCAAATCTTGAATGCACAAAAGAAAAGAACTTGCAACCGTTTGAATCATTTACATTTTGAGGAAAAGAACAAATCAAAAGCTAAACACGTGTGTCTTCATTTTTTTTCAAAGTTCAAACAAACTTAATCAAATTTGGGGAAAATGAACAAAATCTGCTTGATGTGCATGTAGGAGTTTTTCAATTCTTGCATAATCCTTGTTAGAGTAAGCAACGTGGAACATTTGAACTTGGACAAGTTCACTTGTTCTACTTTTAGCGAGGCCTGTCCAAGGAGAAGCGCTTCCTCCTCGGAGAACGACCTCAAACCGGTATCCCCCCCGGCCGGTATACAAATAAGTGAATACCAAAAGAATCACTTACATCTCCTAATCGCCGGGCGTTCGTGCCAAACACGTGACTGGGGATGGTAAACATTCCTCTCCCCCAGCATAATTGGCAAGGCTCTTAAGTGAGTCATGGATGATCAGCATAACCGGGTATGGAGACACCACGGAACAAATAGCAACCTGATAAACTAGAAGCTACCCTATCTACATCCGAAAGTATCAAAATTCTTGTGCAAGGACCGATTCCAAGGGGTTTACCGGGTCGCCTCAAGATTACTCACCATTTGTATTCCCTTCTGGGGGATACCAAGCTGTGGGCAAGCGATTTTGATACTCACCTTCCTTAGGTAGATCTGTTTGAAGTGCTTGACAGTCAAAGACTCTGTGAAAACACTTGTTGAAACATACACTTTCAAAGCTTTGTCAGAGTCAGTTGCCTTTGTTTGTATCTCGCAGGGTTGCTTTGTCCCTTGCGGAGATTGCTTTGACTTTAAACCTTTGCCATTGGAAACCTTTGCCTCAAAATCAGAAGCCTCCTTTCCAAAGTGATGCCCAGCAAGAACAAACATCCTAAAGCAAAGTTTCCCAAATCCCAAGCCTATCAAGAGCAAAAACTTATCAAGAAGAACACCAAGAGCTATCAAGCCATTATCCAAGCAAACCAAGCAGAAGAGAAGTCCCAAACCAGACTTGAGAACATTGCCCATAACGCCCGCATCAAACAGTTCGCCTTCTGTTTCCGAGTTAACCATCGTTTCATCAACCTTGAGCCAGAAAATTAGCCAAATCCTTGTTCATGTCTTGTTCCATCTTCAGATCTTGAAAATCTTGTCTCAAATAGCCTTGCATCTTAGTTTCATCCTAGTTTCATCCTTTGCATCAGCATCAAAACCTTAGTTGCATTTCAAAACATCATAAAGTTGCATTTGCATTCATCTTCCTACCAGCATTCTAGAATCAGTCCTTGTCATTTGCACTTGCATCATCCTTCTAGAGCATTGTCCCTTCACCCTTCAAAACCTTTTCCACCAGCATCCCCCCATTAGCTTTCCATATCTTTTCAGCAGATCCATCATCCTTGTTCCAAATCCAGAGATCCACCAACACTTAGTGTTCTACCTTTTTGAGTTGTTCCTATCCCATATCCAAGATCAGAGACCATCATCTTCTTTTTTGGCACAACGTGTTGTCATAAAGAAATCAAACCTTGTCCTTGCATAGCCATCATCTCGAGCAAGAGATTGGAGTGTATTGATAAGAAACTAGTTGACCGAAGATCATCAGTCTATCTTAGGTTGACCCCATCATATCTCTGATCCTCCATTTGGGAAAAACAGCAGCTCATTTGTTGACCACTCAGTAATCTTTCACCAACTTTCCACCAGCAACCTATCTTTCCTCCACCGTCTTGATCCATATCAGTTCCATCCAGCTTCCATCATCGCCATCTTGATCCATCTTTGCATTTGCATCTTAGAAGTCATCATCTATTAAAAGTTCATCAACTTTGCATCCATCAACATCTTTTAGCCAAACATCTTGCATCCATTTAGCACTTGCATCTCCATGCCTGTTGAGACCAGATCTCAGAAAAGAAGAAGCATGAATCCTTATCCACCAACAACCTCATCCGATCCCAACCTTTTCACCAACGCCATGATGACCTACAATCCCCACATCCAAGCCAGTAACCCATGTGAAGATCCAAACATCCCTTCATCCCCGTTGGAAAACCAAGCATTTGCGAATCCTCCAGATAGCCCACCGGCGACCAATGCCCTTGTACCGCAACATCAACAAAGCACGTTTGTTCACTACCTACCAGAAAGTACCTCCATCCCACCATCTCTCTATCCACGCATCCCCATCAAAACAATCCAAGTTCCAGCACAAGCATATTCTCCGTTCCCCGATCCTATCATGCAAACATCCCAAGAGCTTTCCACCATTCCCCTTTTCTTGCAAGGAAGCCTCACCAGTCCCACGACACAAGCTGCAGCACCATCCGCTCCATCTCATACCCCTTTTGCTTCATCATCTGCTATGGCTGCCCAAGCCCAAATCCAACACTTAACCCAAAGTCAGCTTCCACCTCTCACACAAGCTTTTACACCACCACCATCCGCAAGTCAAGCAACGCCTTTCACCATCAAAGGAGCACCGCCACCCTTCACCCCCCAAGCACCCGTACCTTCTTCTTTGGGGTTAGTGCAATCGCTCCCCATTCCAACCTCATCTTTCTCTTGGGTGTTTCCTTCTTTTTCCTCCTCACAAGCATCCATTCAACCACAACCTCAACAAGCTCCTTTCTCCCAACCATCATTCATGTCTCAATCTCCCGTTGCTCCTACCATTCCATCATCCGCTGCAGTGCACCCTAACACAAGCTTTCAGTGGGGCCTTACACAAGAAGAAATGAAGGCATGGGGGATCCCATCTCAATCCCCTACATCTATGGTTGCAAGTCAACAAACCACCTTCGCCCAAGCAGCACAGCAGCAACTACCCCAAACACCGCCGGCTTCAAGCTATTCATCCCAAATCTCAAATACCTTCCAGCAAGTTCCACCACCTCAACAGCCAACTTTCCCCAGCTATCTTACCCCATCACCCTTTGCTTCTAGCTTTCCCACATCTGTTCCACCTTTAAGTAACGCAGGCATGCACCCAGCTTATATCGGTCAAACCCAAAGCCAACCTCAGCAACTACCACCATCATACCCACAAGCAGCATCGTTCCAACATCCTCCCCCACAGCAGCCACATGCCCCCTTTCAGCAAACAACCATCATTCCTCAACAACAGCAAGTCCCTTGCTATCAGCCTCAGCAACAAATCTCTATCATCCCCCAGCAACAACAAGTTCCCACCTATCAGTTACAACAACAAGTTCCAAATGACCACTATCAGCAAGCAGTCCCACAACAACCGCCAGTTCAACAACGGCAAGTAGCCCAACAACATCAAGCGGTCTCATATCAATATCCCCCTATGCCACACCAGCAATATCCCCAACAACCATTGCCCCAAAATCAGTTCCAAACCATTTATCCACAGCAAGCACCATATCCAGTTCCACAGCTTCCATCACAAGCAGAGGTTCCAGTTCCCTCGCCACTCAATGCTGAGTGGGAAGCAATGAAAAATGCTCTAAAAGAGCTACAAAGTGGAACAGAGAATAAAACCTACAAGTTCGAAGAGGTGTGCTCATATCCCTTCGATCGATCCATAGCAACTATCCCTTTCCCCAAGCATTTTGAGATGCCTAAGTTCGACAAGTATCGGGGGAAAGGAGATCCAGTAAATCATATCAAAGAGTTTTACATGGCGTGCCAAGAAGTGGCTTACAGTGATAATTATCTCCTGCGCCTATTTCCCAAAAGCTTGGGAGGAACTGCTGTTGAGTGGTTTTACAAAATACCACATGGGACAATAAACACCTTTGCTGAACTCTCTGAGAAGTTCATCACACACTATGCTCATAATGTGGAGAATGAGTTGTCCTTGCTAAACCTATGCAACTCAAAGCAGAAAGACGGAGAAAGCCTTGCAGAATACTTGCAAAGATGGCAAAATCTTACAACCAGGTTATCATATCAGCCGCCAGAGAAGCATCTAACAAAGATCTTCATTGATAACCTGCATCCAAAGCTATCCCATCACATGCGAATGAACTGTCTCCAGACATACCAAGATATCAAGAGCAAGGGCATAGGCATCGAGAAAGCTCTCCTAGACGAAGGCACTATTCGTCATTTCAAGGATGATTCCAAGAACAAACCCAACAATGATAAATCCCGTTACTGGAATCGTAACAAGAATGTTGTTACAGATGGTGCCACTGACACTAAGAATGTACAATTCGTTGTGGCTAGTCCTACACCAGCTCAAACATACCAACCGCCACAAGCGCCCATCTATCAGCAACCACCAGCTCCCGCATATCAAGCACCTATTTATCAACAGCCTCCTCAAGCTCATCAACCGCCTGTGCAACAGTATCAGCAGCAATACCAACAGCAGCAGCCAGCACGTCAAGGCAATCCTGTTAATGCAGTTAACGTTGCCCCAAGGCAGAACAAACCCAACAATCAGAACAATCCAAAGAGGACTTTCACACCTTTGGGTGAGCCTCTGGATCAGATCTTTTATCGGCTAGCCAAGGCAAATATGATCACATATCCGCCCATCCCACAGAAGGATGACAACGCACCAAAATCTGATTGGTATAAAGAAAATGAATACTGTGATTACCATCGTGTGAAGGGCCACACAACATTGAAGTGCATGCGGCTTAAGCACTACATCCAAGATCTCATTGATCGCAAAGAAATCCAGGTCGATGCACCAACTCAAGCCTCACCCAACGCCGGTTTGCAAATATATCAAAATGTGTTCCCTCAACACGATACCGGGAAGAATCAAGCCAATGCCAATCAGCCCCAAAATCATGGCAAAGGCAAGCAAGAAGATCACACAGCGGCTTACATCAACTATGACAAGTATGTCGGATGCATAACTCAAGTTGAGCCCATCCAAGATGAGCCCACCATCAATACCATCCACGTCAGAGGGCCGGATCGACAATGTGCTGCAACTACCCGCAGTGGTAGGATAACTGTTGCCGGTGCTCCTCCAAGACCAGCTGCTCCTCCAAGGCCAACATCTACTGCATCCACAGCACAGTCTAACACTAGGCCAGCATCAAATGCACGCGCAACACAGCATAATGCACCAAGAGCACAATACAATATCATAGAGCATCTTGGGAACATGCCAGCCCAAATATCTATCTTGGATTTGCTCCGCACATCACCCATCCATCAGGAGATCCTGGACAAAGCTCTAAAAGAAGGTCATGTCCCCACGGACATTAACACAACTCAGTTTGAAACTCTTGTGGGACACCTATTAGCAGCATGTGCCTTATCCTTCAAGGAATCTGATATACCAGATGTCGCTCCTGACCATACTCTCCCTCTCCGCGTTGCCGTCATGGTCAGAGATTTCACCATCAAACGAGTTCTAGTAGATAATGGCTCAGCCCTCAACTTGTGCACATTAAAATTCATCAAGAAGATCGGGTTCACGGAGGCTGACATACAACATGAGCAAATCACTATCAAAGCATATGATAACTTGGAGCGTACCTCTGAAGGTACTATGACCTTGCCTATCCAGCTAGGCCCAGCAACGCAAGATACTCTCTGCCACGTTGTTGATCTTGACCTACCGTTCAATATCCTCCTCGGTCGTCCATGGATCCATTCCATTAAGGCCGTACCATCTACTTACCATCAGTGCATCAAGTTTCCACATCAAGGCACTGAGGTTACCATCCACGCTGACCCTAACCCCTTCGCATACTGCCTTGCGATGGAAGCATCTTTCCCTCATTCTACTCATTGTCCTGGAACCGATATTGGTACTTCTATTGCTAGCTCATCCCGATCCCATCGCGATCCAGAGACCATCCTCTCTTCCACCTTATCATCCATCAAGATCAACAACCAGGGTTGTGGCGAATACAGTCTTAGTGATGCATTTGCTGTAGGAGCTCTTCCACGTGATCCACATACTCAAGGGTGCCCAAGTTGTCAAAACAAGCCTATTGAAGAGCATCATAAGCTCAAGCAAATTGGAAACATGACTTTTGAGTCTCATGGCAACATCAACAGCAAAGAAATGGATCCAGATATTAACAAATGGTTATACAAAGATCCCCCATCCCGTGACACCCAACTTCTTGAGTACTTCAAAGAGAAATATCCAATCCCCTACAAGAATGTCACAGAACAATATAACTATCAAGGTGGTGGTCTAGGACCACAAGAGGATGGAAATTTGTTTCCTATCATACCATCCCAAAATCCAGAAAAGCAAGGACTTGGCTTTAATACCTCTCGCCTGCTTGAACAAGAGCCCAATACCACAACTGAGGGCACTAACATGACCAACGTGAACTTTTCGAATAGCCGGGATGACCTCGTGGAAATCGAAGACATCCCCGAAGAGAAAGACATCCGATCCTACGATGATATCTTTGCCGACGACACCCTCCTGGGGACTTCTGTTCTCCAACAACTCTCCATTAACCTCATAGATCTTCCCCTCACAAACCCTGACCTCATAGATTGGGACCAACCAAGCATCGCACACATCGATGAGTTCCAAAGCGCACAAGCACTCCTAGAATTCATGGGGGCATCAGGTCCAGCAGTCAACCAGGATCCAACATCAACCTCTGTCTATCAGCTTCACCCAGAAGGATATTTTGGGGAAGAGGCAAGCTTTAGTCACAAAAATGAAATAGCAAGAGAACATCATGAGTCTTTATGTGAAAACCCCCTTGGGGCACATTCTGATTCTAAAATAGTAAAAATAAAGGGCGTATCTTCTAGTGAAAACCTGGCAATTCAGGCGCTAGAAGATGAAGCCTTGCCTCTTCCCCCTATCCAAGATTATAGACCAGAGCAGTCGCCGATCATCATAGAGGAAACCAAGCCAATCAACTTGGGAACAGAAGAATGTCCAAAGATTACCTACATTGCAGTCAATCTAACAGAAGGAGAAGAAATGGCTCTCAGTGCCTTGCTCAAGAAGTCCATCATCAACTTTGCATGGTCATACGCCCATATGCCTGGGCTTGATCCAAACCTTGTTGTTCATCATCTATCAGTAGATCCAAACATCAAGCCAGTGAAGCAGAAGCTAAGGAAAATGCATCCAAAGGTAGCATTACTAGTTAAAGCAGAGCTTGAGAAGCTCCTCCAAGCTAAGATCATCAGAGCAATAGATTATTCAGAGTGGATCTCTAACATGGTGCCAGTCACAAAGCCTTCTGGCGACATCAGAATCTGTACTGATTTCAGGGACTTGAACAAGGCATGTCCTAAGGATGACTTCCCATTACCAAACATAGACATGCTTGTAGACCTCACAGCGGGTCATGAAATGCTATCACTCATGGATGGATTTTCAGGCTACAATCAGATTCATATAGCAGAAGCAGATCAACATAAAACAGCATTCACAACCCCATGGGGTACCTTCTGCTACAACATGATGCCATTTGGGCTAAAGAATGCAGGAGCAACATATCAGCGAGCAATGACAGCAATCTTCCATGACATGATCCACAAGATCCTTGAGGACTATGTGGATGATATCCTTGCAAAATCCAAAACAAGAGACGAGCACCTCGACATCTTAAAGCGTGTATTTGATCGTCTGAATCATTATGGCTTAAAGCTTAATCCTAAGAAATGTGTCTTTGGTGTTACATCTGGCAAGCTTCTAGGCTTCATCGTCTCTAGACGAGGCATAGAGATCGATCCTAAAAAGGTAAAAGCAATAACAGAGATGCCTCCACCAAGAAATCTCAAACAGCTCAGAAGCCTACAGGGCAAGCTTCAATCAGTACGGCGGTTCATCTCGCAGCTAGCGGATAAGTGTCAACCATTCTCACATCTCTTATGCAAAGACACCAACTTCAAGTGGGATCCCATATGTCAAAGAAGCTTTGATAAGCTCAAGGAGTATCTAGCTAACGCTCCAATCCTAGTACCACCGGTTTCAGGATGCCCACTCATCCTTTACATCTCAACAACAGCTACAGCACTAGGGGCACTCCTAGCACAGCATGATGATGAAAATAGAGAACGAGCTATCTACTACATCAGTCGCACTCTTGTGGGCTATGAGCTTAACTATTCACCCATGGAGAAAGCATGCTTAGCAGTGGTCTTTGCCACTCAAAAACTTAGACATTACATGCTTAGCCACACAATCAAGCTCATATCAAAGGTGGACCCTCTTAAGTATCTGTTATCAAGGACAACCCTCACGGGCCGTATGGCAAAATGGGTCATGTTACTCAGCGAATTTGACATTCAGTATGTAGATCGCAAAGCAATCAAAGGGCAAGTCATTGCTGATCAACTAGTAGAAGCACCACTGGTGGATGCCTATCCACTAATCATGGAATTCCCCGATGAACATTTATGCATGATTGAAGAGCAGCCCATGTGGAAACTATACTTTGATGGTTCCAACACATCCCATAGCTCTGGCGCAGGAATCCTATTCGTCACACCTCAAGGTGACTATATTCCAAAATCATTCAAGTTGGGATTCCCCTGTACCAACAATATTGCAGAATATGAGGCACTCATCTTAGGTCTCAAAACGGCTATCCAATGGAACATCACAGAATTACAAGTATTTGGAGATTCACAGCTCATTATAAAGCAAGTCCTTGATGAGTATCAGACAAAGGATGACAAATTGCTACCCTACAAGCAACTGGTGGATAAACTGAAAGAGCATTTCCTACATCTACAATTCAATCAGATCCCAAGGCTTCAGAACAAAGCAGCAGATGCAATGGCAACCATCGGATCCTTATTGGAAATACCACGAGACGCATCACAGTATGAATTTCTAGTCGAGCAGCTACATTCACCAGCTTATGAGAATGCCGATGCAAACATGGTGTGTGTCTTGGTTGGTCCTCAATCCCCATGGTACCACGAAATCCATGCATATCTAAAAAATGGTATCATATCTCCCCATCTCACCAATAACCAACGCCAAAACCTTATTCGCAGAGCTTCCCGCTACACTCTTGTAGCCAACACCCTATATCGTCGTGGGTATCATAATGTCCTATCTAGATGTTTAGACTCAAACGAGGCCGTCCTGGCCTTACAAGAAGTTCACGCTGGAATTTGCGGTGCCCACACGAGTGGCATGGTTCTAGCAAAGCAGCTGCTTAGAGTTGGATATTATTGGCCAACAATGGAACATGATGCGTGTGAATTTGTCAAGAAATGTCTCCCATGTCAACAGCATGCCAATTTGATACATGCACCAGCACAGGATCTACAGCCTATTGCACCACCATGGCCTTTTTCATGTTGGGGCCTCGACCTCATTGGCTTGATCACCCCCCTCTCTTCGGATGGACACAAGTATATCATAACAGCCACAGAGTATTTTACCAAATGGGTTGAAGCGATTCCGCTCACCCTTACTACTGGCATCCAAATATCCAAGTTCATCCTCTACCACATCATTTGCCGCTTCGGCATACCATCTACCATCTTCACAGACCATGGCACACCTTTTGAAAACCAGCATGTGGATGATCTATGTGCCAGACTCCACATCCATCACCGTTTCTCCAGTCCATATTTCCCTCAAGGAAATGGCCAAGCTGAGGCAACCAACAAAACTATCTTGAAAATCCTCAAGAAGGTTGTCAATGATTCTGGTCGTGACTGGCACCTCCAAATTAATCCCGCCCTTTGGGCCTACCGCACTTCTTATCGCACTCCCACAGGCACCACCCCATACTCCCTTGTATATGGTGTTGAAGCCGTTCTGCCGATCGAGGTCGAGCTTCCATCCTTGCGCGTCTCCATGAAGAACTATACAACTGATGAAGACTATCGTGTGGCCCGGCTCACACAGCTAGATCTGCTAGATGAAAAGAGACAGCAAGCTTACGATCACCTGGTGGCATACCAAAATCGACTCAAAAGGAGTTATAACAAAAAGGTCCATCCTAGACAATTCCAGGTCGGTGACATGGTCCTTAAAGAAAATCAGAAGGTCCTAGCAAATAGAGAAAAGAAAGGCAAGTTTGAGCCTACTTGGTTGGGCCCCTATGTTGTCACCGCATCCTTTGGCTCCGGCGCCTATCAGCTATCAACACCAGAAGGCGAGCCCTTGAATGATCCTATCAACATCATCCATCTGAAGAGGTTCTATGCCTGAACCTGATCCTGCATATATCAGAAAATCCAAAAACATTCAAAAAAGCAAAAAAAGCAAAAAAGTAAAAAAAAAGAAAAGAGAAAGAGAAAATAATCGTCCAACGGTGAAAACTTGGCAATTCAAGCGCCTTGGACAAGTATGTTGGTAAAAACCTGGCAAACAGGCGCCAACATAGTAAACTGAGCTATTTATCTATTCAGTTGTCCTTTCAGCTACCGTCCTCATCCTCCATCCATAATAGATCTCCCAGCAGTTCCATCTCCCCTATCTTCCAAGCATTCAGCTTCCATCTTCCTCCAACCCATCTGCAATCCATATTATGTTCCAAAGCTTTGTACCATATCTTGTACCATATCCCTTTCCCTTTTCTGTACAGCGCAGTCCTCCTTGTATTTATCCTCCTTGTCTCCGTCCTAGTGAGAGTCCCGCTGAGTGTGATCTTCCTATCCCCAATCCTGAGCTTCTGTACATATCCCTTGTGCATATCGTTCCTCCTTGTTGTACATAACCTTTGTCCGTCCTGCAGCAGCATTTGATCAGGAATATCTTATCCCATCCCCAGCCTTAGAAAATTTGAAGTCCCACTCGGGCCTTGTGCTTCAGCAACATCAATTGTCGACTTATCCTTGCTCATCCTGATTATTCCTTGAACTTCAGCTTTTGCCAGCGAACAACTACACTTATTCTCTCACCAACCCATGGGTCCTTGAGGATATATCGTTCCTCCTGTCTGACCTAATCTTCCATCCTGGCCCTTGAGGATATATCGTTCCTCCTGTCCGACCAATCTTCCCACCATCAATCAAACCTAATCTCTCTCCTTGGCAAAGGATGTCTTTTTGGAGTTATCATTTTGATCTTGGGTTTTGTCCTTTTGATCTTGCTAATCTTTTTGGCTTCTCATTATCCCACCAGGGTCACCACGATTCATTATATCACGGTGTGCTGCGTGTGCGGATAATCTGGGGCAAGGTCTTTTGATCTTTCGCTTCTGCCTATGAGTCAGTTGTGTGTTTGTGGTTCCTTCAGCATCGGTTCCACCATGTCGCCTCTGCGCTTCATGTGTGATGTTGGGGCAACCCTGTGTGTTTGTTTAGCGTCAGTCCTCGTCAGTCCTCTGCAACGCTGGTGACAAGGCCTCGTGATCCCAGTATCCTTGGCAGGTCTCTAGCATTGCTATATTAAACTAGGTTGTGCACTCCCGTTTGCACTTGGAGCTATCTGGTCCCTTGCGTTTATCATATAGATTAATCTTGCATCTTTGCATACAGCTGCATCTTGCATCTTGCATTTCCATCTCATCTTGCATATCATCCATATTTGTTCTTAGAAGTGAGGTTATTTATCTCCCCTTTCTTCCTAGGCCTTTCCTTCCTCGTCCCGCCGGGCACACTCTGTCCCAGGGCGTAATCCCTCTTTCTCCTTGTCCCACTGGGCACATCTTCCATGATTTTGTCCCACCGGGGCATGTATCCCTCTTTCTTCCAGTCCACCCGGGCGTTACCCTCTTCTTCTGATTCTAGCCTCGGCATCTTGTTTTCTTGTCTTTGACGCCATGCCACTTACGGCATCGCATCAAAGAGGGGCAAAATGTAGACACCGAAAAATCCTTCAGAAAATAAATTATTTTTTATTTTTTGAAAATCCTTGATGACATCATCATTTATTAATTAATTATTTATTTAATTAATTAATTTATTTTTATGGCATTAAATCCCTCTCTCTTAATTAAAAATCTTTAATTAAGGAATCTAGCCTAAAAATGTCATTTGGACATTATCCCTAATTTATTAATTATTTAATTAATAAATTGCCCAAAAACCTTCAAAAATAAATTAATTTATTTTTAATTTATTTTTTATCCCAAACTTGGCCAATTTCCTCTAGACCACTAACCTCTTCCAAAATCTTCTAATCCCTTCTTAATTTCGATTAAAAGGCTAATCCCATCTTTTCTAACCCTAATCCCAAGGTTAAATATTTAATTAAGGTTAAATATTTAATTTCCATATTTATTGAAAATATTTTAATAAATATTCCTAAGACTTAAGCTTTTGGAATGAATAACCTTTTATTCCATGAAACTAAGGAGAAATCTAGACTCTTCTAGAATCTTCTCAAATCCACCCTCTTCACCCATCCTAATCCTTTTCTTTGTCCTAATCTAATCCTAATCCTACCCTTAAACCTTTGTGCAATCCTAACCAAGCTTAAGACTTTCCTAAACCAAAGCAAAGTCTTTCCCTCTAAATATCTCAACCACAAAGCATTTATTGCTTCCCCAAAGTCTTCAAAGCCTCTTAAAGCCCATTCATTGCTCTTACAAGCATTTATTTGGAGAGTTATGAGCTTGGAGCCCCCTTTGTTGACTCCTTTTTGCCCTTCCCTTCATCCACTCACCTTGTGACATGTGTCACCTCCTGATTGGCTGAGAACTAGCACAATCCATGTGCTTCCTTTTGAGTGAATCTTGGCCTCTCTTAAGGATTTCAATCCTGGCCATTCATTCCTCCTACCCCAAGCCTTAGAAATCCTATAAATACCCTCACTTCCTAAGGCAAATCATCTCTCAACTCTCAAACTCAATAGCAAAGTTATAATGCCATTTTCATTCTAGCATAAGCATAAACTCATCATTTTTAGATCATTTTCAAGCTTAAATAACATCTAAATTAGCTTAAATGGATTAACATAGATTCATTTCTTGTTTTAATCTTAGTTCATCATTTAGCTTTTGCATATTTGTGTGTTCTTGAGGCCTTTGAGGCAAAATAGGTTCCTCATACCTATTTTGTGTCATTTTGGGTCTTCTTGATCCTCAAAATCATTCATCTTGCATGCTCCAAGTGCTTGAGTTTGCACACCCACATCCCTCTATATCTAAGCATATCAAACGGTGCATGGGCGCATCCGTTTTAAGCTTAAACTGAGGTGGCTTTGATTTTAGTTTGCTAACCATTAAATTTGATTTGATTATATGCTTTGACATTTGTTTGTCTTTGGCCTTCAAAACAGGTTTAGGTGCACTCACAAATCCTAGTCTACAGAAGAATACAAAGTTCCTACTGGCGCATTAACTGTTGAAGACATTGCAGAGAAAAAGAATTATAACACCATGATGATAGACATTGCATCAGCTCTCAGCTATGAAGAATTTGATGATATTAAAGAATGCACTACTGCATATGAAATGTGGATCACACTGAAGAAAATATATGGTGGTGATGCAAATGTGAAAAGAGCCAAAGCAGAAAGCCTAAGAGGACAGTTTGACAAGATGAATATGAAAGAAGATGAAAACATTGCAAAATATGTTGAAAGGATCAAAGCAAGTGTTAGTGCAATTAGAGCTTCTGGAGGAACAATCTCTGATGAAACTGTTATAAGCAAGGTACTCAGAACATTACTCCCTATCTATGCAATAAGAGTATCAGCTATTCAAGAAAGAAGATGTGAAACAAACCACAATATAACTTTGGATGCTTTAGTTGGAAGATTGACAGCCTTTGAATTAGACAACTATGACAACTATGTTCCAAATTCCAAAAATATTGAGTCAGCATTTGAGGCCAAGGTTTCACTAAGGAAGAACAAGAAAATTAAAGAAGTTTAGTCAAAAAGTGAAGAAGTATCAGAAGAAAGTTCTGATAGTGATCTTGAAATTGTAGAAGCATTACTTGCAAAGAAGTACTCTAAAGGGAAAGGTAAATATAAAGGTAAAACTCCTTTAATCTATTTTTCATGTGAAGAAATTGGACATATTGCAGCTAGGTGCCCAAACAAGTAGGCCAAGGAAGAGAAGAGAGGTCACAAGTACTATGGCAAAAATAATTTCAAATCATTCAAGGATAAAGGTAAGAAAACATGTTTTATGGCTAAAGATTCTGATGATAGTGAAGAAGAAATTGTCTTTATTGCTATAAAAGATGAATCTAATGATGATGAAGATAAGATGGCACTTATTTCTCATATAAGCAAAGATGATATATGGATAATAGACAGTGGATGTTCACACCACATGACTGGTGACAAGACAAAATTTGAATACCTAGAAGACTGTGATAGTGGCAATGTAAGATTTGGAAACAATGAACCTTGTTGTATAAAAGGAAAAGGAAGAATCTCATTAACCAAAGAACTCATATGTGATAATGCTTATTGGGTTGAGGACTAAAACATAATCTTCTAAGTGTAGCACAGCTAATCAACACTGGTTTCAAGGTTGAATTCATGAATAGTCAAGCAAGACTGCTGGATGAAAAAGGAAAACTCATTGGATCAGGCAAACAAACAAAAGGTAACTTATTTTATCTTGATCTCAGTGAATATTCATGTTTTATTCCTCAAATTGAAGAAAGTTGGCTATGGCACAAAAGGTTATGTCATGTGAATTTTGATAACATGATGAAAATAAGCAAATTCAAGAAGGTAAGAGGCATTCCTACTTTGAAGAAACCTGATACTGGTCTATGTAAGAATTGTCAGATTGGCAAAATGAGTAAAACTAGTTTTAAGAGTGAGAACTATTAGTCTAAAGAGATTTTGGAAATTGTGCATACTGATTTATGTGGACCTATTGGAATAGAAAGCTATACTGGAGATAAATTCTTTATTCTTTTCGTTGATGATTATTCTAGAATGATGACTATTATGTATTTAAGAGAAAATTCAGAAGCATTTGAAAAATTTAAATGGTACTTGGCAAGAGTGGAAAAGGAAACAGGGAAAAGATTGAAATGCTTAAGATCAGACAGAGGTGGTGAATTCATCTCCAATGAATTTAACAACTTTTGCATTGAAAGAGGAATCAAAAGATAGGTATCAGCTCCTAGAACTCCTGAGCAGAATGGAATAGTAGAAAGAAGAAATGGATCTATTATGGATTGTGCAAGGACTTTAATGATAGAAAAGAACATCGCCATAAAGTACTGGAAGGAAGCTATCAGCACTGCAGTTCATACCTTGAACCGAGTACAATTGAAGAAAGACACATTCAAAACTCCTTATGAGTTATGGTATGGATATAAACCCAATGTAATTTACATGAAAGTATTTGGTAGCAAGTGTTATATCTTAAAAGAATCCAGAAGAAATAAATTTGATGTGAAAAGTGATGAAGGAATATTCCTAGGATATTCTAGCAAAAGCAAGGCATACAAATGTCTGAACTTGTCTACTCACAAAGTCATAGAAAGTATACATGTAAAATTTGATGAGTTTGCAGAAAAGACTGAAGAAGAAAGCAAAAGGGAACCTTAGAACTACAGGAGATTCATTTACATTGAACCTGAAACACTGCCAGACACAACTATCAATGAGGAAACTATATCTACCGAGCCTAGCATAGTAACTGAGTCACAGGAAGAAGTTCAAACCAAGTCACATGAAGGAATTCAAACTGAGTCATAGCCTGAAGTTACCGAGAAAATATCTACCGAGCCCGAGCAACCTGAAGAAGAGATCCTAGAAGACAACAACATGACTCATTCAAAAAGCAAGGAACCTATACTAGCCAAATATGTCAGAAGGCATCATACACCAGATCAAATCATTGGAAACAAATCAGATGGTACTATGACAAGAAGCAAGCTAAAAGGTACATGTCTGCTTACTGATTTTGAACCTAGAAATATCAAAGATGCATTGAAAAATGAAAGTTGGATTGAAGCAATGAATGAAGAATTAGAACAAATACAAAAGAACAAAACATGGACTCTTGTACCTAGACCTAAAGATAAGAATGTAATTGGAACAAAATGGGTATTCAGGAATAAGCTGAATGAAGATAGTCAAGTATCTAGAAACAAAGCTAGATTGGTATGTAAAGGTTATTCTCGAGAAGAAGGTATAGATTATGGTGAAACTTTTTCTCCTGTTGCAAGATTAGAAGGTGTAAGACTATACTTGCTTATGCAGCACATAAAGGATTTAAGGTATATCAAATGGATATAAAATCTGCATTTCTCAATGGAATTCTTGATGAAGAAGTCTACATTGAACAACCTGAAGGTTTTGTTGATCCAGATAAAAGGGACATGGTTTGCAAGTTACACAAAGCATTGTATGGTTTGAAACAAGCTCCTAAAGCATGGTATGAAAGACTCCATAACTATCTGATTCAGATTAATTTCAAAAGAGCCAATGATAACAGCAATCTGTATATTAAAGAAGGACAGGATGACAAAATTGTATTGGTAGAAATATTTGTAGATGATACTATATTTACAGGGAATGATGATCAGTGCAAAGAATTTTCAGAGAAAATGACCAAAGAATTTGAAATGTCTATGTTTGGTTTAATAAAATTATTTGTTGGTCTTCAAATTCAGCAAAGCAAGAATGGTATAGACATTACTCAATCTAAATACATTAAGGAAATACTTAAGAAGTTTGGTATGGAAGATTCAAAACCAGTTGGTACACCCATGTGTACTGGACTAAAACTTACCAAAAATGATGATTCAAAAGAAGTAGATCAGACCTTATACCGATCTATGATTGGAAAATTGCAGTATGTAGTACATACAAGACCTGATATTGCCTTAGCAGTCGGTATAGTAGCAAGATTCTCAGCAAAACCTAAGGAAAATCATATGATGGCAATCAAAAGAATCCTAAGGTACTTAAGAGGAACTGAAGAATATGGTTTGTGGTATAAATTTGGAGGCAATCCAAACTTAAAAGTGTTTACTGATGCTGATTGGGCAGGGAACATTGATGACAAAAAAAGTACAAGTGGTGGAGCATTTTTTCTTGGAAAAAGACTGGTATCCTGGACCAGTAAAAAGCAAAATTGCACATCTCAATCCACAGCTGAAGCAAAATATGTTGCTGCTGTAGTAAATTGTTCAAATATTGTTTGATTTAAACAGTTATTACAAGGTATGAAGGTTGAGATCAAAGAACCAATTGTTATATTTTGTGACAATACCAGTGCAATAAACATTTCGAAGAATCCAGTAATGCATTCCAAAACCAAGCACATTGCTATTAAATATCACTTTGTTAGAGAATTGGTGCAGGACAAGGAAATCAGATTAGAATATATTCATACAAAAGAGTAGATTGCAGACATTTTCACCAAACCATTACCCAAGGATGCATTTGTGTATCTAAGAGGTAAGTTAGGGGTCATTCCCCTATCCGAGGCTCACTAAATATAGTTTTAGTGATGCATCAACTAGAACATGATTGAAAATTAACATGTTGATGCAGCATATTCAAGGAATCATTGCATATGAATCAGTACTTGAGGTACATTAGTTTACACCGGTAATATGTGAATTTTCTTTGGCATGTGTTGTCAAAGAGGGAGTGTTTGCTATGTCTTTGCTATTACTTCAAGAAATTTTCAATAGTCAGAAGGAAGAGTTTTTAAGAAAAAGGAAGTTTCCTGACAGAGGGAGATTTGAATCTGAACCGAGCTAATTCTTTCAAAATTTCTTATGCTATGACATATTGTGTTGCCATCAATGCCAAAGAGGGAGATTGTTGGAAATAATTGTCTGAAGAAAATTGCTACTCAAATTATGTATTGTCTTTGATGTCACACAATGTCATAGTTCGCAACAATTAGTTCCTACCGAGCTCAGTCGGTCTGCCTAGCATTAGATTTAGTGCTTACCAAGTTCACTTGGTTATCAAAGAAAATCAGCATTTACCGAGTTCACTCAGTTATCAAAGAAAATTCAGTGTTTACTGAGTTCAGTCGGTTATCAAAGAAAAGTTAGCATCTACCAAGTTCAGTCGGTTATCAAAGAAAAAGGATTATCAGTGTTTATCGAGTTCCCTCAGTCTCCAAAAGATTGTAGAAAATTATGGTCACCGAGCACTGTCGGCCCTTGAAGGATCTTTGCAAATAAAGTTTTCTTATTTCAGCTGACTGTTATACTAAGTAATGTCAATTTGACAAATCTAAAATCATATAAATAAAAGGTCAAATGTGAAAAATATAGAGGTGGAATAGCAGAAGATATATAGAAGAAAGACAAGAAAGGTGTGTGCGAAATTATGAAGGATGACCAGATATCCTTGAGGAGCAGCAGAGATATATTCGATCAGAAAGGATCACACTTATATAGAATAGAGATCTGTAATCAATAAGGCAGTTGCATTATTATACAGGTCATTTTAATGTTGTTACCTTTTTATCATTGTAACAGTGAATTCTAAATCTCTTAACCGAGTTGGTTTAACAACCATATTGTAAATCCTCTAACAAGGTGACAATTCCATTGAATTGTTCTCAAGACCTCTTACCAGGCCACTCCTAGCAGGGTGATTAAATCCTCTAACAAGGTCACACCTAACAGTGTGTTTTGTAACCTTTTACCGGGTTGGCTTCTAACCGGGTATCACTTCAGAAAAGTGAAAATCAGTATCTAGATACATTGGTGGTTTTTCCCATATTGGGTTTCCACGTTAAATCTTGTGTCTCTTGTGTTCTTAATAGTTATCTTAATCATATACAAGTGGTGATGAATATCTAAAAGATAATTTTACTAACACTTTCTGCATATACAAAGTTACTGCAATCTATTTACCGAGTGTTAAACAGATAATATTCATTAAGATATCCTAAGGGATCTGAAAAGAAATAATTGTGAAGTGTTTTATGGTTGACTGATTCACCCCCCCCCCCCTCTCAGTCACTTCATCCATATTCCATCAGTCAACATGTTGGTGTTGTTGTTGACTTTTGTGACTATTTCCTATTAAATGGTGTTAACAATATTTCTCTACATATTCTTCATGTTGCAAATATAATGATGAGGTTTTGATATGTTTTTTAGTAGTGTTTGAAGTTATTGGATTCAATTTTTTGCTCTTTAGGTCACAATGTAGTGTCCAAAATTAGTGTTTCTATGATTATGAATTTGTTTGATTCTATTTTTTACATGAAATGCAAGATCCACATTTTTCTACATGATGATTTTTTTATTTTATGGGTTTGGAATTAAAATCTTAATGTCCTTAGCATTATTTATTTCATTTGAGATGAGATTTTGAATTTTGGAACCATGGTTTCAAATTTTGATGGTGTTATTTATCTAGGTTTGGATGACCTTAGCTATTTACACTTTAATTAATTGTATCAATGAATAAAGATGGAATATAACATGTATGATGTTGATTTTGGTTCTATTTAAGGAGTATTATGGTCTATTTCTCATTCCTTTCTACTGCGGTAATATTTAGTGCTGACCTAATTCAAATTGTGTTTAGTTACATGCTTAACCAACAATGAGAGATTTTTCAAATAAAATGATGGTATAAATAAAGGATAAATTGTTGAAGAAAAGAAGTGGTATGTGTATATACTTGTGTGAGTTTTGTGCAAGTATTTTCTTATACAATTTGGATGTATGAAAGAGGACTTATCTCCCTGCATGTGTGAAGTAGTACAAATTATGGCGTAGAATAGTGTCGACATTCATGTGTTAGCTACCATAGGTAGTGAGCCTTCTTCTTTGGGAAGTGAGTCCTTTGGTAGTGAGGATTTATTTGTAAAAATCACCTTAACTGGTGTCACCCTAACAAGTTTTCATATATTTGAGAATTAATCTTCTTTGTGGTTTTTCCCTTAAGAGGTTTTTCCATGTAAATCTAGTGTTCTTTGTGTATGATGGTTTTTGTACTCTTTCATGTTTATCTTTTTCTATGGTTAATGAATTAAGGATAAATTTTCTGGATCTAATTCAAAAAAAAATTTAAAGGTTTTATAGAAAAATGATTCACTTTCCTTAATTGTCCCATGAGATGCATTCAATAGGGAGATACATTGAGAACCTCATATAAATCCATTCATATAGGATTTTCCAACATAATATTATATTCCATTTGCACATGCAAATTGTATACCATATGATCATGAAGCTACTCATATGCTTGAGTATATAATATGTTTTGTATATTTCCATAGATAAAAGGCTTGTCTTCAAGTTCCTACTTCTTACACTGAGATCCCATATCAATCTTCATCATCTTTTGCTATCTCTCATGAACCTGATATCGCTACATGCATACTTCTCATTGACTCAATGTTGTAGGGCATAATTCCTCCAAACATGACTACTTAGGATTCTATCTTATAGATATATCATCCTTGTTTATCGAGTATCATATCAAAGATCTAGAAAATTACTTAAAGTACATTTATCTCCTCTTTTTTTAAATCCTCATCAATACTACCAAATCATCTTCATCACCCATAAAATTTGTTTACACCATTTTCATGGAGTTAAGTTGTCACCCTATATAATGATTATACATGTACCTAGTAATTTTGTGGCATTATCATCCTTCATGGACATAGATATATTTGAGAAATTTGTAGAGGAACACAGTAATTGGATTTGGTTCCTAATTATTCTATTTTATAGAGATAACTTCTCATATCTCTAATATAAATTTTTCTTCCTAAGGAAAGAAATGTTGTTTGCAGGCAGTGGATCTTGGTCCATATTTAGGACTTCATTATTGGCATATGAGGTACTTATTAATTGATGGGATTCCTATCATCATTTTTACCCTGCTATGGATATAGCATTCATTGTATCATTGTGACAAAATCATTCCTTGAGGGCTCACATTGAGTCCTCTTCCTTTCCTTATTTCACTAATGTTGAGCTTTATTATTTTTATCTCTTTTGAAGAGGGTTTTTTTCCCACAAGATTTTTCTTCTTTTCTCCACCCACGAGAGATTACATTATTTGTACATGGTCACTTGATTAGGCCTTATTGCTTTTACCTATCTATTTATGCTTGCATCCTTGCATTCATCATTATCTCTATAGCTTACCTCTAAGTTAATATTAAGAAGTGTTCTTGAGTAATTAAGATATCACCTAATTAATTATCTAATTAGGTTTTTTATTGCTTTATTCACTTAAGATAAATATAGTAAATTTTTTATCTTTTATTATATTGAGCCAATTTAGCACTTATTATCTCTTTAATTACGATATGGGCACTTATTTGACTCTCTTTTAATCTTGTGCTAGGGTTTATTATAGGGTTCTATTCATTCATTTTATAAGTAGTTATTGTATAATTTGTGTTCTCAATATTTTTTTTGTATCAATACAATTCTTAGGTTGTTGAGAAAATATATCTTTCTCAATCTCTATTTGTAATAGGTATTTTTCTTGTAGGTGATTCACGGGCTTGCAAGGTTGAACAAATAAGTCCAACAATCTGATAATGGTTTTAATGTTACATTGAGTTTGAGGTTAAAATTTCTATACACTAATTTACCTCACTCTTGTAGTTTAGAGTGCAATCATGGTTCCAACTTGTATGCTTTTGGAATCAATAATCCCATGTGGTTGCAGATTATAATAATTTAGAATGATATTATTTCATTTCATTGAGGTAATAGAAAGAAAGTGTTTATTTCTTGCATTTTATATTATTTCTTTGTTTTTGTTGTTGTTAAGTGTTTGGGTTTGTAAGTGGAGTACCCATCATCAAATTCTTTATTTTACATTCAATTAACAAGTAAATAATAATCAAGGTTTCATGTCAAAGAAATAAATTTAACATATAATAATTATAAATTATTCCTAATATTATTATATTATTTATAATCAAACCTTAAGTTCGATATAAAAAATTTACATTGTTACATAATTACTAAAATAACAAATTTAAAAGATTTAGTTTTCCTAGGATATGACTATTTATGAGAGAAAAAGACTAAAGGGAGTGACTACAAAAAATCTTGTGAGATTTTATCGACATAATGATTCTTGATAAGTGGAAATTCGTGGAAATTGCAATGCACTTGAATCATTAATATTATTATATAAAATTATCACAACATATTATTGTAATGTATATTAAAAACATGATGGGATGTGAAGATCTTATCTATCACACAAATTTGTTTTGCAACACAACCTTAATATAATTGCTCAAGTTTACAAAGAGTATGGATTTAAATATACTTAAATTCTTTATAAGCTTGTATGATACTTTTACTTTAATCTTGAAGAAAAGATCTATTTGGTAGGCTCACTAATCTAAACTACAAATAAAATATTATTTGTGACCAAAAAAGTTATTGAATAAATTCTAGAGATTGAAAACTTAGATGAGAGGACTTTACATAGGAGATAAATTTGACTTATAAGATAAAAATTCAAATAATATATTATTTGTGGCACAAGAATAACATGAAAAAAACTCAAGATATTTAAAAATTAGATGCAAAGAACTTAGATATCAAATAAATTAAATTTACAATTAAAAATAATAAAATTGTATGAATTTATTTTCAAGATAAAAATTATTAAATCATATAAATTAAAAAAATACAATCGAATTCATAAATTAAATCCGCTAATCATAACTAAAAAATATTTTTAAAAAAAATAGAATATTATATAAGTCTTTATTTCAATACCACCATAGAATGAAAATAATATTCCAGAGATTGAAAACTCGGAGATTTAAAAATAAAGATGCAAAGAACTTAGATATCAAATAAATCAAATTTACAATAAAAAATAATAAAATTGTATGAATTTATTTTTAAGACAAAGATTATTAAATCATATAGATTTAAAAAAATACAATCAAATTCATAAATAAAATCCGCTAATCATAACGAAAAAATATTTTTTTAAATAATAGAATATTATATAAACCTTAATTACAATACCACCATAGAATGAATATGTCATGAAATATAATCACAAAATTAGCATATCACTTTGTACATAATTCCTATTTGCTGAAGGGTAAACAATGGAATCCTACAATTTGTTTAGATAGGTGTTGAAAATAGCTTCACAATCAACTTCTATATAAAATGAATAATTAGAGTAGTAAAATGACATGGAGGACATGTAAACAACATTTAATCAAATCATAGTAATTTAAATAATAGAAGATAACAATATAATATATTTGTACAATTTATTATATAAAATCAGATACCATAGTGAGGCCCATAAGAATGAGCACTCTGGTTTATAAAAAGATGGATTGAAAAACAGCATGAAATATGGATTGATAGATGGTGAGAAAAATATTCTCATAGAATTGAAAATTTTCTTCCATTCTATTGACTGAAATTGATGTTGGATTCCATACCAAACAGTTGTTACAATGTAGGTTCCTCACATCACTGAAATGCTCTTCTATTCTCTTGTTTTCATTACCCACCACAAAGATTTTACAACCCAAAACAAAAGACAAATTGTCAAGCTACTAGTAGGGAGAGAATATAGAGTGAGTCATCCATATTCCAGTGTAATGGAATGGTTGTCAAAGTTTTGTTTTAAAATACTTTAAATTCTAATCGTTGGGGACTTGATGTAAATGTCTTTGGAGAAATTGTTTGACTGATAAAAAGGTGACAAAGATTGAATCAAAATATCTTTGAAAAGCATTCAATTTGAGAGATGAGAAAAAGACTGGATTCACAGGCTTAGTTGTCTTGATTTGCCAAACAAATCAATCACCACTGTCCAAATCAGGCCATTAAATCGTACTGAGCGATCGAAGTCAATGAAAGAAAACATAAATTTCAAAGCCCATTTTCTAAATTCAAATAGATTGATGTTGTCAACAGATTCATTCACAATATTTCAGTGGATCACAACTCTTAATTTTCAATCTTAAGTAATAGATGACTGATTTGAGATGTTTACCAGTAAAAGTGGACACGTATAGTTTGACCTTCTTCTTTCATGCCAACCATATCTTTTCCTTGTGTATATAATATTTTTCCACTTTGGACGTTCTTTGCTTGGGTCAAAGTGAGACAAAATTTTGTAGAACATTAATGGATTTAATTTTGAATGAGGAAGATTTTGAGCAGGGAGGAGGGCCCAATTACATCTTCTTTATGTGCTCGATGCCCATATCACTGCTTACGAGATAAGAGGACAAAATCTTGAGTTTACACTTAGGAGAGCAAAGTGCTTGAAATGGAATTCAGTCAGCAACTTACTTGGCATGATTCTATAATTGAGAATCTGATCTGTAGAGTGATAGAGTTGCCATAATGTTGTTTTAGAGTGATTAGTCATTTCTTCCTTGACTTTTTTACATATATATTAGTATGATATTGCAGGGAAATAAAGGTAACACAACAATCAATTCAGATGCCTCAATTGAGGCTTAAATGAGTAAGTTAAGATCTAAATGTTGAAATAGAATTTTATTTTGGATTTGACATTGGATTAGATGTTATGGTATGTTGAAATGGTGTGATAGAGATATGGAGGTAGGTTTCTATTTTTGGTGTTTTAGAGTAGGTCATATTTATGATCTGGGATTAAGATGTTTTTTTTAGTGTGATATCTTGTTGAGAATGCAAAGTCAAATTGTCATCTGACCATTTTTTTTTCTCGTTCTCCTTGTCTCTTCATATTTGAAATATTAAACATTTGTATAAAATGATGAGTCCAGGTTACATAATTTGTATGAGTGTAACAGTGAATAAAGATATTAATGTACTTTCCTATCAATGTACTAATTAATGGTGAACCATGTAATTCGTTATGTTGTATGTTTGTTCCTAATTGTCTCTACTTTGGTTTTGTTGTTTAATATTATTTTTTCTGCTCTTTAAGCTCAATGTATCTATTGAACGACTTCAATTTTGTGGTTTACATAATATCTTCACAAGTATTTATTAAGATATTAATCTTGAATAAAATTAATCTTTATTTCAGAATTGGCATGGTTTTAAATGTTATAATTGTTGATAATATGGTATTAAACAACTAAGAGGAAGGGTGGGGGGTGAATAAGTTGTTTCCAATACCTTATCCTTCAAACCCTTAAACCCCCAAACCCTTAAACTTGTGTATCCTTAAATCTAATCTGTATTAATAGAATATAAACATGCATGTATAAACCAATTAGAAACACATCCACACAAGTTGACACAAGATTTATATCATGCAAATTGTGCTAAGGGAAAAACCACAGTGGGGTTGATTACCCACAATAAGTAAATATCATGTTAGAAGTACAAAATTATTACAACATATAAGGAATACACCTACATTCAAGCTCACTGCTCAAACAAGAACCATTGGGATCCGACCCTGAGGAAGAATCATTTCCTTAAAACCTGATCACTACAATGATATGAAACCTTTTTGTGAACTCTAAAAATGACATCTACCTCATGTTTGATGCATCTCCAATGTAGCACAATGCAAAATCATTTTCAACCTATTTTGAACCTCTTCTCGTCATCTCTCAATCAAACTCTTCCTCTACTAGCACCCTTTAGAATCTGCACCCATGATCCGCAACTAGATTTTTCCTAATTCATCTCCTTATATCAAGAATTTTTTAGGAATACTCCCAAGAGATAATTGAGAGGGAGGGGGTGAATCAGTTATCTACTAGTTTCAATTCTTTATCCAATTAAGTATACTTAAACATAAAGCATAAACACAAAGAGAGAACACATGAACACAACACCAATATTTTGGTTATAGGGAAACCCAAATAGGTAAAAACCCCAGTGGGAATTGACACCCACTAATATTTTGTACTAATGTATTATGATCCTTGCTAGAAGATCCTTAATCCTGTTAGGAGTTGCTTTACAAATATTTAGTATAGCAGACCTAATCAAGGGTCAGACCCTATTAGGAGTCTTTTATAATAGTCCCTGTTAGGGAGAGGATGCATTGTCCAAGAGCACATTGTTCAAAGGGGTGAAGGCTACAACCTTCTGTTTAACAAATACACACTATATATGGATCTTGTTGAACTGCGCTTTGACCTGCTATCTAGATCAATTCTAATATATAGCACAAATACTCTACTTGGTCACATAGACCTTCTTATGATGGTTCAACACTTCGCACACTCTGCTTTGCTCTTGCTATCAACCATGAACCACACTTCAGGCAATCACAAATGACTGCCTATAAATATCTTTCCTCTAAATGAAATAATTAAATCGGCTAGTTAGAACCACCTTGAAATCATATTAGAGAAACCATGACAAACTCTAATAAAAATACAGTTGGCTCTACTAAGCATGCAACACATTATGGGACCTGTCCAATAAGATAATTGTAGACGCATCCTGCACACTGTCAGCTCTCCCAAAATAACTAGATCTTTCTCCTCAAGCTGAATTAATTCATGCGCTCTTAACCGAACATCAATAACTCTTCTCTAAGCTTAAATCCAAGGGTGCATACCCAAATGATAGGTGCAACTCCAGAACCAATAATATCTTTGTTGGCTCTTGTGAATAAACACAAGAAACTGCTACAAGCGAATAGTGACTGCATAACTTCACTTCTACTGATCAATAGACTATGCTTCCATGAATGAAACATCACTAACATGTCTCCATCACATATCCAAAGGCACAAGGCTTCATGTCAACTATACAGACAACCATACTCAGAACAGTGTCTGTTACTCTATCATGAACACTGCTGATGCAACTACAATATAACTGTCTATACTAACTATCAACCTATGTGTCCATAATATCATGTTGATAACATGTCCATGTATTATATACTTAAAGCTTACTGCATAAGTCATCCACGCATGCTACTTTCAATATGTTGTCATCAATGACAAACATATAGTTAGCACTGGCTTGCTGGAAAATCTCCAACAATCTCCCCCTTTGGCATTGATGGAAACATGTGGAATGAATAACCACCACCAATCCAATGAGAAATTATTTTATAACATTCTCCATTTCATCTTCAAAACTCCCTCAAAGATAAGTCCTCCATTTGTTGCAATATTCTTTAACATTCTCCATTTCCTCAACATAACCGAATACTCCCCCTTAGTAAATTAATCCTTCTTTGCTCCTATTTTTTATGACTCTATATATTACTCCCCCTTTGACATCAATGGAAAAGGGCACCATTCATTTTAAGCACTGGTACTACTCCTGAGGTAGAGTAGTCAACCTTCCATCAGTCCCTGAGGATTGATGTCTTTTTCTCTTTCTTTTAAGAAGAATCATGGAATGGAATTACTCCCAACTTCTCCCTGAGATACTCAAAAGTATCCTTAGGCAAAGGCTTTGTGAATATGTCTACCAACTGATCTTTAGTACTCACATAGTCCAACTTGACTTCTTTCTCTTCCACTTTCTCTCTTAGGAAGTGATACTTGATCTCAATGTGCTTTGTCTTTGCATGCATCACATGGTTCTTAGACATATTGATAGTGCTAGTGTTATCACAATAAATAACAATAGGGTAATCAATATGAATTCCAAAATATTTTACCATTTTCTTGATCCAAATAATTGTAGAACAATTCAAGGCTTCTGCAACATACTTTTCTTCTTTTGTTGACTGAGAGATACAATTTTGTTTATTGCTTGTCCAAGTAACGAGTATATCACCAAGAAACACTGCTCCACCTAATGTACTCTTTCCATCATCAATGCATCCTGCACAATCTGCATCAGCATACACATGAAGCTCAACATTTTTTGAATTAAAATACCATAGACCATGATCTATAGTGCCCTGCAAGTATCTAAATATTCTTTTTACTACCATGAGGTGACTTTTCTTAGGTTCTACTACAAATCTTCTAACTATGCCAGCTGCATTGGAAATATCAGGTTTGGTCTGAGTAAAATATATGAGTTTACCAATCATAGACTTGTACAATGTTGTATTCACTGCTTGTGAATCATCTTCTTTTGTAAGCTTGCATCCAGTGGTCATAGGTTTTCCTACTAGCTTGCAATCATCCATCTTCAATTTCTTTAGTATCTCTTTCACATACTTGGACTGATTAATAAAAATTTATTTTTCTATCTGTTGCACATTTAGTCCCAAAAAGTATTTGATAGGACCAATCATACTCAACTCAAACTCAGTCTTCATCTCTTTGGCAAATTCTGCACTTAGTTTGTCATTACCTCCAAAGATAATGTCATCAACAAATATAGCTGCAAGTAGTAGACCTTCAAATGTCTCTCTAATGAATAGATTACAATCTGTTGCACCTTTCTTGAATCCAATCTTAGTTATATATCCATCAAGTTTTACATACCAAGCTCTAGGGGCTTGCTTAAGTCCATAGAGGGCTTTCTTCAATTTGCATACCATATCAGGTCTATCTGATAAGGTGAATCCTTCTGGCTACTCAATGTATATTTCTTTCAGTTCTCCATTCAAGAATGCTGACTTGACATCCATCTGAAAAACTTTAAAAATTTTGAATGTTGCAAATGCTAGAAACAAATTAATAGCTTCTAACCTACTTACTGGTGCAAAAGTATCTGAATAGTCAATACCTTCTCTTTGTGCATATCTCTTACATACCAATCTTGCTTTATTTCTTAATATTGTACCATCTTCATTCATCTTGTTTCTAAATATCCACTTTGTTCCAATCACATTTTTATCACTAGGTCTAGGGACCAATTCCCGAGTATCATTCTTAATGATTTGATCTAGTTCTTCTTTCATAGCATCATGCCAATAAAAATCATTACATGCATCTTCAACACTTAAAGGTTCAATCTGAGAAAGTAAACATACCACTTCATTATTTTCTTGATTCTTTGTTTTTGATCTTGTTGTGACTTTTCTGCTCTAATCTCTAATGATGTCATCCTTAGAATGATATCTAGAAGTGAACTTTGGAACTTTAGGTGATGTTGACTCATCAACCTTAGGAGTTTTTGTTTCACTTGTCTCATGGTCATTGAATAACACATTAATGTTGTCAAACATTTCTTCAACAACTATCTCACTAGTGGAAGGTCTGGGTTCTTCTTCAATCATAGGTGAGTAATCATGATATCTTTCTTGAACCATAAAATTTTCATCAATTTTAACATGAGCACTCTCAATTATCTTCTTTAACCTTAAATTGTAACATCTATAAGCTTTTATTTTAGTAGAGTAACCAAGTAAAATACCTTCATTGCTTCTTGCATCAAACTTCCCTACTACTTTATCCCTCTTGATGTAGCACTTGCTTCAAAATATTCTGAATTATTTTACTCTGGGAACATTACCAAATCATAGCGCATAAGGTGTCTTGTCCACGCCTAGTCTTAATTGTATTCTATTGATGGTATAGACTGTTGTATTGATTACATCTCTCCAATAGGTGTGTGCAACTTTTTCTTCAATCATGATGGTGCACACTGTATCAAGGATGATCATGTTCCTCCTCTCTACAAATCCATTCTTCTGAGGGGTTCTAGGTGCACTTAACTGTCTCTTTATGCCATGTTCTTCATAGTACTCATAGAATTTGTCAGAGGTGAATTCTCCTCCTCTATCCGATCTCAAACATTTTATCTTTATTGCAAATTCATTCTCAACCTTAGCTTTGAATATTTTGAACTTCTCAAATTCTTATGATTTATCTTTTAAGAATGCAACCCACATCATCCTAGTATAATCATCAACAAATAAAATGAAATACCTTTCACCATAATATGATCTTGTTTGAGTTGGACCACATAGGTCTGTATGAATCAGATCCAACTTGTTCTTTGCTGAATTGTACTTACTCCTGAATGAGTTTCTCACATGTTTTCCCATCACACATTCCCTACATATAGTATCAACTAGCTTTTCTATGCTAGGTGGATCTCTTACTACCTTTACATTGCTTAGCTTTACTATGTTATAAAAATTGATATGATAGTCTTTTATGCCACAACCAACTATCATCAATTTTGGCAATAAAACAACTTGCTTCTGAATTGAGTTGGAAAACATTACCTTTAGTCTTTGAGCCTGATGCAATCATAACACCATCCTTGTTGTTAATGATGCATTTGTTGTCCTTGAACTCCAACTGATAACCTTTTTCAAGTAACTACCCAACACTAAGAAGTTTATGTTTCAAACCATCAACATAGAGAACATCATTAGTATTGTTCTTTCCATCTAATGTGATAGCTCCTCTACCAATGATAGGTTTAGGAGTGTTATCTCCAAATCTAACCATGCCACCATTGTATTTGTCTAGATGAACAAATCTATCTTTATCACATGTCATGTCATGTGAACAACCACCATCTATAATCCAATCTGTCCTTATGTCAGCTTATGAAATCAATGCTAGCTCTTGTTCCTCTTTCTTATCTCCATGATCTATTATAGCAATGAATCCAATTTCTTCTTCAGATGATTCATCATCTGAAACTCCATCTCCAACATAGTAACATTCCTTAGTGTACTTAGGCTTGTAGTCATTTTTAAATTTTCTAGCTCTTGTGGGACACTTAGATGCAAAGTGACCAATCTTATTGTATGAGGGTGAATGTGGGCCTCTAACCCAACCACACACGCAACATAGTCATTGCTCAATCATGAGATTGCGAGTATAAACATGAATTGTCCATCTCACAACATTGATTGAATCAACCTATTGACTCCTATGTAGAGGGGGTGTTTAATTGCTCTCAGATTGGAGAGCCAACAACCATTTAGACCAGCACTACAATGGAGGATTTGAAAGCTAGAAATGAATAAGCAAGATGCAATTAAACTAAGAATGAAAGTGCAATTATTCTAGGATGGAGATGCAGATTTTAATCTAAGAATGGAAGTATAGATTTTAAATCTAAATGCTTGAAAGAACGATGCAAATTAATCTAGCAACAATGAACCAATTAAGCTACTATGAGAATGCAATTACTCTAAAAATGAATTAAACTAATTGTGCAATATCAAAGCTTGAATTATGAGAAAATTGAGATAAAAATTTGCTATAGTTTATGTGCTCTCAAAAATTGCCTCCTTCGAATGAAGAAGAAGGCTCATAATATAGAAGATCCAAAGAAGAGGATGAAGAGTTTCTTGATTCGAAACGGTTGACTCTTCATTTCCCTTTGAGATAAATATTGAGAAATTACTTAATTAAAAGGATGAATTATTGCCACATGGGTGACTCTTTGAATTTTTGAATTATCAATTCAACTAAAAGGTGTCCATCCAAATAACCAAGTAATTATTAATTCCTTTCATGGGTAATTAGCTAAAGGGGTGAGTTTAATTTAATTTAAAGCACTTAGGACTTTTAGAATTAAATTAATTTATCATAGGGGTAGTTTAGCTAATAAATGTCAAAGATTTTAGGAATTAATTTTAATATTTGATTAATGCAATTTAGGGTTTTTGCACTTGACATCAAGTCAAACAAAGTCAGGTAGGAGAGAGAAAATTGCCTAGCCAAGTAGAACTTTGATGATGCAAAAATTCAAGAAATGCACCAAAATTGATTGAAATTAATAGGTGCCAATTTTGGGGTATTACATTTTTCCCTCTTTGAATTGATGTGCGAACAACGTGTTGATTCAAAGAACAATTTGATGTGACAGATAAGAGAAGATTTCAGAAGTCAAGGTTAGGTTGCCAAGACACTGATCAGCAAAAAAGCATGATTCTCCGAAGTCTAAGTTAGATTACGAAGACAACGGTCTAAAAGAGAACTAGAATCAAGGTTAGATTGCCCCAATACTGATTGATGAAGATCTAGGACTATCTCCAGAATCAGGGTTAGATTGCCCCAATATGAAGATTGATCCTCCAAGATCTGGGTTAGATTGCCCAGATAACGGTCCAAAAGAGATTTTGAGAGCCCTCTCCAGATCGAAGCTTGACCCTCAGGAATTAGGGTTAGATTGCCCTAATACCTAAAAGATTTCAAGAACCATCTCCAGAATGAAGCTTGATCCTTGAGGATCTGAGTTAGATTGCTCAGATACCTAAAAGATAGATGACAAGATAACAAGATGTGAGGCACCGAGATGCCTCTAGTAATGAGAACTGGTGATTCAGATCTGATTCAAGAATTGATTCGACAAGATTCGATGATGCAATCATCCTACCCTCTTGGGAACAAAATTGAAAGATGACATGTCAGAAGATGATTGACAGAAAGAGGTTGCAAAGCAAGATAAGATCAAAGATCTAGAAGAATTCAGAGTAGATTAAGGAAGCATCAAGAAGATGTAGAAGTACATTTAGAGTGATCTAGAGGTCCAAAAGACCAAGTTTGACCATGGTTGACCAAATTTGACTAGATTTGACTTTGATGAAAAAGAGAAAAGATCTTAAGAGCATGATGCAAAGATGAGAATCTGGCAAGAAAATGATGCCAGATGGCTGACTGCACAAGTGTCTGATCCTATAGGATCCCCGAATTTAAAACATAATTTTAAGCCACTTAAAGATGTCAGATTTCAATTTCGATCCTGAAAATGGATTCAAAGCAGTCGATTCAACAAGGGTACAATTTTTGCGCAAAGCAAAGCACTTCTAAAAATTAGGTCAAAAGCTATATAAGGCTCAGAGGGGTCACTTTCAATTCATTATTCATTTTTGTCTTCTTGTAATTTTGAGAGCTCTGAGCAAGATGGAAGGAGTTCCTGTGCACACACACTGATTTGAGTGCTCCTGATGACATGCCCAACTGCTAGAGTATGATGCACCTGTAAGTAGTTGATAAACCTCCTTGCATTTCAATTTGTATCGCTTCCATAGGTCGAATAGTATAGATCTAGAAATGTTTAGGACATGCTCTTCCAATCTCGCGCGAGGAATTAGTTTCCTCACGTCGGCCCTGATTGCCTTTCATGCGAGGAACTAGTTTCCTTGCATCAAATAGGCTTTCCTTGCCTGGGCTCTGGCTGAAAGCTCATGCAGGCTGAAAGTTGGTCTCGGGCAAAGTTTCTCCTTCTCGCGCAAGAGAAAATCCTGTCTCGCGCGAGAAGTTGCTTCAGAGTTGTAAAGTCCTTACTAAAATTTGCCAAATTTGCATGAAATGAGCCAAGTAGAGCATCACAAAGTCATGTCTAGGATAGATGCCTTGTTGTATTTTTTGTATTTTCTTTGAGAAACCTTCATGTTAGGATACTGATCCAATGTTGTCCCCTATTTCGTAGGTTGACCTTCCTGATGTCGCCTTTAGATCACACCATCCTGCCATCACCACACTCATCCAAAGGCTGACAAATGCTAAGGGTGCCCACATTGATGGGCTCAGACTGGGATACTTACGTGATATACCCAACATTCAGGTAAATCATGGTCTTTTGGGTGCACTGGTCGAGTGTTTCCATTCAGAGATGAACACATTTCACTTGCCGATGAGGGAGATGACTATGACTCCTGAGGATATCTATTAGATTCTCCGCATTCCATTCCATGGTACTCAAGTGGAGTACGAGGTTCAGCCTTGAGCAGGTACATTGGCACTAAGAGCCATATTCCATGATGATCTAGTGATGGGTTAAGCCATCTCTTGGGAGGAGCTAATTTGTAGATACGGTGCTGCTCACCCTTTTGTCGTGGTACTTTCCATGTTCTTGAGTTGCTACCTAATGCCAAATCAAGGTTAGGATGGTTTAGAGTGTGGTTGGGGTACGATGCTGCAGAGGATGCTAGCTAGGCCAGCAATGAGATTCAGATGGGGTGAGTGCATGCTCACACACATGTATCATGAGATGCATGAGATCGCATACCAGGGCGCAAGGATGACAGTGGCAAGAGTCTTTGTTATACAGATCTGGGCCTAAGAGCACCTTCCTCTTTGTAGACCCATCTTCCATGACACATGGAAGCCTTTAGAGCCATACATATACAGGTACACCAGTCCTATGACTCAGCTTGTGCTAGGTAAGACCAAGTAGTGGAGAGGACAGTTGGATGACATGGCAGCTATAGTCTGGAGGCCATGGATTGCTACTGAGCCATGGGATGATGCTCATCAGGAGCTATCGCACATGTTTGTTTCACACCCACTGATTGGGTGGAGTGTCACTATCATTGAGCATTTTCTACTTACATGTGTCATGCGCTAATTCAAGAGGCCCTAGGATATATCACAGGAGTACTGCCCCTATGCCCGCTTTGCCGATGAGTAGAAGAGGGGATGGAACCCTAGGTTGGATCCAAGTCAGTGTGCTATTGAGGCATGAGTACTAGCAGTGAGGTGGGACTACATGGTGGTCACTAATGCAAGGGTGATGCCTGCATATCAAGATCACATATTGGCATGCCCATTCCCTTGGTACACTGATCCCACAAGCATGGGACAAAGAGAAAAGCCATAGTAGCCTACATAGGAGGAACCCATACAGTAGCAGTAGGAGGAGGTACTAGCACAATAGCAGGTTGCGCAGTAGGGACCATAGCAGAGGCCTAGGTAGAGGGCATTGAGACCACAACCTAGATAGGTGGACATCCCTGCTAGAGCCATGGGTTCAGATATAGGTGCCAGGAGTAGTGGGTCTCAAGATAAATCCACGAGGTAGAGGACAGGGCCTACCACACAATAGACACCTCTTAAGAAGGAGGCACAGGTACAAGAGGATGTGGATATGATAGATGTTCCTATAAGGACACCTACACCCTAGTTATAGGAGGCTCTCAAGAAGAGCCGGGAGAGGGTATGACAAGTACAGAGAGAGAGATGACTTCCACACTAGAGTCATCAAAGAGGAGACCCAAGTAGCTGATAGGGATGTAGAGATCATGCAGCTATGGGAGGAGCTGGCATAGTCTAGGATTGAGACGAGATACAAGGCTGCCTAGGTAGCTTATTATTACGCAGCCTATTACAGAGTCATTCCAGATTTGTCAGAGCAGGTTCCTCCTTTTGCTGAGTATGCCAGAGCTCCTCATGCACCACCACAGCAGGCACCTCCTTAGGGACCACCATAGGCACCTCCCTAGAGACCACCACAGGCACCACAGGCACCATTACAGCATGCTCCTCCACCTCCACCTCCTCTAGGTTGCAGTGGATCTTGATATAGACATTGTATTATTTATAGCCTATTTTTGATAATGTGCTAGAGTAGCACCACATTTTGTATATGACATTGATCCGAGATATATATGAGATCAATTTTTTTTTATATCATCGTACTTGTTTGTATATTGATTTAGTTATTTGATGTTTATGAGATGTTTCCTATATGCTTTGGATGTATGGATAGAAATGTATGAAATGCACATGTTCTCTTTTACGATATGCAATGTTTTATGTTTATGATGAACATGTAATGAATGCAATGGTAGAATATTAGAATGTATGCATATAATGAGATGAGATGTAATGCAAAGTGTAATGTATGATTTGAGTTATGCTTATAATGGATGCACATGAAAATGAATATGTAAACGAATGTATATGGATTTATGATAATGCAATGGATTGTTGGAAATATTCAGGAATTAACCGAGTTACTGAGAGGGGAGGGGTGAATCAGTAACTCCAAATTTTCTTTCAATTACAGATGTATTAACATGTAATTTACTTTAACCTTTGCATATGAAACTTAAGAGCATTCACAATAATGACACATAGATTTGGTTACCCAGAAACCTTCCAAAAAGAGAGTAAAACTGGGGTGGGGATGAAACCCACAAAGCTTTAATACTGCAGAATAAAGTTGGCCAGTTAAGGCTTACAATTTGATCACTTCTGATGATCTGCCCTGTTAGGAGCAATAAGGATTGCTAAATCCACCCTGTTAAAGGATTTACAAACATACAATGAAGTATGCACTCAGTAAAGAGATTTTACAAAAGACTGTTAAGTCTACCCGGTTAAAGGATTTAGTACTGATTCACCTGTTAGGATGAAACAGTAGATCTTTGGCTTTGCAACTGGATTGCTGATTGAGATTCGCTAATGTACTGATCACCTTCTGTGATGAATTTGTCTTTGCTGTTCCTTATACTGCTGAAGCCCTTTGTAATTCGCTTATCTCTGCCTTTCTTTCTTTTTCACATATATGCTTCTTTCATTCTTCTTGACATTTTTACAACATTGTTTATATACAAGTCTTAAACAATTAATTTCAATTACAATTACAAAGTCGGCTTGACAAATAAACATAAGTGCTACTAAGTCGGCCCAAGTATGGTTACACAGTTCCTGCAAACTAACTCGGTGACTTTCTGATACTCGGCGTCCACTGCATTACTCGGCATCGTCATGCACTCGGTAGAAGTGAAGGCACGGTTCATACTGATCACTCGGTAGGTTTTGAACTCGGTAAATACTGGTGACTTGGTAGACATAATGTTACTCGGTTTACATTGTCCTGCTCGGTTTGTACTAACTTGCTCGGTTTGCATTGTCTTGCTCGGTTTACACTGTCTGCTCGGTTTGCACTGTCTGCTTGGTTTGCACTGTCTGCTCGGTTTGCACTGTCTACTCGGTTTGCACTGTCTGCTCGGTTTGTACTGTCTGCTCAATTTGCACTGCCTGCTCGGTTTGCACTGTCTGCTCGGTTTGCACTGTCTGCTCGGTTTGCACCCAGAATGCAAATAAGTGTTGTCACTAGTGGCAATTCTGTTTAATGCCAACAATCTCCCCCTTTGGCATTAGTGACAAAAACACTTATTGGCCAAAACTTATATACATGAATCATGCTGAGTTTTATTTTTATTTTTCAAAATTTGTCTTTGTTATAGGGCTTTATACATTGTCTCCCCCTTTCAATGTGCTAACTTTTTTTTATTATATAAAACATATATCTCCCTCTATACATATCTCCCCTTTTTTTATGATAATGCCAAAGGTGTATATACAAGTTATTTACAGAGAGAATCCAAAATTTGATAGAAAATTAGAATGTACCTTCATTATTAGTGCCAGGGTTCTGTCCCAACTTTCTTGCAGAATCTTACATGTTTGGATTGCAATTTGGACTTCTGCAGAGAGTTCAATCATGTGATCTGCTATAGAGAACTGATTGTCATGAATCAATGTTTTGGAATGTTCAATGTGCTTATACATTGTATTCATGATGGGAAGGATCATGTGTTGGATATCTAGCAGTGTGGACCGGATCCTTGTGTCTTCTTTCAGTAGATCAAACTGCATATTTGATAGGTGTGAAATTTTCATGTGATGAGTAGAGCTTGAACTTGGTTCAAGTTGCAGCTTCTGTATGCTAATCTTCATATCCTCATCCATTTTATTCATTTTATCCTTAACATCCTTTGTGAACTCGGCAATATTGCACAATCTGGCCAAAAGAGAGGTAGCATTCGAATAGATAGATTCAATGTTTGACAAAACTGAAGATAATTCTACTTGGTTAATAGCTATGTGCTGAGCAATGTGCTCAAGCACTTTATTGTTGAATCTCTTCTCGGCTCTTTCAACTAACTTTTCTGTCCCAGATGAATCCTCATTGTATTTATTAACTGCTTCTGCTAATTGTAGCAAAATATGTTGGGAGGAGTCTACTTTAATACCTAATGCATCAGACAAAATGTCCTTAGCATCCTTGATGATTTGATATTCCTTGTCTCTCTCCTCTTTAAGCTTCTTTTGTTTTGCTTTCCTTTGGAGGATCTCACCTATATTTTGCATTTGGTCCGCTGATAGATTTGCAAAATCTAATGTTGGAATCTCTATCTCTTCATCTAGGTCTATATCCTCTACTATATTCTTACCCAAAAATTTTATACTCGGTAGAGCCTTAGGCTTATCTGTACTTAATGCTTTAGTAGTAGTGACAATAGATATAGTAGGGCTGGCTATAGAGACTGGCACACTGTCTACTGGAGAGCTTAAAATATTTACACTTGTAGATTCAAAAACTAGAAAACTTGATGAAATGGGAGACTGCAACTCGGTAGAAGAAATGGTAGTTGCTTCTGTTGTTGCTATAGATGATTAGACAAATGTTGAAGTTGTCACAACCATGCTTGAAGGTGTCTCCGGGCTGGATGTAGAAACTTTTACTGGAGAGGTAGGAAGGGATGCAATGACTTCTGTTGCTATCCTCATAGTATCATCTACCTCAATGGCTTCTTCTTGTTCATCACTGTCATCTTCAATGTCTTTTATTATGACTATTTCAATACTCGGTTGGTGAAGGTGGTATATGTTCTTCCATGTAGCATTTGCAGCCTTCACAACCGATTCAATATTGTTGATCAGAATCAAACAAGTATTGAACTTTAATGTCATCTTACTTTCATTTTCTTTTAATGCCTTCTTTACTTCATCATTTTTCAAGCTCGGCATTAACTGTCTCAGGGTTTGATCAAATATGTCTATCACAGTTTGCTTTGCATTGCTCCATCTCATTTTTATTGGATTTAATAGAACTGCTGGAACCTGTGGGGCTAATTCTTCAGGAGAGTATTTCCACTGTCCCATCTTTTCAATAACAGCATCTTCTATTTCCTTCTGTTCTATTTCTGATCTGGTTTCATATTTAAAAGATTTTATGTTACTTTCTCCAGATCCTGATCTGTCTCTAAAGAGTTTGATCTTTTCTTGAAAGTTTAGAGGAGGCCTTTTGAATACTATGTCTTTATCTGCCTTGTCTACCTTGCCTCTTGCATTTCTCCTTGTAAATACAGCAGTGGGAGGCTTAGGTGCCTTGGTGATGAATACCTTTCCTTTCTTCTTTGCAGGTTCTGGTTCCTCTGTTTTCTCATCCTTTTCCTCTTCTTCTTCATCTTTTTCTTCTTTGTCCTCGGTTATCATTTGCATTTTGGCTATCCTCTTCTTTCCTTTGTTTACCGCCTGTGGAAGCTTTATGCTTAGTTCAATTCTTACCTTAGCTTCATCATATGTTCCAAAATATGGAGCTTTGGGATTGACAGGCTGATTAAGAACAGCTTCAATGATATTCTTGGTTTCATTAATATTTACCTCATAAGGAAGAGGTTTTACATATACAGTCCTCGGTTTAGCTGCTTGAATATATACATTATCACAATCCACCATAAAACAAATGTCATCCTTGTAATCTTCCACCAGCTTCTGTGGAATCTAGAATCTGTCATTCATTTTCTCTTTGAAAGACTCAAAATAATTATCCATGATGCTTTCAAAATTTTCACCCATTTCTGAGATGTATTCATTTATTTCATAAAGGGCTGGCACATCTTTTCTCCATACAACTTTTCCTTTAGAAGGGAAGAATTTCTGAACATAGAAGAATAAACAGACCAATAAGGATCCAAACTTACATGGATTGTTTTTGGAAGTTTGAATGCTTTCCATGTTTTTGTTAAACTGCTTTAACAATAAGTCTGCTAGGTCAAATGTTAAGTTATTCTTGACCACTTTGTATGCTAGGTCAATAGCTTCACAAGAGACACTATTCTTTCGACTAGAACTGTAAATCTTATGGGCAATGATGTGTGTACCAAACTTCAGTTCAGCATCAGTAATGCTGCTAACTTTCATGCCTCTACCATCCCACTCGGCTAGGGTTTTCTTCTCTAGTTCCGTCTGACCTAGGGTTTTGGTAGTTTTTGCTTTGTTCAACATGGGAAGACCGGTGATTTGATGAATCATCTTCTTTGTGATCTCTATGGGTTGCTCAAGCCAAATCTTGCCATCATGTACACGGCTGAGAATGTATCTAACCCATTTATCTCGAAAGTTTCGAGGTAGATGTGCAATGTGAACTAAACCTTTATCTTCCAAATGTTTGTGCTCAGGTTTCAGAATACCGTCCACACACAGTTCTTCACGCATAGTATCTAATTCTAGGTTCCCCATTTCATGAATTGAATAGTTGAAATGATTGCGGATATCATTAATAAGTAGTACCTTAGGAGGAATCTGAGATTGAGCTCCGTTCGGATCTAGGGCTGCTGCAATTGCGGGCACGATCTTGAAATCTGGTGCTTTCCATTCCCCTTGGACTAACATATCAGATCCTTTCTTCGCTGAAGTGCTGGATGATGCCATGGTAGCTCACAGAAAATTCCTTTCGCAAAAGTGTTGAATCGCTAGGTTGCTCTTAAAATTTTCTGCTCTCAAAGTGCTAAAGGTTCACGGTGAAGAATGAGTTCGATTACTTACTTTTTGTTTATAACTCTGTCATTAATGCTCAGTACAAATTAGTGTATGAATTCCGACAGACTATCACCCACTAAGAATTAATTGCTCGGTAAAGACTTCGCAACTCGGTGAACTTGAGAATTCATATTGCTCCGACCTCGCTCGGTAAAGACGGATACCAACCTTGCTCGGTGAAGACTGATACCGACCTCGCTCGATGAAGACTGATACCGACCTCGCTCAGTGAAGACTGATACCGATCTCGCTATGATCTTACTGCATCTTGTATGCTGATTTAGATCTTTCTTTTAATTCGGTTCTGGAACTGCTTGAGATTGGTCTATGAGAATACAGTTCCAGTGCTTTCTTGGAAATTTAGTTTGAGTCGGTAGAGCCATCCATTCCATTACTTGGACTGGATTGCTCGGTAGATTTAGGAATCCATTTTTGTCTCACCTGTTTCCTGACCTTAGTTGCTTCATTCTTCTTTCCATCTTCAATTTCACTAGCATTCATGCAGTTTCTGGCTAGGTGACCGAGTTTAGTGCATTTGAAGCATCTTACAGTAGTATCTGTTTTCCTTAAATGATGTTTTATGCAATTCATGCCAATGTGTCCATATTCTCCACAGTAATGACATCTACACCAGGTGTTGTAGTCCCATCCAAACATTGCTTTCATAATTTGTTCTGCTGGATTGAATATTTTGGATCTACACTCGGATGCCTTGTGACCTTGTTTGTTGCATTTGTGACAATTACCTCTGAATCTTGGTTTTTCCCTACATTCATTTGCTTTGTGACCAGGTTGATTGCAGCTGTAACATTTTCCATTGAATTTTGCTTTTTCATTGTTCCAACATTTATTTGAAGTATGTCCTATTTTACCACAGTGAGTACAAGTAGGTTTTTGATTTCTTTGAGTACCTTGCTTAGAAGATTCGCCTTCTGCTTTGTATCCAAGTCCTGCTTTTCCTTTTTGCCTATGAAGATTTCGCTCATACAGCTGATTCAAGTCTTCTTGACTTTTCAGCATTCCTTCATTGATTTTTTTTTCAGCATTTAGGTCATCCACCAATCTTAGATTGATTTCCTTTTCAGATCTTAGTTCTTCTCTTGTGCTTTCTATTTCTGATCTTAGATTCAGAATTTCCTCATTTGTATGAGAGATTTGATCAATTAGGTTTTCTAGCTGAAGGGTTTTATTTTGGACTTCAATGTTCCTTCCATCTAATTCATCTTTCAACTTGTTTCTTTATTCCAAGATCTCACAGAATCTTGTAGAGTGTAGCTCTTGTTCTCTTTTTAATTTTCTCACTTCTTCCTGCAGAGACCCATTCTTTTCTAGGAGTTCTTTGACAGCATTGTTTGCTTCATCTAAGTTATTTGAGGGAAAAAGATCTTCAATCTTTTCTTCAATGTAATTCTGATCATTCATCTGATTTGGAAGTTCCTTCCTTCTTCTTAGGGATTGGGAAAGATGTTCTTTTGCTTTTTTGAGTTTAGCTATGGCCATTTCTAGATCTAGCTTTTCATTTTCAATCACCTTGTTCAGTTTGAATACCTCCATTGTCCTGGATCTTTGCTCAAGCTAGTTAAGCTTTATCTTGAGAACCAATGCTGCTCTGATACCAATTGTTGGAAATATTTAGGAATTAACCGAGTTACTAAGAGGGGAGGGGTGAATCAGTAACTCCAAATTTTTTTTCAATTACAGATGTATTAACATGTAATTTACTTTAACCTTTGCATATGAAACTTAAGAGCATTAACAATAATGACACATAGATTTGGTTACCCAGAAACCTTCCAAAAAGAAAGTAAAATTGGGGTGGGGATGAAACCCACAAAGCTTTAATACTGCAGAATAAAGTTGGCCGGTTAAGGCTTACAATTTGATCACTTCTGATGATCTGCCCTGTTAGGAGCAATAAGGATTGCTAAATCCACCCTGTTAAAGGATTTACAAACATACAATGAAGTATGCACTCGGTAAAGAGATTTTACAAAAGACTGTTAAGTCTACCCGGTTAAAGGATTTAGTACTGATTCACCTGTTAGGATGAAACAGTAGATCTCTGGCTTTGCAACTGGATTGCTGATTGAGATTCGCTAATGTACTGATCACCTTCTGTGATGAATTTGTCTTTGCTGTTCCTTATACTGCTGAAGCCCTTTGTAATTCGCTTATCTCTGCCTTTCTTTCTTTTTCACATATATGCTTCTTTCATTCTTCTTGACATTTTTACAACATTGTTTATATACAATTCTTAAACAATTAATTTCAATTACAATTACAAAGTCGGCTTGACAAATAAACATAAGTGCTACTAAGTCGGCCCAAGTATGGTTACACGGTTCCTGCAAACTAGCTCGGTGACTTTCTGATACTCGGCGTCCACTACATTACTCGGCATCGTCATGCACTCGGTAGAAGTGAAGGCACGGTTCATACTGATCACTCGGTAGGTTTTAAACTCGATAAATACTGGTGACTCGGTAGACATAATGTTACTCGGTTTACACTGTCCTACTCAGTTTGTACTAACTTGCTCGGTTTGCATTGTCTTGCTCGGTTTACACTGTCTGCTCGGTTTGCACTGTCTGCTCGGTTTGCACTGTCTGCTCGGTTTGCACTGTCTGCTCAGTTTGTACTTTCTGCTCGGTTTGCACTGTCTACTCAGTTTGCACTGTCTGCTCGGTTTGCACTGTCTGCTCAGTTTGCACCCAGAATGCAAATAAGTGTTGTCACTAGTGGCAATTCTATTTAATGCCAACATGGATATGTAATGTATATGGTACTAATCATCTCATGCAGGATTGTTGCAATATATAACAGGTACTAATCAAAAGAATATTTGAAGATCAAGAGCGAGAACCGAACACTTGTGCAGCCAAGAGGAACCCGGGATGAAAGATGAGAACCTTTGATGAATAGAAAGCAATCAAGAGAGCACTAAAACATCATCTCAAATGCAAGCCTAGAATGAAGGATGCAAGCCTAAGCTAAATGCAAGCCTAGAACGAACAAATGCAAACCTAGGACTTGGTTGTTGGACTCGTCACATTTCATAATAGAGTCATTTAAGTTCGAATGGTCACAAGATGCCATACAACCTCACTGATATCACTATCATGAGAATATGAATATGACATAAGTCTTAAATTTTTTGGAATGACGTGTAAGCATTAAGGAAAAAGAAGCCAGAATGACCTGAACACCTATTCCTTTTGATCTAGCAAGGTAACATAAGCATTAGAGTATAATTGCTAGAATGACTTGAATGTTGCTTGCAAACAGACACACCAAACATGTAGTTCCTTCCTTCCTTCTACTAGGTGAAAGATACGCATTTCAAAGATGCTCACAATGACCCTTATGTTCACTTAGCGGGATGAGTGTTTGTGATTTCACTTGTAGCAGCAAGAAGTCACTCAAAAGACAAGGAGAAGAACCAATCTCACCAAGGCATCCATATAAAAGGAGTTGAACTATGCATGGCCATCCAATACGGGATGGAGGCTCTTATAGATGGACACCCCTCTTAAACAGATTCTTTGGATCATTGGGACTAAACCAGCAAGCAGAAAGAAAAGAAAGGAGCAAAGCAAAAGAACAAGCAAACAGAGAAAACAAGCTCAACACACTTCAAAGGAACACAAAGTCAGTTTCAATTTAAGTGCGTGTTCAAATGAGTCAAAGCTAGATCGAAAGTTATAGCATGAAGAATCACAACTGGATGACGACGACAGGTAGACATAGTGTGAACCACTGATGACTGTTGCAAGAGACTGAAGGTCTCAAAGAGATATCGAAGCGTGAAACAAATATCAGCAGGAAGACATAGCAAGGAATGCTAGTGACCGATATGAGAGAGATTCTCAAGAAGAGAAATCTTAGAGAGACTAATGAAACATCAGCAGGCAGACATAGTGAGAACCACTGGTGATTGATGTAAAAGGGGATCCTCGAAAGAGAGATCCAAGCGAGAGCTAGGTATCAGCAGGAAAACACAGTGAGAACCACTAGTGACTGATACGAGAGATCCTCAAGAGAGAAATCTCAAAACTAGCTAAGCATCAATAGGCAGAAACAATTAGAACCAGTGGTGACTCATGCAAGAAAGCATCTTTGAAAGTGATAGGACAATGCCCCCAAGACCAAGCAGGTGCCCCCAAGCATGACCAATTCCAATCCATGAAGAGTCGAACAAAATCTCGAGGAGTAACTGAAAGCAAATGCAACTGAAAGAAAAAGCAGGAGCTGAAAAACCAAAGCGGGAAACAAACTAAAGCAGGAAAGCGAGGACAACAAACTAAAGCTGACAAGCAACTAGCTAAACCAAATGGTGCTAAGATGAGATATAGCTTCAGGAAACAAGAGGCACTTGTTTACTAGATTTTCACCATCTTGCTAGAGATTCTATTTTTGCTACCATGATGCCTATTTACCATGTTTTCATCAATGGCACATTTTATCTTTTTCAATTTTTTTGTACTTTTCTCTTTTTTGATTTTTTTTCTCTTTTTTGATTTTTTTTGTCTTTTTTGATCTTTTCATTTTTTTTATATTTTTTATTTTTTGATTTTTATTTTTTGTATTTTTTCAAATTTTCTATTTTTTTGAGTATTATCAAGGTGCTTGTTTACCAGGTTTTCACCAGGATAATAGATACATCAAAGCACTTGTTTGCTAGGTTTTCACTAAGATGATCATTTTTTAGAACATTTTGCAATTTTTAGGATTTTGTGAGAATATATCCTTTTTTGTATTTTTTCAAGATCAATAAGTATGTACAAGAGCACATAGAGAATGTCAACTATAGAACTTCTTTAGATGGAGAGTGTTGATTGGCTCTTTGAGGTTCCCTCCTTTAGATGAAGAGCATTGATTGGCTCTTTGAGGTTCTCTCCATCAGTGAGAATCTTTGAGAACACAGTAAGTTGTAGTAGTCAGCTGAGAAGTTGTAGAATCAAAACCAATAGAATCTAACTGTTGAGAGATCCATAGTCTTAACTCTTTGTCTTAGTTTCCATGCTCTAAATGCTTAGGAAGAGAAAGTTCTAGATTTCTCTTAATCAAATCATTAGAGATGAGGAGATGTTGATATGCACTTTGGGACAAGGCAAGATGGAGCGAAAGGGGTAAAGTATGAGGGGCAAGGGGGATGAAATGGAGGGAAGCATGAGAATTTGGAAGCTCGAATGGCAACTTTGATTTCGCCCCCCCCCCCCCTTTTTTTTTTGGAATCCACATAGCTTTTGAATTTTTTTCTCTTTACTTTGAGGTGCTTTTGATGACAATGCCTGTAAGATGGATTTTGAGATCCATTTTTAATTTTACTTTTTGGCTTTTGATTGTCTTCTTCTTTTGAGGACCTTTGTGGTCTTTTGAACACATCTATTTCTTTTCTTTCTTTGTAGTCACATGTTGATTAGATGGGACATGGTGACCTTGAGATACAAGTGGATTCTTATTATTTTTTCTTTTATGTTGCACATCCAAGTTACTTCCAAAAAAACTTGGGAATGGTGGATGAAAGAGGCTTATATGACTAGTTAGGTGGAGGGGTGGAAATGTAAGTGGACGAGCCACTTATCCTGGGGAGAAAGGGGGAAGAGAAGTTGGTGAGATGGGCTTGAGTGCAAAGATATCAATATCATCCTCATCATTCATGAGACAGTCAGATAGATCAAGAAATTTATCTTCCATAGAACATTTTTGATTGCGAGTTGTCTTACAAGAGTTAGATAAGTTTGGAGAAATATTATGTGAGCCTAACCGAGATGACCTATTCCAAGAACTAGGTCCCCTTTCAGGTGATAAGAGCACACGAAGATTCCATGAGACTGTAATAGGATGGGGTCTTATACACCCATGATTTGTCAGAGTAGTGAAAGTATAAATTTGAGTAGATGGCCTAGCAGCCATAGGGATGATCTCCACAGGAGGGTGGAAAGGATCATTATTAGTTTCTTGATCTGAAGGATTAGAACTTCCTCCTCTTTTAGAGTTGGTAGGAGAAACATCCTCATGTACAACATCAACTAGTATTTTTGTCATGGTATCTGATATGGAGTCTCATTCATATTCATTTGAGTTCATTTCATTGTGGTGACATTGTTTGATGTAATCAGCTAAAGATATAGTAGGCAGTAGATCCTCTTTATCACTCTCATCTATCATAGGAAATGTTTCTTCAGTAGCATGATCTTGCTTAGTAGCAGAAGTGGAGTAATCAAGAATAGACATACCCCGAGGCATACCCAAGATAAGGGAGACATCAACTATTTTCCCCCATTTAGTATGTGTTCCATTAGAGTCAGCAGTAGTGGAAGTCTATTTAGTAAAGTGGATAAAGTCCTCCTGGTGAGGACCAGGATCATGTTCTTGAGGTACTTGAGAAGGTAGATAGTACTCTCTTTGGTAGTCCAGATCAGGATGTTGAATATTCAAAGTTCCTTCATGTGTCATAGGCGGGATCTTGGTGTCTTCATTATCTGAATCCTTTTATGAGTGAAAGTTGCAGCTAGGTTGGCCAAGCTCAAGGCATTGATAGCCAATACCAAATCTATCTTCAGAGGGTTCTTCATAGGGATGTGGAGATGTGGGGATAGATGTTAATGTCAAGACAAACTCAATCTAATATTCCCCCATGCCGGTATATTTTATCTTTAGGGTCTTTTCCATTTCTTTGAGTTTGATATCACAAGATTCAGTGAATTCTCCTTTGGTTGGAACAAAGCTATCACTAGATTTTGCGAGTATATTGCAAGCACGACTCATAGTAGCAGGTACTATCACTTCTATCCCTTAAAATGGAAACTTTACACACTGATGATAAGTTGAAGAGATTTCTTGCATCTCATGGAGCCACGGTCTTCCCAACAATATATTATATGTCAGAGGAATGTCTAGAACTTGACAAACAACATCCCTCTCAACAGGTCCAACCCGGATGGGTAATATAATGAGACCTCTTGATTTTCATGCTTCTTCATCATATCCCTTGATGGTAATATTTTTTTGGGCATCTATGGAGTTTGCATCATATCCTAACTGAGTGAGCAAGCTAGTAGAGCAGATATTGAGGCCAGCACCATTGTCGATAAGGACACGGTGGACATGCTTAGGCCCTATCATGACCTCTATGTGAAAGGGAGCATTATGCAGATGACTCAAAGAGTGATCATCTTCTTCAGAGAAGGATAGATAGTGAGGTGAGGTTAAATGATCCACCATAGATTGGAACTAGTTAGGATTAATAGCTTTAGGTCTAAGATCATCCTCATTCATTGGGATACAGGTCACATTACGGTATCCAATATCAACATATTCAACCATATCGATGACATTGTCATTAGTGTTGTATGCATAGTTGACTACCTTGTTGGTATCTTTAGACTTGGAAGACTCACATTTCTCACGGGGAGGGAAAGGATCCTTAAATGCTTGATGATCTGAATTCTTGTTGTGATTATCTACAAGGATGTCACCATTATCAATGAGATCTTGAACCTTATTCTTCAGCTGGAGATAGGTAGAAGTCCTATGACCAATGTTTTGATGGTAGTCACAATAATGGTTGTCATCCCACCAATGAGGACGTGGTTGTGGGTCATAAGGACACTTTTCCAAAGGAGTGAGCACCCGATTCTGCACAAGAGTCTTATAGACTACATCAAGGGGCTCTACAAGAGGGGTGAACTCACACTTGGGTTGAGAGGCCCAAGGTTTATTCTGAGAAAATCTTGAATTTTTCTTATTGTCCATTGTAGTCTTTTTGAGAGCCTTAGCCACTTGTATGCTTGAGGTGAGATTAAAAATAGGTTTAGAGGATTTTGCGGACACATTGTCTACCACTCTGTCGTTCACCACATCTCTATTTTTATTAACAGCCTTTCCTTTATCCTTGTTTGTTGAGAAACCTTGTTTATTGTCTTTACTCAAAGTTAGCTCTCCCTTCTTAACCATAAAGGCTTCTATTCTTATAGCTTGCTTAATCATGTTGTCAAAGGTCAAGGGACATTATAGTTGTACTTGATACCTGGAATCAGGAATGAGGTTGTCCAAAAAGATATCAAGTTTTTCAAATTCGGGTAACTTATGTGGATACTTTGTGCAAAGATGTCTCCATCTTTGGAGGAAAGACAAGAAAGGCTCTCCCTATCACTGTTTCAAGTTACACAAGTCATGAATGTTGATAGGGTGTTGAATGTTGTGGGAATAGTGTTGGAGAAATAGATTAGTGATCTCCTCAAAAGTCTTAATGCTAGGAAGTAATTGAAAAAACCATTCCATAGTAGGCCCACCCAAGCTACAGGGAAAGAGTCTCATGAGATAAGTTTGATCATGCATAAATTCTCTCAAGTGATCTTGTGGATCCATGGTACCCATGTACTTGTCATATTTGGGCAACTCCACTCCTTTCGGGAAAGGAGGCATGCAAAGACTCTTATCAAATGGAAAAGGACATATGCTCTCCATCGTGAATTGTTGTATGGGCTTATCCTTTTCTTTTGCAAGTTGGATAATCTAATTTTGCATATCTTGAATCATCTTTTGTAACTTGGCAGTTTTAGTCTCTTCCTCTTTAGCTACAAGTGTTTCAACTTGAAATTTCAGAGGTAACTTGACCCCTTGTTGAGCTAACTCAAGAAAGTACTTCTCCTTTTCTTCTAAAAGAAGGATCTCCATCATTTTGATAAGGATTTTGTTAGCTTTAGTAGCATCTATGTCTCACTATGTGATCACATCATTCTTGCTACCAAGGATCTCATAAATACTAGGATCTTGATCTTGTTGTTGATCATCTTGGTTTTGATAAAACTAAGGAGGGCGATAGTGATATGTTGGATGATCGCCTTGAGCTTTGTTTTGAGATTGATCATCATTTTGGGACTGATTTTGGTTCTATTGGGATTGACCATAATGTTGCTCATTTCGAGGTTGTTCATGAGTCTGACTGAAGTCACCTTGTTGAAAGTCAAATGGGCCCCCCATCTTGGCACCACTGTAGGAGTGTGCAGCAAATGAGGACTCAGTAAAGTGATATGCCCAATGTCTCAAGGGTGTAGCTGAAGTAAATTTTGGCCCTCTAATAGGATCAAGGGGATCAATATACTCAGATGAGTAGATATCCTCTGCAGGATCAATAGACTCAATAATAGGAGCAGTCTGAGGAAGTGGTCTTCCAATGTTATGAAACAAAGAGTTTTTTAGGAAGAATGAGTTATCTTGCTCTTGCAATGAGGAACCAGGTTGCCTTTCAAATAATAGATTAAAGCACTCTTCGAACACCAGAGGTGATGGTTGAGATGGACTATCTTTTGAAGTACTCAATGAAGAACTAGAGGATCTCTCACAAAGTTCAAATTTTGTGATAGATTCAGGACGCTCTATTCCTTGATCATGAGGTTGACTTCTATCTTTACCAGTATTCTAAATGCAGAAAGTCTTGCCACTTTGAGTTGTGATAGTCATAGACCAAGATGCGATGAGAGAAGACTCTGGATAAATGCTAGACTCTGTCTCTGAGATAACGAAAAGAGGATAAATGGCTACAATAGCCAAGGTGCAAGATGGACCTGGCATGGATTATCAAGAGAGTGGCTAGAACAGCCAAGATAAGACTACCGTGACATAGGGTACGAAAGCATAGCGAGATAAGGTAAACCAAAGAGAAATGACACAAGTTGAAGAAAAGATCAATCGATTCCTAACTCGAGACACCGGGTTTTTGACAAGAAACAATAGGAAAATAGAAAAACAAGCTTCAAATAGAAAGTAGATCAGAAAAAAGTTTGACCAATCAATAGGAATTTGGTCTATGTTTTCAAAATTCTGGTACAGGTTCACGCGAGAAAACTTTAGGCTTCGTGCGAGAAAATGAAAGCACACATGAGGAAACACTCTAAAAAGTGAAACGTCACATGGGAAAGATCCAAAGTCTGATAGTTTTGACATATTTTTCAAGGTAAAATTGAGTTTTGAGGTACAGACTGACTTGATGTCTGTCAGAAAATCCAGTTTCCTGACAGGTTGCAGAATAGTTTAATCAACACTCTCATTTTAGGATTTCAAGCATTTGTTTACAAACATAGAGGTTTAGATCAATCACTTATGAAACAAGAAGCAGTCGTTAATAGACCTATCAAGGACAAAGCAACTTGATAGTATCATGGGATTCTGTGTTTGATAATGATTGGACAATTTTTAAGACTCAATAACAAACACATAGCTATCCCTACCAAAAAAAATGGTGAGAAGACAAAACCTTTGCCCCATTGCTTATGCGCATATGTTCACCTCACATAGCCATGTCACCCCCTAGAGGGTGCCTGTGTTTTTGGTGTTTCCAAGGACTCAACGGTGTATGTTCAAAGGTTACCCTTGTAGCAAGGGCCAATGTCACAACCACCTCCAAACGTCCAGGTCTATGCCTATGATGGGAATCTATGGGAGATATTCTTCCCCCTCCCTGTGCAAATATTATGCCCCCTTTCAGAGGTGAACCGGGTAGGCCACTAGCTAAGGAAAGTTTTTAATAGGCTTTCATTCATGCTAACCTTCAGTGCCCTTGATACAGGGTTGAGGCCTCATAGCCACACCAACACTTGAAATTTGTACACCCCCGCAAGCAAGGCTAAGAGTGGCGCTACTTAGTACAACAAACAAGGCCTTCTCATGATGATAGTCAAAATCATGAGGAGGAAGCTAACATGGATTTGGATTCTTTAGACTCAACAAATAATTCTTTATTAGAGTGAGGCAGAATCACCAGTGAAAGGTGCGTACTCACTCAGGTCATTCTCAGAGGTTCAACTTCTGGCAGGCCCTCTAAAGGTGACTCGGGACTTGGTTCGGATTCGGGGTTCTAATTTTCTGGTTCTCCCAAAGGGAGAAGAGCATACTTCTCTATCTCATTTCCTTACCCAAAAACACAAAATACTTTCATCACCGAGTTAGTTTCACTCCACCAAATCCACCAGTTTTTGGGTTTCTGTTTGTCTCAATGAGAGAAGACCATAATCCCTTGACTAGTGAAAGTGCTAAAGATTCACCAACTTTCTCCGCTTCCCCAAGAATTTTTCATATTAGTAAGATCATTAGGTTTTTAGATTCATTCATGGTCATCACCTCCATGTAATGAAGAGCCAAACACCCTACTCACTATCAAAATCTTCAAGAAATTTTAATGGAGCCCTATTTATACTATGTGAATGAAAGAAAGAAACAAACATAATGTTTTAGCAAGTCTTCGACTATCGTCCTATAATCAAACCATTAGCATGTTTTTTTCTTCATCAAGCATTCTACAGAAAATTGTTATGTTGTAAAAATAACAGAGAAATAAAATCAACAGCAAACAGAAATTGATTAGAAATCTGGAATAGAAATAGAGAACCTAGAAAATTTTTCAAAACTGGGACCAAGTCTCATGTGAGGAAGTACTCCATAGTGTGTGAGAAAACACCAAGTGTCATGTGAGGAAAGTGAAAGTTCATGTGAGAGAGTGCTATTCAGAGTGAAACTTCATGCAGTATGCTCTAGATTCTCACATGAGGATCCGTACACACGACAGTACAGATGCATGGAAGAGTTTAAACTTTCTGTCAGAAAAATGAAAAATGAGGCCAAAAAATAAATTTTTCAGCCCCACGGTGGGCACCAGAATGTATGAGGGTGAATGTGGGCCTCTAATACAACCACACATGCAACATAGTTATTGCTCAATCATGAGCTTGCAAGTATAAACATGAATTGTCCATCTCACAACATTGATTGAATTGACCTGTTGCCTCCTATGTAGAGGGGGTGTTTAATTGCTCTCAGATTGGAGAGCCAACAACCATTTAAACCATCACTACAACAAAGGATTTGAAAGCTAGAAATGAATAAGCAAGATGCAATTAAACTAAGAATGAAAGTGCAATTATTCTAGGATGGATATGCAAATTTTAATCTAAGAATGGAAATATAGATTTTAAATCTAAATGCTTGAAAGAATGATGCAAATTAATCTAGCAACAATGAACCAATTAAGCTACTATGAGAATGCAATTACTCTAAAAATGAATTAAACTAATTGTGCAATATCAAAGCTTGAAATATAAGAAAATTGAGACAAAAATTTGCTATTGTTTATGTGCTCTCAAAAATTATCTCCTTCAAATGAAAAAGAAGGCTCATAATATAGAAGATCCAAAGAAGAGGATGAAGAGTTTCTTGATTCAAAACGGTTGACTCTTCATTTCCCTTTGAGACAAATATTGAGGAATTACTTAATTAAAAGGATGAATTATTGCCACATGGGTGACTCTTTGAATTTTTGAATAATTAATTCAAATAAAGGTGTCCATCCAAATAACCAAGTAATTATTAATTCCTTTTATGGGTAATTAGCTAAAGGGGTGAGTTTAATTTAATTTAAAGCACTTAGGACTTTAGAATTAAATTAATTTATAATAGGGATAGTTTAGCTAATAAACATCAAAGACTTTAGGAATTAATTTTAATATTTGATTAATGAAATTTAGGGTTTTTCCACTTGACATCAAGTCAAACAAGGTCAAGTAGGAGAGAGAAAATTGCCTAGCGAAGTAGGACTTTGATGATACAAAAATTTGAGAAATGCACCAAAATTGATTGAAATTAATAGGTGCCAATTTTTGGGTATTACACGTATTACATGAAAAGCACTAAAATGGCAGTTGACCTTCATATTTTCCTTTTCCTTTCTTTTCTCTTTTGGCAATCATAGCAATGAAATCATCTAGTGTTTTCTCTTCATCAATATCATCAAAATTACCAGAAGTGTTTGCAGATTTCTTACCATGGACTATTGCTTTGAAGGTTGTCTCACTTTTAGGTTGTCTTTAATCTTGAAATCTCAAAAGCTGAGATTTTACTGATCAAGGTCTCTCTCTTGAAATTTGATGTAAGCTTCATTGTCTCATCAAGGATGTTGATCTTTCTTTCTTATTCTGGAGTGAGAGTAATCATCAATTTGTCCATAATGTTTTCCTCTGAAATCTCTCCACCATTGTTCATGATTCCAACAACTACTTCATTGATCCTTTGATTGTAAGCTCTAATTTTTTCTTCAGGTAGAATCTCTAATGCATTGTATCTTTTCTTCCATGTCTTTCTATGTGCATCATTTGCTTGTTTATCTCCTTCAAACATGTCTTCAAGGTGCTTCCATATCGTGTGGGTGGTGTCTACTTTCTTTACTTCTAAAAACTCACTATCAGAGAGGGCGCTGATAAGGGATTATTTGGCTATTGCATTTTGATGAAACAATTCCTTCTACCTTTCAGTAGCATCATCCTTTGCAAGGTCTTCTAAGGTAGGGATCTTGGCTACTTTAATAGTTACAGTAAAAACTTCAAAAGCAATGCATTGCAAATGAATCACCATCTTGTTCTTCCAAGATAATTCTCTCCATCAAACTTAGGACTTTCTTTTCTAAAGAATGTCATCTAATCAACCTCAAGTGGTTAAACTTTCTCTTCGAGGCACTTGGCTCTGATACTAATTGTTAGGAATAGTCCCAAGAGATAACTGAGAGGAAGGGGGGGTGAATCAATTATCTACTAGTTTCAATTCTTTATCCAATTAAGTATACTTAAACATAAAGCATAAACACAAAGAGAGAACACATGAACACAACACCAATATTTTGGTTACAGGGAAACCCAAATAGGTAAAAACCCTGGTGGGAATTGACACCCACTAATATTTTGTACTAGTGTATTATGATCCTTTCTAGAAGATCCTTAACCCTGTTAGGAGTTTCTTTACAATATATTTAGTACAGTAGACCTAGTCAAGGGTCGGACCCTGTTAGGGGAGAGGACGCACTATCCAAGAGCACACTGCTCAAAGGGGAGAAGGATACAACCTTCTGTTTAACAAATACACACTATATCTAGATCTTGGTGAACTACGCTTTGACATGCTATCTGGATCAGTTCCAATGTATAGCACAAATACTCTACTTGGTCACATAGACCTTCTTCTAATGGTTCAACACTTCACACACTCTACTCTGCTCTTGCTATCAACCATGAACCACACTTCAAACAATCACAAATGACTGCCTATAAATATATTTCCTCTAAATGAAATAATTAATTCAGCCTATTAGAACCACCTTGAAATCATATTAGAGAAACCATGACAAAATTAAATAACAATACAGTTGGCTCTACTAAGCACACAACACATTATGGGACCTGTCCAATAAGATAATTGTAGATGCACGCTACACACTGTCATCTCTACCAAAACAACTACATTTTTCTCCTCAAGCTGAATTAATTCATGCGCTCTTAACCAAACACCAATAACTCTTCTCTAAGCTTAAATCCAAGGGTGCATACCCAAATGATAGGTTCAACTTCAGAACCAATAATATCTCTATCAGCTCTTCTGAATAAACATAGGAAACTGCTATAGGCGAATAGCGACTGCATAACTTCACTTCTATTGATCAATAGACTATGCATCCATGAATGAAAAATCACTAAAATGTCTCCATCATATATCCAAAGGCACAAGGCTTCATGTCAACTATACAGACAACCATACTCAGAATACTATATGTTACTCTATCACGAACATTGCTGATGCAACTGCAATATAACTATCTGTACTAACTATTAACCTCTGCATCCATGATATCATGTTGATAACATGTCCATGCATTATATACTTAAAGCTTATTGCATAAGTCATCCATGCTTGCTACTTTCCATATGTTGTCATCAATGAAAAACATATAGTCAGCACTGGCTTGCTAGAAAATCTCCAACAAAATTAGGTCTAGAAAGCCTAACCCACCTTCCCTTCAAATCCATACTCCAAATCTCATGATCAAATTAGTCTCTGACACCTATTATAGACATAGGTTCTATTGATAATATCATTTCAGAAGTAGTTAATAAGCTAATTTTGACTAGGATACCTCATAGCAGTCCATCTATGGTTACATGGCTTAATAAGGGAAAACATGTGTTGGTAAATGAACAAGGATGGGTGTAGTTCACAATAGGGGGTTATAAGGACAAGATATTATGTGATGTTATACCTATGGATGCATGTCATCTTCTATTCAGTGGACCATGGAAATTTGATAGAAAAGCCATACATAATGGTGAGAAGAACTCTTACTCTTTTCAAAAAGATGGAGACACCTATAAAATTCAATCTTTGGTGGATGGAAAAGAAAAGAATATAGGTCCTATTGTACTATTGGTGAGTGGAAAATAGGTTTTTAACACTCTTAGGGAATATGATGGATTTTGGTTTGTTGTTATTGTGAATCCTAAAGAAGAAAGAGGGCCTAAGGAAGTAGACGTACCTACAGAAGTGCAAACTAGTTTGGAACAGTTCCAATACATTTTTAGTGATGGAAATCCCACTACCCTACCACCATAGAGTGTAATAAGTCCTCAAATAGATCTCATACCAATGGCATCCTTTCCTAACAAAGCTCCTTATAAGATTACTCTAGAGAAAGTCAAGGAGGTAGCCAGACAAGTGCAAGAATTATTAGACCAAGGACTAATAAGGAATAGCATAAGCCATTGTGCACTTCCAATAGTGTTGGAATCTAAGAAAGGACAAACATGGAGGTTGTATACAGACTCAAGATCCATTAATAAGATCACCATCAGATATAGATTTCCTATTCCTAGGATAGAGGATCTCATGGATTATTTAGGTGGTGCACAATACTTCACCAAGACAGTGTTGGAAAGTTGTCTATACTATAGTATATGACTAGATATAGTGTTTTTATTATGGCAACAAATTTATACAGCAGTTTGGAGTCAATGCACTAGGTGTAGAGATCATAATTCGGTTAAGTGCTGAAGATTGGACAACATACAAAGCACCAGAGACTCAGAGCATCAGTGCATGTGTGTACGAAAGAATTAAGGTATATGCCCTGAAAGTTAAGGTTGTTAGACTATACTTATGCTTAGTCTAAGAGTGCAGAAGTATATATGCAAAGATATGAAAGTTATAGTCAGTTGAAGATGCACAGCCAGTGTGTGCCAATAGCAAACAGAGCATGGAGCCGACATTGACTATTTTGGTTTGGGATTTCAAATTAATGTTGTAGAGGCTATGCACCCATTGTATTTAGGTTGCTAACATATGTACATATATAATTGTAAGAACACTTAAGCCAATTCATTTGGAAGCATTTTTTGTAATTAGTTATAGGGTCAACCTAATTGTTTTGTTTATATGAGTGTATCAATATAAGATGTGCCCATTGTAATTAGCATGGAAGTTGTATAAGAGTTGTGTTAAGAAGAGCAGAGGTATGAGAAGAGAGCATATGATGTATTAGATCTTTGCTAGAGGTCAAAGCATTAGTGCACCAAAGGAACTAATCTAACAAGTAGTGTCGCAGCAACAGTTCACATGTAGATATAGTGTGTATCTGATTCAGAAGGTTGTAGCCTTCATCATTTAAGCAATGAGCTCTAGGATAGTGAGTCCACTCCCCTAATAGGGATCATTGTAAAAGACTCCTAACAGGGTCTGACCCTTAACTAGGTCTACTATACTTAAAGCATTGTAAAGCTACTCCTAATACGGTAAAGGATCTTTTAGAAAGGATCACAAAACACTAGTGCAGAATATTAGTGGGTGTCAATTCCCACTGGGGTTTTTACCTATTTGGGTTTCCCTATAACCATATTGGTGTCATGTGTTATTCTTATGTTTCATGTTTTATGTGAATGTTTAATTCAGTACTTAAGCATTTAATTTAAGCATAAAGATTAAAAGGAAAAGTTAAAGTTTAGTGAACACTGATTCACACCCCCCCTCTTAGTGTTCCCATTCCTAAAAATTGGTATCAGAGCTCTGGTCCTCAACATAGAAGTTTAACCACTTGAGGAGATCATGGACAAAATAGAAATGAAACATCTGAAGAAGAATCTTGAAGCAGCTCTTGAAGACCTGGACAATTCAAAAAGATAAATTGAAAAACTAAAAGAAAAATTCAGTGATGCTCAATTAGTTATCAAAAGACTAAGAAAGGATTTGAAAGGTCACTCTAATAGTGATCTTGAAAAAAAATTAAAGAAGTTAAATGAAGAAAATGCATCTCTATTGAGCCAGCTTGAAGAGTTTGATGACAAATGGATGAAAAATCAAGATGTCTACAATGAGCAAGTCAAGGAGAACCTTCAACTCAATGATGAATTGAGGGAAGCCAATTTGGAAATGTTGGATCTAAGGAATTGCAAAGAAAGATTGGAATCTGAATTAAAAGAAGCAAAGAATCACATTGACAAATTACACACCAGTTCTGATTTGATAGAATCTTAGTTGTATGCAAGAAGAGTCAAAGGAGACACTAGTTGTATTGGATATAGTGAAGCACAGAATCAGATTGATAATATGTGAGCAAGAAAGGATACACAAAAGGAGTCTACTGATACTGAGAAGACTAAAGATCAAACAAAAGACAATAATGGTCCTCCTAAGAATGAGTGCAACCCTAGAGAACACACCTATTTTGCATGTAACAAACATGGACATATTGCAAGGAATTGTATAGAGGTAAAGCCTTTTAATGGTTACTATTATACATGTAATAGATTTGGTCATAGAGAAATAAATTGCAAGAGTAGTAAGAAGAACAGGATTTAGGATGATCAAAGAAGTCAGAATCAGCCCAATACAAGAAGTTTTCAGAATGTTACATGTCAGATATGTAACTACAATGGTCACACAGCAAGAATATGTAAAATGGTGACTCATGTCAATGCACCGAGGAATAACATACCTCCAGTCATTTGTCACACCTATAACAAGGCTGGACATATCTCAAATTTTTGTACATCAAGGATGCAAGGTCAGGAAAGCCCTAAAAAGACCGAAGAACTAGTTTTGGATCTTGAAGAAGAAGTCAAGTTTGTGAAGGCCTCAGAAGATGTGAGCTTGATTTGGTCAAATGGAAAGAAGGATAATGTTGATAAGAATGTATTGGATGAATCCCCAATGGACGCACCCTCTACATCTACATGAATGGTCCTTAGAGTCATAGGGGGAGCTAATTTAGTTCTAGACCCCTGCGTGGTTGGCATACCCATCTTCAGAGTATGCACGTTTGGACTTAAGCTTTTGGAGCATGTAGGAACCTTTGTGCAAGAGTGCACATGCTGATTGTAAGTGAAGATCAAGTTTGAAATTTTGAAGTGACAGCCTAGTTTACGCGAGTTGCATTAATGAAAAAATTCTTACTTTAAGTACACAAAAAGTTGTTTGTTCACTCATTGCATTCATATTCAGAATGATTAGAGAGAAAAATAACCTTGGAAGTAGTTGTGAAGATTTGGAGATTGAATCATTAGTGATTACAGTGCATTTGATTGGTTGCAGGAAACCCTTTCTCATTGCGCCAATCCAGAATCCTTCAAAACATCTCAGAGATCAATAGGAAAGCATCTAACAAGTCATGGCCACTCCTATTTTTTATGATGTAGCTAAAAAGAAGAGATATGTTTTCAAGAGACATCCATTCAAATCAACCCTAGATTATTTAGAGGGAGCATTCTCCCGCACGCTGATGGGCATCATGCATGTAGAAGACATAAGGACTTAAATATATTGTAAGAAGGAACTGATTGGACTTGATAGGTTAAGGGCACACATGGACACAATGTTGAATCCAGATAAAACATTCAAAGATGAATATACTAAATGGAATGATCACCCCATTATTGAATATGCTACGACATGTGAGTTCTATGAGGAAGAATGGATAAAGATATTGTTGAGAAGAATCCATGATGATTTGTTTTGGATTGAAGATGTACCAATAAGAATCACAAGAGACTTGATTCATGAGATGACAGGCCTCTCTAAGATAGGTGTCATCCTTCCAGTAGGTAAAGATGTCAGGAAAATGGTGGAGCAAGTGTGCAAATCCATGAGTGATAAGCACGGCATGACCATTGAGCCTATAGAGTAACCAAACATCAAGTTGATGTCAATGATACCTAGTTATAGGTTTCATCATACCAGTAGGGTGAATTGTGTGTCTGTGGGAACTATTCTAGTAGCCATCCATCTTGTCCAAGAAGATGGAGAGTTCAACTTGTGTGAGATCTTGTGCACACAGTTGATAGAAAACATCAAAGCTATCAAACATGACAAGACTAAAGTATTTAGGTTTGGGTCCCTTATCATCTATATGTACCTTCATATAGTTGGTAAAGTGTCAGAATTACATCTAGCCAAGTCCATTCCTACCATGCCTCAAATATCAAACAAGGCATCCATAGAAAGCACACTTATAAATTTCATTATGTTGGAATTGAAGACCTTCAGAGCAAGGATGCAGATGAGGTACAAAGTTCCTGAGAGTATTGTAGAGAAGTATAAAGACACAATATGCTTCATGGTGGAGATTGATACTACTTGCATGGAAGTTTTTGAGCCTAGAACTCAGTGGATTCATCCACTTGAGTATGAGGTTGAGGAAAAAGTTCTTGAAGCTTATGCACAAGTATGGCTATTAGCCCCTAAAGATGATAATGAGCCTAGGTGGGGAACCTATGAAGAAAAGACTAGAGAAATTGATGCCAAACTGAACAGTGCTAAAACAAAAAGGAAAGTTGCTAAGATGACATTTGAAATCCTAAGAATACATGGTGTATCCCAAGCAGACCTTGACAAGGCAAGGGAAGAGAAGATTACCCTAGAATTGAAGAGCGTAGTAACAGAAGAAGATCCTAAGATGAAGAAAATAAAAGTTGAGAAAGATGACAGTCAGAAGGATAAAGAAGACAATACTCCTTCTATGCCCATAGAAATCAGTGATCCCATTGGTCCACCAGAGTATAAGCCTATTGCCAAGAGGAAGAAAGAAACCAGCACCAGTCATCCATCCTTGCATGCTACAAGGAGCAAGAGAAACACTCAAGCACCTCCCAAGGTAGGATTCAGGCCTAGCCTTAAAGTTTTGCAAACAAGAATTGTCGATGAGGGAAGAATTGATCAAGTAGGGAAACACTATGAATCATATAGTGAGATTGATAAATCAGAAATTCACAATATGATTATCAAACATATGATCAAGTTCAAGAAAATAGTTCTTGAAATGCAAACCTCTATTCCTAACAAAGTGTGGAATGTTTTAGAACATCTAAAGAGACAAGCAAATGAAGAGGATATTAGGATAAGAGAAAAGGTGTTACAAGATACTTTGTCTATATGTTCTAAAGATGAAGAAGAACTAATATTGAAACTCGTGAAGCTACACCTAAGAAAAAAGATGAGAACTCTTCATATCATGAACAAGGACTATGAGCTCATAACGAAGGAAATAGAAAAAGCAGTTGAGAAGGTATTGTTAGAAAAATATATCAAACCACCTACTATGCCCTTCACTCATGCACCCATCAAGAAAGATAAAGTGGCAGAGCCCACTAATGCACCAATGATAGGTCCTCAGGACTCAGCACCCATAGTAGAAGCTCAAATAGAAGTAGATTAGTCTGAACCCATGACAAAATCACCTAAAGACAACACAATTATCATAGATAATGTGGATATAGCCATGGCGGCTACTGATAAGGACTTGGAAAAGTTTGAGGAAGCATTTGTTAGTATTGAAGAAGCAAAAATCTTATGCAGCAATACCCCTCCCACTCAGCAAGAAGTAATCATAGAAGATATTTCTGATGAGAAAGTAGAAGTAGTAAAGAAAGATAAAGATACTTCTGCTGATTTGATCAAGTTGAAGCAAGAGATGAAGGATAGCACTCTCATCACTCCCTCCTTAGCATTGTTGTCAAGTTTGACACCAGACACTAGCAGTTTAGATTCTTGGAAGGAAGAAGACCTGATTAAGTTTAGTGTCCTAGCTATGGAGAAGGCTAAGGAGAAGCAAGTAATGAGAAATCCCCTCCTGGTGGAAGCAGCAAATATTCTGAATAGTTTTCTACTAGAAGACAAGAAAGTAGTAAAGGTACATTCGGTTGATGATGTGAGCATAGTCATCTCATAGTTCAAGGGTAATTTTTCAAACCTAGAAGAATCTGCATCCATAGTGGCAAAAGAGAAATATTTAAAGAAGAGACTTAATGAGCTGATGAGTAATTTTGCACTAGACTTAAACTCTCTTAATTTTGGTTAGGCATCCTTGAAGGAATTTGCAGATCAAGGAAGTAAAATCATTGCAGAATCCATGAATCAAGACAAGCTAACTGATGCCTATCTTAAGAAGATTAAAGATGTAGAGACAATGATTGAAAAGGTGAAGAATTCAGTACTAGACACATCTACTGATGTGAACATGTGCAACAATGTCTATCAAGGTAAATTAGACATAATTGAGAAGGAAGAGAAAGAAATGGAGAAGATAAGGTCTAGACAGACTCAGTTAAGGAATGCTCTTGTGCCTTCCTTAGACATTCTCAGTCAGAACATAAAGGAGATTGATGCAACTATGATAACCTATGATCAAGGTCCAAGCATAGAATTGGAGAAGATGGAGAAGCTTCAATATGCATTATGCACCCATCTACAGATAGTCAATTCACTGATAACCTTTTGGAAGAAGGAGATCCAGAAACTCAAGATTGCATATCTGGATGTTTTCCCTTAGTAGGTGTATGTATATAAAGATTTTTGATATACCTTTGTCATTAATGTCAAAGGGGTAGTTGTATAGAATATGGAGTATATAAGATGTATATGGAGATATAAGTTTATGTATAAAGATGTATAGAAGACAAAATGTTTTGTGTAAAGGGACAGTTAGAAACTTGGCCATATTCCTTTGTTTCCATCAATGACAAAGGGGGAGATTGTTGGAAAGTTGTCTATACTATATTATATGACTAGATATAGTGTTTTCATTATGGAAACAAAGTCATATAGAAGTTTGGAGTCAGTGCACTAAGTGTAGAGATCATAATTCGGTTAAGTGTTGAAGACTGGACATCATACAGAGCACCAAAGACTTAGAGCATCAATGCACATGTGTACAGATGAATTAAGGTATGCACCCTAGAAGTTAAGTTTGTTAGACTATACTTATTCTTAGTCTAAGAGCGCATAAGTAGATATGAAAAGATGTGAAAGTTACATTTAGTTGAAGATGCATAGCCAGAGTGTGCCAGTGGCAAACAGAGTCGATAGTGACTATTTTAGTTTGTGATTGTAAATTAATGTTGTAGAGGCTATGCATCCATTGTATTTAGGTTTCCAACATATGTATATGTATAATTGTAAGAATGCTTAAGCCAATTCATTTGGAAGCATTGTTTGTAATTAGTTATAGGGCCAACCTAATTGTTTTTTTTGTATGAGCATATAAATATAAGATGCACCCATTGTAATTAGCATGGAAGTTGTATAAGAGTTGTGTTAAGTAGAGTAGAGGTATGCGAAGAGATAATATGATGTATTATAGCTTTTCTAGAGGTCAAAGCTTTAGCACACCAAAATAACTGATCTAACAAGCAGTGTCACAGCAACAGTTCACCTGCAGATGTAGTGTGTATCTAATTTAGAAAGTTCTAGCCTTCATCATTTGAGCAATGAGCTCTAGGACAGTGAGTCCACTCCCCTAATAGGGTCTGACCCTTAACGAGGTCCACTATACTTAAATCATTGTAAAGCTACTCCTAATAGGGTAAAGTATCTTCTAGCAAGGATCACAAAACACTAGTGCAGAGTATTAGTGGGTGTCAATTCCCACCAAGGTTTTTACCTATTTGGGTTTCCCCATAACCATATTGGTGTCGTGTTATTCTTATGTTTCATGTTTTATGTGAATGTTTAATTTAGTACTTAAGCATTTAAGTTAAGCATAAAGATTAAAAGGAAAATTTAAAGTTCAGTGAACACTAATTCACCCCCCCCCCCCTCTTAGTATTCCCATTCCTAACAAATAGACCTTAAGAGTGGTTATTACCAAATCAGAATCAAGGAGGGAGATGAGTGGAAGATAGCATTCAAAACCATAGAAGGTCTCTATGAATGGCTTGTTATGCCATTTGGTCTCACAAATGCTCCTAGTACATTCATGAGACTCATGAATGAGGTTCTCAAGGTTTACATTGGTAAAATTATATTTGTTTATATAGATGATATCTTGATTTTTAGAAAGAATAAATAATCTCATTGTAGGCATGTAGAAATTGTGTTAAAGAAGTTGCAAGATGAACAACTAACCATAAATTTGGAGAAATATAAATTCATGAAGTAGGAACTTGTCTACCTAGGTTTTTTGGTGTCTAAAGGTGATTTTAAGATAGACACATCAAAAGTTGAAGCTATACTCAGTTGGGATACCCCCGAGATAGCTAGTGAGGTGAGAAGCTTCCATGGCTTAGCTCGGTTCTATAGAAAATTGATAAGGAACTTTAGTGGTATTTATGCTCCCATGCTTGAAATAATTAAAGGAGGAATAAAAACTAAATTTAGATGGATAAAAGAAGTTGGCATAGGCTTTGAGTTATTGAATAAGGAGGTGGCTACACAAACTATGTTAGTGCTATGAAGCTTTGAAAAACTTTTCACTTTGGAGTGTGATGCTAGTAATATTTTTGTGGGTACAATTTTGAGCCAAAAAATAAGGCCAATGGCATTCTTTAGTAAAAAGCTCAATGAGGATAAGAAAAGATACTCCTTCTATGACCTAGAACTTTATGCCCTTTTCCAAGAGCTTAGAAAATGGAGGCATTACCTCTTACAAAAAGAGTTTTGTGTCTACATAGATAATCAAGAATTGATTTTCCTTAACTCCCAAGATAAATTGAGACATAGACATGTTAAGTGGGTGGAATGTTTGCAGTCCTACACATTCACTATAAAGAAAAAGAAGGGACGGTTGAAAAAAGTAGTGGGCACCTTGAGTAGAAGACTAATCATAGTTAATTAAGAGGTGCAACTGAAGAGTATAGGAGTTGACATTTTCAAAAAACTCTACAAAGAGGATAAAGATTTTGCAAATGCTTATAAGGTATGTCAAGAGTATAAGAACCATTTTCACACTGAGTATACATATTTTACCTTACAAAATGGGCTTTTGTTTAAAGGGGGATAGTTGTGTTTTCTAAATGGGTCAATGAGGGAGAATTTAATTCAGGAAAAACATAATGGAATCTTAAGTGGGCACTTTGGCTTAAACAAGACCTTAGAATTAGTTCAAAGGTTCTATTACTAGCCTAAAATGCACAAGGATGTGAGAAAATATGTTGATAAATGCATCATCTGTTAGAAGGCCAAGGGAACTTCAACAAATGTTGGTCTTTATCAACCTCTTCCAATCCCCAACTAGCCAGGGGAATATGTAAGTATGAATTTCATTATTGGGTTACCCAAAACAAGGACTGGTTTTGATAGTATCTATGTAGTTGTTGACAAAATTAGCAAGATGAATCATTTCATCCAATGAAAGGTGACTCATGATGCCAATTATATAGCTCACCTATTCTTCAAGGAAGTGATTAGGATCCATGGGATCCCAAAAAGCATAGTATTAGACAGAGATGCCAAGTTCATGGAGTAATTTTGGAAAACCTTGAGGGAAAGGTTAGGAACCAATTTATCTTTTGGATCTTCTTACCATCCTCAAATTGATGGGTAGATAGAGGTCACAAATAGAACACTTAGAAATATTCTAAGATTCTTAACCAAGGAGTATGGCCAATCTTGGGATCAAGTAATTCATCAAGATGAGTTTTCCTACAATGATAGTGTAAATATAACCATCAGGAAGAGCCCATTTGAAATCATTTAGGGAATGCATCCTAGGGGTGTATGTGAACTTAGAACTTTGGGGGACATGGAGGGCCAAAGTGGGCATGTTGAGGACTTTACATAATCTATGAAAGAAGTGCATGAACAAGTGATAATAACCTTGAAAAATAATACACAATAGATAAAGGATAAAATAGATGCTAAGAGGAAAGATGTTCAATTTTATGTTGGAGACCTAGTCATGGTTCATTTGAATAAGGCCAAACTTCAAAAGGTTTTCCAAGAAAACTGCAAACAATGAGGATAGGCCCTTGTAAATTCATGGCCAAGTATGGAAATAATGCATACATGATAGACTAACCTGAAGAACTATCTATTTCCCCTATCTTTAATGTGTCAGAGTTGACCAAATACAAAGGTCCTATTGTAGCACAAGGATAGAGTGTCCCAGAGGTTGTAAAGGGAATCACTGAATTAGTTTTACCTCCTCAAACCAAGCCACAAGTTGAGAAGGTGTTGGATTCAAGGGTCAAGAAGAAAACCATAAATGGAACCTACATGGAGAACCTATTAAAATGTAAGAACTCACCTAGAGAAGAGGCTACTTGGGTATCTGAAGGTGATTTCAACAAGTTAGGAATTGATCCTCCACTCCTGTCACCTAGTGTGATTTGAGATTTTTTCATATGGGGAGTATGGTGTAGGAGAACCTAAGGGTTAGAGATGGTCACCCTCAAATTTGGGCCTTTTAGACCTTTGAAAGGTCATATAGATAAATAAGGGTTCCTTAATAACCCAATGAGTGGGCTAGATTAAGTCTAAATAGGACTTGTGGGTACAATTGGCTTCAAGATGTAAAAGTTCTATAAAGGGTTCAACATGTGTTTTTGTTTTGTATTAAGATAATGAAGTTGAGTATTTGTTTTCAAAGGTTGAAATAGGTATGAGGAGTCTCATGTTGTCATAGGATTCTCATACATTTATTTAAGGTGGTGTAAAAGAAAGAAAATGTAAAAGTTGCTAAAAGTTGTTGGTGCAACTTTGCAACTTTTATAAGTTTCTTTGACAACTTTAAGCACACAAGGTGCTTTTAGGTTAGATTGAGCATAAAAACACATGAATACCTAAGATAGGATGAAAAAAAAATCCAAAAAAAATCTTAATCTAGGGTTGGACACACCAGTTGTACGAATACTTCATGCAGTCAAGGATGGAGAATCCAATTAAGGACTGTCTGACCATCCCTTCCACTATCGATCACATCAATACCTCAGTAAATTCCATCCTCTCTGGATTCTTCAATTAACATGGTATCCTCTACATCTTTCTATGTCATAAATTTCATCATGTTTTGTACTATATTTGTCAAAAAAGACCATCTACCTTTTAATCTCAACAAATTCATTAGATATATCATTCTCCTTCTCTTTCGAACTAGACTTTGTAGAAATAGGTTCATCAACCCTATGCTCCTGAGGTTTGTCACTATCACACAAACAACACCTGATAACTCCACATTCCTTAGTCCCTGTCTATTGTAAAGGTATCAGCTTATTCCTCAATCCTTCATGCCTAACCACATAGGTGTTAGCATGACCATCAAACAAAATATTTCTATCAAATTTCCAAGGTCTACCAAGAAACAAATGACAAGCATCCATAGGCAATAAACCACACAATATCTCATCCTGGTAAGACCCAATCTAGAAATTAACCAAGCATTGTTCTTCAAATCTAACCTTAGACACATCTTGTATCCAACTAACCTGATAAGGGTTAGGGTGTTTCCTTCTTTCCAAACTCAACTTACTCACCATTTCTTTTGAAATAAAGTTCTTAGAACTGCCACCATCAACTATGACATTACATACCTTATTCTTGCACTTACATCTAGTTTTGAACAAATTTCTCATTTGTACCAGTTCATGGACACATGCAACTAGCCTCCTGGTGATAAGAGATTCACCTTTTTCTAGAACATTCACAATATCCTCTTTAGTAGCTAGTGCAACTCTTTTCTTAGGATATTGAAAACTTATGTGACCTGCTTCACCACAGTTATAGCAAGTGCTAGTGAACTCATTCTTCCACCTTCCTCTCTATCCACTATTGAAATTATTAGTACCTTGACCACTGCTAGATCCCACATTAGTCTTTGTAGGATTCTCTTCCACATTACCTTTAGCAACTATTTCACCAATTTTACCACCTTTGTTCCTATTGTTTTGTCTACCTTCAAACTTCTTATTCAACTTATCTTCAATCTTTAATGCCATTTGATAATCATCTCCTATGGTTGTCATCCGAACAATAAGTAACTCTTCTTGAATACTAGGTGTCAAACCATAGACATACCTAGCAACCTTCTCTTTATCAGCTTCAGAATGACCAGTCCTAATCAGGATTCTATAAAACTCCTTGGTATACTCCTGTATCGATTTGTTAGTCTACTTCAAGGCTTGCATCTTCTTAAACATGTCCAATTCATAATCCACTAGAATGAATTGCTTCTTCAACTTTTCAACCATTCGGTTCCATCTAGTGATCTTTTCTTTTCCTCTCCTACTTCTTTCCAACTGAACTTCTCTCCACCAAATATTTGCATGACCCTTCAGTTTAGTCTTTGCAAATCTAACTCTATCAGGATCTTCTATTTCTTCATACTCAAAGTATTCATCTATCTCATTGATCAAATCAATCAATTCTTCTAGCCTAAGGCTTCTAGAATATGCTAAAACTTTAATCTTAGGTCTTTTCCCAATTTTAGACATAGCTTTCAGGATCCTATTTTCCTATGGATCTCAAGCTTCTTCTACAACTTCTTCAAAATGATCTTCTTCCTCAAATTCATCATCACTATGCTCTTTCAAGGTATTCTTCTTTCTCAATTCCTCTTGTAGGTCTTGCACTTGTTTCTGCAAAGCTCTAAAATCATCAAGGCTGAATTCTCCAGTAGCTTCCTCTTCTGAGGTCTCATGAGCTCTTCTCAGAGGCATCTTCAATCCAAGGTCCTAGTGCAGACTATCCCTTTGGAGATCTATCCACACATTCAAGATCAACTCACTTTGATTCCACTTTATGCAGTCAAGGATGGAGAATTTAGTTAAGGATTGTCTGACCTTGCAGCCAAACCACAACATAGAGGAATTCCACAACAACAATACTAGATCCGATATAGAACTGAAATCTTTATTCATGAATTCATTGATTACATGAAATGTGTCAAGCTGTAAGGCCTTCTTGATTACGGCCAAATACAAAGCAAATAATAGTTCAACAAGATCACATAGGATCTTTTCCATAACTTCACCACTCAGCTAGCCCAAGTTTGCAATATAATAGGACACTGGTAGGTACCCAAGGAAAGATCTAAACTTGTACTCACAAACTTCCAAGCAATATTCCTATTCCTAAGCTCATAGGCGGCTAACTCTTCTTCCTTTTGCTACCACCCCCTAAAAAAAAACCAAACATCTTATAAATACTCATCCTCAACCACAAGTTGGCTAGATGAAATAATTAACTCATACAAACAATTATTAAATGCCGAAACATCAGTCAGCTCTAAAATAGCCTTATAATAAATAAATCTTCAAGATAGCCCCTGTTGGCACCTGCAAAAATTTCATGGCCCTACCTTTTTTCCTCTGGTCTCTGCAGTTGTTTTTCCCTATTTTCTGGTTAAAACCCTTGGTAAAATTCAAAAAATCTAGCCGTTTGAGTGAAAACCCTGAGTCGATTGGCCCTGTTCTAATATTGTGTTACTTTATCGGGTCACTTTAAATCTCAATAACCCATGTGCTCAAATTTTATATCCCCTCGCTCGCTATGTGGTTAGGTTTTACGCCGGGGTCCCCCTTTATTATTTCCCTAAGTTCCTAAGTCTTTCAGCGTTAATTTTTCCTAAGTCCCTTGCAGTAATTTTTCTAATGTTTCACCCTTCTAAACTAGTGGTTGTCGTTAATCCACAAGCCTTCTGCATGTCAGAGTTTCTGACATGCACTTTAGCAACAAGGTGCCACCTATCCTAGTGGGCCCATCTTCAAGGTCTGCAACGGATTAAAGTACTGACACATCTCGCAGGTGTCGTTACACTGCTAAGGTAAAGTGCTTGATGTTTAATGTGGTGGTATAGCGATGGTTGTCCGATGCAATGATAGAAGATAGACTGTGGGTCCATAATGACACGTATGCACAAATGGTGGTATGTGATTGGTCCACGAGGTGATGTGGTGGAAGCTGTCAGGGTTGCTTGCAAAGGGCATGGGGTAGTGGGGCCTGTGTCAATCTTTTCTGATGTGGTCTCTCCTGATTTGTCCACGTTGTTGTGATGGGGACATGTCAATGGGTCTGAAATTTCCTAAGGTGTTAAGTTGTTGCTTGATCATGGAATCATCATTATACCGTTGGTCTGAGATGCACATGCTTTAGCATCATGATATAATGATGACCGTCAATTTTGTTTAAAGAAATACAAAGCGCATGGGCCTAGGGAAAGTAAACGAATCTAACGGTGGGGTTTTAAAGTTGATCAAGGTTTTAATATCGACTGCCGATTCTCTGTTGGCACCATGAGGGTGACTATTACTGTTTAAATTCAAATTTTTTGAGGGTTTTAGTGATAGAAAGGACTGAAAATTGAATGTTTTAGCAGCAAGGTTTGATGAAGTTGTTGTACCGACTGCTGTAGGGTGGTCTAGAGGGTTTGATGATTGATTTCAGATGCCTGTACCATCTTAAAATGAACATAGGTGAAGCTCAAGGTGTGTTTTAGGTGTACAATTAGACTGATAAGTATGATGTTTGCATGATCTTCGGTATAAATCAGGAGATTTTCATTAATGAAGATCAATTTTGGATCTGTTTGTCTAGGTTGCTTGGTTTTCTCCCCTAGAATTAATTATTGATTGATATTGGTTGGTTTAGTGGGTGAAACCCTAACCCTAGCTATCCAAAGCTTGTTGCATCCTAAATTCTTTGAGGATCCCAAGATAGCTAGTGGTATAAGTAGTAAGAGTTCTAATTTTGTAAGGGTTCCAAAACTTTTGAGGCTCGGAGATTTTTGGTCTTTTTAGGCTTTTGGTTCCTAGTTCTAGTCTTTGGCAATCCAAGGGATTCTATTCTCTGGTTCTATATCCTTGATGGTTGAATGCTGATAATACAAACTTTGTAGAGCAGATTATTGATCCTATGATTTTGAGTAAAGAGTTTACTTATGTATTGATACACTTCCATGAAATACAATACAATTTCTACCTTGGTTTTGTTATTGTCTCTTTGCTTTGTGTTTATTCTTGTGTGTCTCTCTTTGCAAGGTATATAAAACATACTAGTTGTAAGGAAGCTATCTAATTGTTGCATGAGTTTCTTTCAAGGAAAGGATTAAATCCTCATGTGCAATTTTAGGGAATGAATACATCCGTTGAGATCTTGATGATAACAATCGAGGGTTGAGGGGATAGTTTGTAAGGCATTCTATCCAAATTGTATGTGGTTTGTAAGGCATATCACCATATTTCCTAGAAATTCCTCCATTGATTTATGTTAGACTCTTTGCCCAAAGGATTAGGCACTAATCTGATCCCTATCATTCAAACACATTTTAGTCATTAAACACAAAATTCATCATTACCAATACCATTTCATTTCATGTTCATGTACCCAAAAAAAATGACTGGCCCTAATGTTTTATAGTCCATAGTTGTTGATTCCTTGAAGAGTGAATCAAAGGTTAGCCTTCCTTGAGTTGTACTCATAAAAAGAAGGACTCATCACCCTTATGCCATTGTTCATGTTATCATACTAGGAGTTTCATCAGCCACATTCTACAATAGGTTGTTCTCAGCTATCTTCAAAATTATAAAAGCACCCCTGATGAACTCCATAGCATGACAATGAAGACCTAATCCACCAATCCATAGTTTACTTGAAAGATAGTAACCTATTTGTAGGAAATACCCACCTGAATCTGTGGAACTCAAAGTAGAAGGAGGATCTTATCCAATCCTCATCGATTAGGCTTTTCTTGCAAACTTGGAGACCCTTTTACTGAGAATCAAGCTAATACCCTTGCCAAGTTTGACCCACAAAAAAAATCCCTAACATACCCAACGGTCATCAAATCTTCATAGAAGAATGCAACACACCAAATCTAGGTCATCTCATGCCCAATGGTCAATCCATAACATGAGGAGCGTGACCCAAATTAAATACACCAGTCGATAAGATGATTATCGAGCAGCAGAGAAATAACCGAGTGCCAGTGAACTGACCATGTCAAGCATCACCGAGCAATGCAGTTATCACTAAGCACCAGGAATAACTGACACCTTTAGTTACCAAGCATTCTTCAGAGAATGATCAACCCGGTAAACATAGAAACTGAGCAACCAAACTCCAAAACCGAGAAAAATACTCCACAAACTAAGATCAAATCAAACATATTTTTGGTTGATACAAGATTTCCAAGAATCCTAGGATGCTCTTGCATCAAGAACTATCTATTTCCCCTATCTTTAATGTGTCATACTTGACCAAATACAAAGGTTCTATTGTAGCACAAGGACAGAGTGTCCCAGAGGTTGTAGAGGGAATCACTGAATTGGTTTTACCTCCTCAAACCAAGCCACAAGTTTAGAAGGTGTTGGATTCAAGGGTCAAGAAGAAAACCAAACATGGAACCTACATGGAGCACCTATTAAAATGGAAGAACTTACCTAGAGTAGAGGCTACTTGGATATCTGAAGGTGATTTCAACAAGTTAGGAATTGATCTTCCACTCCTGTCACCTGGTGTGATTTGAGTTTTTTTCATATGGGGAGTATGGTGTAGGAGAACCTAAGGGTTAGAGATGGTCACCCTCAAATTTGGGCTTTTTAGACCTTTGAAAGGTCATATAGATAAATAAAGGTTCCTTAATAACCCAATGAGGGGGCTAGATTAAGTCTAAATAGGACTTGTGGGTACAATTGGCTTCAAGATGTAAAAGTTCCATAAAGGGCTCAACATGTATTTTTGTTTTGTATTAAGATACTGAATTTTAGTATTTTTTTTCAAAGGTTGAAATAGGTATGAGGAGTTTCACATTGTCATAGGATTCTCATACATTGATTTAAGGCAGTGTAAAAGAAAGAAAATGTAAAAGTTGCTAAAAGTTGTTGGTGCAACTTTGCAAATTTTATAAGTTGCTTTGACAAATTTAAGCACACAAGGTGATTTTAGTTTAGATTGAGCATACAAACACATGAAGACCTAAGATAGGATGAAAAAAAAATCCAAAAATAATCTTAATCTAGGGTTGGACACACTAGTTGTATGGATTTTTGTAACAGAGAGTGAACGGTTTTTTTATATTTTCTTTGTGAACAGTTACAGTAGGAACATTTTTATTTTAATGGATTGAATATGAAAATCCAAGATTGTAAATAGTTCTAGGAGTTTATTTTCTTGTTATGTGTTCTTTTAGTTTGGATTTTTGTGCAATTTTATAGGTTCAAAACACTTTGTCTCTTTCTTGCAAGTCTATTATCCTGTACAGGGTGTGCTTCAACAAAATGACTCTAGCTTGAAAACCCATTGTGGAAACTGTATGTCCATTCAGGGTTGACAAGTAGGATCTATGTATAGTATGTGGTCTTTTGGTTGGAGTCATAAAATATGTTTTACTATTTCTAACTTCTTTCCCTAGGCAAGTTCTTCCATAACTCAACTAGGGAAGAAGTATAACAATGTTTTCATACTTGCAAGAATGGATTGTTCATGATAATATAATTCCATGAGAAGGTTGCATGAAGTCTAATGAAGCCTTGATGAAGAGTAGGAGAGTTGGTGAATCCATTTGAATTGACTTTTCCTTCTAAGATTGAAGACAGACTTATTTCTTGGCAAAGTAGGCCAGTTAGGGTTTGGACAGTGTACAGACATTCAGAAGATCAAGACCTTCAAAATCTTCAAGCACTTCAAAATGGGTGATAAGAATGGTGATTTGTTTTGGGGGTCATTTAGAAATCTTACAAACTAGAATCCAAAAATACAATTAGGAGACCTAATTGAGATCTAGTAGGCCTAGTAGGCCTAAAAATAGGAATCTTGGAAGTGATGGGAAGATGTCTTCAAGATAAAAAAAAAAAATAGATTACTTATTGATTAAAATGAGTGAAACGCAAGCCCTAGACTCCTGCAAGGTGAATGTGAAAGGGATAGGAAGAGGAAGGATGAGCTTACCCTGTGACATAAATTAGGAGAATAAGCACTTTGAAATGGTAGATAAGCTCTTAGTCTTTAGGAGACTAGTGAAAGGAATCCTCCTAAAGTAATAGGGTACAAGGAGAGCTAGAAGCCCTAAGAAGTCCTAAAGTGACTTAAGAAATAATTAGGACTAGTTCTTAGGAGATCCTCCCTATAAATCTCCAATGTAGCATGATGCAGATCTCAGTTCAACCTATTTTTGAACCTCTTCTGGTCATCTCTTAATCAGACTCTTCCTCTACTAGCATCCTCTAGAATCCACACCCATGATCTGTAACTAGATTTTCCCTAATTCATCTCCTTATATCAAGAATTAGGTCTACAAATCCTAAGTCAATTTTGTATTCCCAATATTTGATTTTATTATTATTATTATTTTAATGCATTCACTATTTTGTCTTATAATGGTTGTATCTTCTTTTGGGGCTGTTGGAATCTAATTCAGAGACCTACTAGATTTTATCATTTAGTATTTTTGTTCTCATATGAGGAGGTAGGTATCCCAATTTGAGGTGACAAGGTTTTCCACACATCAATCATCTTGTGGTGTGTCTAATTTCATCATTAAGGGAGTTACATACAATATATTATATGATGTGTATGATCATGTGAGAGGGGCATTTTCACATTGAAATCTTCACTAGTATTATGATAGGCATGGTCATTTTTCAAAGAGTATGTTTGAGTAGAATGAGGATATATTGTGTTGCCTAAGTTGTTAGGAATAGTGCCAATAGATAACTGAGAGGGGGGGGTGAATTAGTTATCTACAAGTTTCAATTCTTTATCCAATTAAGTATAATTAAACATAAAGCATAAACACAATGAAAGAACACATGAACACAACACCAATATTTTGGTTACAGGGAAACCCAAATAGGTAAAAACCTCAGTGGGACTTGATAGCCACTAATATTTTGTACTAGTGTAGAATGATCCTTGCTAGAAGATCCTTTACCTTGTTAGGAGTAGCTTTACAATATATGAAGTACAGTAGACCTGGTTAAGGGTCAGACCCTATTAGGAGTATTTTACAATTGTCCCTGTTAGGGGAGAGGACGCACTTTCTGAGAGCTCACTGCTCAAAGGGGTGAAGGCTACAACCTTCTAAATAATAAATACACACTATATTTGGATCTTGGTGAACTACGCTTTGACCTACTCACAAATACTCTACTTGGTCACATAGACCTTCTTCTCATGGTTCTACAACTCGCACACTCTTCTCTGCTCTTCTTAATCAACCATGAACCACACTCGAGCAATCACAAATGACTGCCTATAAACATCTTTCTTCTAAATGATATAATAAAGTCAGCCTATTAGAACCACCTTGAAATCATAATAGAGAAACCATAATAAACTCCAACAAACATCCTGTCAGCTCTATTATGCACGCAACATATTCTAGGACTTGTCTTAATAAAATAAATGTAGACGCACACTACACATTGTCGGCTCTACCAAAATAACTTGATCTTTCTTTACAAGCTGAATTAACTCATGTGCTCTTAACCAACCATCAAAAACTCATCTCTAAGCTTAACTCCAAGGGCGCATACCCTAAAGATAGGTGCAACTCTAAAACCAATAAAATCTCTATCGGCTCTGCTGAACAAACATAGGAAACTGCTACTGGTGAATAGCGACTACATAACTTCACTTGCATTCATCATCAAATCATGCGTCCATGAACTTAACATCATTAACATGTCTGAAACATATATCCAAGGGTGCATGCCCATAGGACAACTGTATGGACAACCATACACAGAACAATGCCTATAACTCTGTCAGGAACACTGCTGACACAAGATGCTATATAACTATGTGTACTCACAATCAACCTCTGCGCCCATGATATCATGGTAATATCATGTCCATCCAACATTTACAGAAAGCTTACTATATAAGACTTCCATGCATGCTACTTTCCATATGTTGTCATCAATGACAAACATACAGTCAGTACTGGCCTATTGGCAAATCTCCAACATAAGTTTGGGTGCTAAAATATGATATTTGATGATAGAAACATGTTTCTATGATTATTACTAAAAAATGCAAGAGGGTATTTTGTTAAGGATGGTATTTGAATTTTTTGGTTTGAGTGCTATACATTATATGGTATTGTTAATGGTTTTCATAAACCATCTATAGTTTCTATTTTGAACTCATAGCCATTTATTTGGTGGTTGGAGTTGTACTTTGTATAGTTAATTTGTAGGTATAACTATTATTATTGTACAAAAACACTCTAAATTTGTATGTGGTCATACTCCATGTGAGAGTTTACTATGGAGGTGTATTTAAATTTATCGATTTTCTAAATAATACATTGGGGTAATCTAGAGTGTGTTGTTGTTCTCTAAAATAATTTTATGTACATACACCTAGTGTTGTGGGATATTATTTATTTTTTATGTAGGACCATCTTGGGTTCATAGCAATCTTGCATCAACCAAAAATATTTTAGTTTAGTATTGTTCCTATTTTCCATTTTGAGAGATCAAGTTGGCGATTCATCATATGTTTGAGTTATCTTATGTGATGATCAGATTGTATCCAAGACCTATCTTGGACCATGTTCCTAGGTTAACAGCTCATTAGATTCATTTCTCCTTAAGTTATGATTTGTTCTCTCTCGAGTGGCATGTTCTTGCCAGTTTGTGACCCGTTGGTGAATTCCAATATTGCAATAGAAATCTATGGATTGTGAAGCTTAATGACACATACATATTTGTTCTTGGTGTTGGCATAGCTGATGTAATGATGGTAAGTAATTTTAGGCATTGTAATGATATAGGTTTGATTGCATTATGATCAATTATTGAGTTGTCATTGATTCCAAATGTTGACTTAGTGTTTCTAGTGTATTTCCAAGTATAAGTATGAGGATCAAGGTGTTGTGGTAAGTTTTAGTTGTAGAAATTATTATGGGAGACTTGGAAATGTCTCTGGATTCCAAATGCATAACCTCTACTTATTATATTGATCGGTAAGGTATTTATGATAAGATGAAGACAAATAGTGTGATTTCTAAATCAATTAGTGATATGCAATAGGTGATTTGTTTGGTTTGTCAAATACTTTATGCATTATGAGATGTGATCAGAGGTAGAGGATGATCATAGTATTCAACAACTATGGTTTCTATCATAATTCATTTGGATGACTGGAGAAAGGGATAGTTGAATGGTGAGCAGAGTCAGAGTTTTTGATAGGTTGAAGTGTTTGTGTTCTTGAGTGATAGTTGATGAATCATTGACCAATGATCGATGCAGAGGTTGTGATCAATTTGGTTATGTTAGTCATAATCTGGTGATGCATCTTTGTGATTAGAGGTGATGATTTGGCATCATATTGTTTGATTCTAGTGTATGGCGAAGATTCTAGTAGAAGCATTTGTTGGTCAAAATGTGTTTGACCCCATGACAAAAATTTATATATATATATATATATATATATATATATATATATATATATACACACACACATATATATATATATCTATATAGATATCTATATATATATGTATACATATATATATATATCTATATATATACATATCTATATGTATATATATATATATATATATATATATATATATATATATATATATATATATATATATATGTATACATATAGATATGTATACATATAGATATGTATACATATAGATATGTATATATATAGATATCTATATATATATATATGTATATATATATATATGTATATATATATATATATGTATACATATATATATAGATATATATGTATACATATATATATGTGTATACATATGTATACATATATATATATATAATATATATATATATGTATTTATTTTGTATATTAGATTTTTTTTTGACGTGTTTGATTTAAGTTAGATGTTTGAAAATTAAATATATTTTAGATTTAGGGCTTGATTAGGGTGGACTTAATAGCTCATTATATACTAGATGAAGTTGAAAGTTTTGTGTTTTGATTGTGTGTTGTTGAAGTGTGGTAAAAAAAAAAGGTTTCAATCAAGCCAGAGGAGAGTTAAGTGTGTTGAGAAAGGATTGTGTTCTTCAATGGATTTAATCAAGAAATATTGTGATATTCTATAGATCACTCTTTTTGTTGTTTCCTAATAGTTATAATAGTTAAAATCTCTTAACTGGGTGGATCGTAGCTGGTAGCTATTGTAAATCCTCTAACAAGGTGGCACATTATCTTGTGTTTAAATGATGCAGGGGCATCCAAGGTTGAAGCAGGGGCATTCTGTGTGCTCGGTGAAACTACATAAGTGTTTGTGTTTTGTCTATTTTTACTTGGCTGCAGCCTTGACCGATGACCTTGGTCATTTTAGGAAGCTCGGTCACTGAAGGAACTCGATAGTCTCTGGCGCTCGGTGAATAGGTTACTTGGTCATGCCTGTGATGCTCAGTCGACACTGGTGCTCGGTGATGCTTGGCTGGCTCAGTTATTTCACTGTCGCTCGGTAGATCTGACTTACCGAATGGAATTTTGTCCGACTTGTTGGGCTGACTTGGTGCATTTATTATTTATATCTTTTGTTGGATTCTCCTAAGTGGATCTAGAGGCCGACATGCTGTATTAAATGTTTGTATACATTTTGTAAGCTGACTTGTATGGCATTTAATATTTGTTAGGAAGGGTTTGGGATTTCATCTTGCCAACTTGTGGCTGATGATTAGTATTTAAGAGAATCTTGGGTAGATGTTTTAGGGATGGGAGAGAGTTCTTGGTAGTGAAGGGGCATAAGCGTAGAGATGCACTACTGAAGCTAGAGTTGGTGAAGTTGTGGAAAAGTTGTTTCCATGAACTTGCAGATCTGATTCCTATCAGATAGTTTGTAATAGCATAGCTAATGATTGCATACTCAGGAACAAGGAGATTTCTTGGAGGCTTGCGAGCTCAAGTTTAGATCTTCCTTAGGGTTTCCATCAGCTTCTAATTGTCTTCAAAGCTGGACTAGCTAGAGTTTGTATTGGATATGTTGTAGATCTTGCAGAATTGTTTACTACTTGTAATTGGCCCTAACCTGGAAGGCCTTATAGCTAGGAATGTTAATGAAAATCATAGTTAAACAATTGGTTGTGTTGTGTTATGAGTATTCCGCTATGTTTTTCTCATTAGCTTCAAGGTTTGGACTATCCTTAATTAGATCCACCATCCCTTGATCTACGTCAGGTGGTATCAAAGTGAAGTTTTGTTCCTATTGAATGTTGATCTTGTGAAGCAAAAGTTTGACCTAGCAACGATGATCTTGCAAAGTTAATCTTGTTGAAGGAAAGATCTTGTGATCTTGAGTGCAGATTTGTGGCACTAAACTTGTGAAATTGTGCCCTAGTTGTTTTGCAAGATTGCAAGTTGTGATCTGACTTGTACACAACTTGGAGATTGTCACAAGGTGATCAATGAGGGTTTGTTTTCGAGGGTTTCTATTATCTTTAAGGATGCCACCAAGAAGATTGGACCCTAGAGTTATTCAAGACCTCTGTGATACTGTGGAATCTAGGATTATAGAGAAGGTGAAATCAGATTTCAGATCTGAGATGGAATTGATGAAGAATGACATGGTCACCGAGATCATGAGAGCTGTTACTGGTATTCCTTAGAATGTTGGTACTGAGGATGGCTATGAAGAAGATGCTAAAGAATTTGAACATGTTGGATCTAGTGGTGATGACCGGAGGGATAGATCTGGTGAAGATAGAACTACTCAGTTGCCTAGATCTATTGCTCGGTTTAGTAGTTATCGAATGGAAGTCTCTACTTTCTCTAGCACTTTGAAACATGAGAATTTGATTAACTGGATTGGTGAACTTGAAGATTTCTTTGAGATAGAAGAAATTGAAGATCCTCTTCAAGTGAGGTTAGCACAGACAAATTTGAAAGGTCATGCTACTCTTTGGTGGAAAGAATTACAAAGAGACCGAGACGATGAAGGTGAAATGAAGATCAATCGGTGGAGGTTGATGGTGACTAAATTGAAAGCTAAGTTCATACCTGCTGACTATGAGCTTGAATTATTTAAGTTGTAAAATTTGAAACAGAAGGATTTGTCTATTGAAGATTATACTAAGGAGTTTCACAAACTTACTATTCGGTCTAGACACCGAGAGATTGGTAAGGAAAAGGCGACTTGGTATGTGAATGGTCTGAGATTCAATATTCAGGATGATCTTGGTATGCTAAAGATTGATTTTGTAGAAGATGCCTATCTATATTCTCTGAGGGCAAAAGAGAAGATTAAAAGGAAACAACCTAATAACTCCCATGGGAAGGAGAAAGTTGATCACTCAGCAAAGGAGAAACTGACTGATGTGGAAGATGAATAGAAACCTGTGGAGCCTAAGAAGAAGATGGGTAGAGTTATCTTTAAAGGTACTTGCTATAACTATGGAGAGGAAGGACACCATTCTTTTGAGTGTACACAAAAGAAGGTTGACCAATGAACTACTGTAATAAATTAGAACATTCAGAATGAACCTGAATTAGAGAACTTGATGCTTCAGCAAACATTTCTCGATACAAAGGATGAACCTTGTCAAAGGAGTAACTTGTTTAGGACCCAATGCAAGTCTGGAGGTAAACTCTATGATTTTATTGTTGATAGTGGTAGTACTGATAACCTTGTTACTGAGGACATGGTTAGGAAAATTGGTTTGAGTAGAATGAAACATCCATGTCCTTATAGGATTGGTTGGTTACAAGATGTTCATGCTTTGGAAGTAAGGGAACAATGCTTCATTGATGTTCAGATTGGCCAATATAAGGATCTTGTGTTATGTGACATTGTGGATATGGATAGCTACCATATATTGCTTGGTAGACCTTAGCAATATGATTGTAGAGCTATTTATGATTGTGTGAAGAATGTCTTTACTATTGAGAAGAATGATAGGAAGTTTTCAATGATGCCTTTGATGGATACAACGCTTAGTAGGAGAAGCTTGAGTATTGGTAGCCGAGTTGAGGTTGTGGATCCAGAGAAAATGAATAATCAGTTTGGAGAATAGACTTGCATTGTCTAGAAAAGACTTGAAGAGACAAAGGAAACAGAAGTGGAAGAAGTTGCAAGTAGAAAAGGTGGAGGACTTGTATGTGAAGAACTAGTTTGGGGTTCATGTATTGAATCCTAGAAGATGTTCTTTTCACATATGAATATCTTTTGGAACCTAGGGTGTCTGATGTAGGGGAATCCAAGGTTGAAGCAGGGGTATTCTGTGTGCTCGGTGAAACTGCATAAGTATTGTTTGTGTTTTGGTCAGTTTTTACTTGATTACAGCCATGGCCAATGGCCTTGATCATTGTAGGAATCTTGGTCACTGAAGGAACTCAGTATTCTTTGGTGCTTGGTGAATAGGTTACTCAGTCATGCCTATGGTGCTCGGTCAACACTGGTGCTCAGCGATGCTTGGCTGGCTCAGTTATTTCACTTTCACTCAGTAGATTTGACTTGTCGAATGGAGTTTTATGTGATTTGTTGGGCCGACTTGGTGCATTTATTATTTTTATCTTTTGTTGGATTCTCCTAAGTGGATTTGGAGGCTGACATGTTGTATTAAATGTTTGTATACATTTTGTAAGCCAACTTGTATGGCATTTAATATTTGTTAGGAAAGATTTGGGGTTTCATCTTGCCAACTTGTGGCTGATGATTAGTATTTAAGAGAAGCTTGGGTAGATGTTTTAGGGATGGGAGAGACTTCTTGGTAGTAAAGGGGCATAAGCTTAGAGATGCACTATTGAAGCTGGAGTTGGTGAAGTTGTGGAAAAGTTATTTCCATGAACTTGTAGATTTGATTCCTATCAGATAGTTTGTAATAGCAGAGCTAGTGGTTGCATACTTGGGAATAAGGAGATTGCTTGGAGGCTTGTGAGCTCAAGTTTAGATCTGCCTTAGGGTTTCCATCATCTTCTAATTGTCTTCAGAGCTGGACTAGATAGAGTTTATATTGGATATGTTGTAGATCTTGTAGAATTGTTTACTGATTGTAATTGGCCCTAACTCGAAAGGCCTTACAGTCAGGCATGTTAATGAAAATAAAAGTTAAACAATTGGTTGTGTTGTGTTATGAGTATTCCATTGTGTTGTTCTAATTAGCTACAAGGTTTGGACTGTCCTTAATTGGATCCACCATCCCTTGATCCATGTCATTAAAATCCTCTAACAAGGCTAATCCTAATAGGGTTGTTGGACTAACTTCCAATGTCCTCATTTAGTATTTATGACATGGTTTAATAGCCTCATGTTTCTTCTATAAGTCTAGAGGTTGTATCAGACATTAATAGGTCAATATTTTGGTGCAAGAGTAACCACTAGTTGAAACAAGTGGTATGAGAGCTTGGTCACAAGTTTGAATCCTCTTAGGTGATGCTGAGGGGGGAGATTTTTGGACTAACTACCAACGTCCTCCTTAAGGATTTTTGATATGGTTTAACAACATCGCTTGTCTTCTATAACTCTAGTGGTTGTATCAGGTGTTAACAAGTTGATCTTTTGGTGAAACGACAACCACTAGTTATAACTGTATATGAGGAAAAGTAATCTATGTGGAACAAGCATAAACATTCAAATGTTAGTTATAAATGCTCATATTAAAATCTTAAACTAAAAATAAAATCATGTTTATTCTTATTTTTGTACTACTCTTCACATAACTTTGGATGAGCATGAAGAAAGTGCACTCAGGAATTGCTTTATTTAATCTCTTAGAGAGGGTGTGGGTGTGATCTCCTAACTCAAGTATTAATCCCACTAATGAATGCAAACTAGCTCATGATGAAATATTGAAGTACTCAAGGAGGACTTATGAAAGAAACCCTCAAGCATTTAATGCAAAAGTCCAAAGAGTAGATGAAGCTATTGAATGAACTATGATTTGCAATCAATGAAAACTATTGAAGATTCAAACTCTAAATCTACCATGAATGAAAACAATCTACCAAAGAGTTAGTAATAAAAATTATAATGGGTGATAAAACATAATATCTCTAGAATGCAAGAATGAATGGAAAATGAAAAGTGTCCATTTGCTCGAGACAAGGGTCTTATTTATATTATTTTGGAGGGTTGGGGTAAGGTGAAATCTATGTGGCATCCACATAGGTGCCACCTATTGGAACCCTAAATTTTCAATTTAATTATGCCCTTATTGTACATGTTCAAGCTTGGATTGATAGAAATTATTATATTTCCCATCCTTAATGTTAATGTATGAAAGTTTTTTTTTCTTATTTTTATTAACATTTTATCATGGGAATGGTTACTTCATATCTTCCATGTGCATGATTAAATCAGATGTTGACAAAGAAAGACTTGTGTGATAAGTCAAAAGAAAGGAAAGAAAAAGTGCTTAAGTGTTTGGAGTAAGAAGCGGAGAAGGAGAATCCTGACTTTCTAAAACTATTGGGAATCATAGTAAAGAAGTGTGATTTCTGAAATGTAGGCCATGTGTCTTCATTCTACTGCACATTCTCAAAGGAGAAGGTTTTTTCCAAAATCTAGCTTGAAATGCATCATAGGCCATAAATATCATGATCATCTTGTAGTTGTTGATAGTCAATGACGGAGGCTGAGGGTCCCACTCAAGACATTCCAACTAAGGGTCCAAAAGGAGGAGGTTATTCATCAAATCATCCTAAAATTCTCTAAGGTCCCTTGATCTAAAGTTCATCCAACAGTTGTTGTAAAGAAATTCCTTATCACCTCAACTATGTATTTTACACCGATGTAGACTCCTCAGGATAGCTATGTTCGAGGGAGTAAAGTTCTTTCATCGATAATGAAAGATGCAATGGGAGTCGTGGATTTGATGCATGTGTTGCCAAGAGTTCTCTTAGTAGCATGAAGGATAACAAGAGGTTAATGAAGGAATATAATAGAGGATGTTGAGGACAAGATAAATGGTTCCACATGGTTTCTTGGGATTTCACTTTGGTAGGATACATATAATGAGCATTTTAATCATGGTTGTTGACAGTTTACAAAGGAAAAAGAGACTTCTTTTGAATGCTAATGATTAGAATTATGAATTTAATGGATATTTGCAGACTAAAAGAGAAATTTTGTGCCTAATGACATTTTTAGATAATTTTTCTTATGATCATTATCTTTTTTATTGTTTTAATTTGGAAGTTTCTCTCATTGACATTAGGATTAGTTATTCATTACAAAAAGTCACATTGATTTGAAGCTTGTATGCATCCTTTCATTTGCATATAAATGAGGATACCAAAATCAACAAGGCTCGGAGGACTGGATGGAGAAGAGATATATACCAATTTTTAATTAGGAATGTAGATCAGAAGTCACAGCTTGCAAGATGAACTTAAGTATTACTCTATCATGATCAATAAAATTTTTATGTTTTTGTTCATTTGAGGCATAGGGATAAATTGCTAGTTGGATTAGTCCTTTTTGGTCACCAAGGTAATTGGTGAATTTTTCCTTAAAATGCTTGTGCATTAAGTTCCTTCATAGCATTCTTTATTTAATAAATAGGGATAGTGTGAAATATACATGTGTTTCCTCATCCTTGTCTAATTGTTCTTCCCTCCAAAGAAGTTAAAATCCTATTGGACTAACACTGAATTACATATATGATTGATTTTTTGCATTTAGAGCACAAGAACAGTTGATAATATTCTAATGTATATTGTCCCATAAAGTTGTACATAATAATCTTCATTGTGGTAGACTCTATTTCCCAAATGAACAAGGCACTGATCTTTAAGATCATTAAAAAGTAATCATTGGATTCATAGTTGAAGTTAATGACTCATTTTTACATATCCTTCTTGAAATAATCATTTCAATTATTAATAAATCTTATATAAACATTTTAATTTTCAAGTAATATACTTTCAAAGCAATTTCATTTTCAAGTATTCAATATTGAGTATTCTCAAGCACTCTCATTTGCAAACATATTTTCAAGCATTTTCACATATTGTACCATGTGTTGCATACCAAGGATTCTCCAAGTTCTTTTCATTTGGAAATGATCCTAGTTGCAATTGTGATCAACTAATCTTCTATAAAAATCACAAGGCCTAAGGAGTAGGCTTAGGAATAGGTGCACCCACCTTGCTCCTACAGAGCCAAAAGTACAAAAGACTTGGATCTTTGGATCATTCTTGTCAAGTTGGCCATAATGGATTGGATATCCGAGCATTTAGTTGGAAAGGATCATAGGATTCCAACTTGCAATTTTGGGAACCAAAAAATTGGTGACTTTGTTGGGGAGTTGTTCAAAAAACATTGTTGAAGGATACTCAGAATCTCTGGTATTATTTTGTTGAAGATTTGATATCTCATTTTGCCCCATCCTAAAGACTTGATATCTTAGTTTTTCCCATCTGAGTCACACCAATAGATTGGCAACTGTAATGAGGAGTTATTTATAATAATATTTGGAGGCATTAGAAGTACACTCAACTAGAAAGGAGAACCTAGAAGACCAGAAAAATAATATTTTCCTCAAAAAGAGGTGGAAAATATATTGAATAAATATTTCATTTAGTGACTCTACTAAGGGAGAAGATCCAGAAGAAGATGAAAATTTTCTTTTTTGAAAGAGATAGCAATTTTTTAGAATGTATCAACATAAACAACCATTTCAGAGAAAACTAGTTATTCCAGATGGAATTTGGCCATTGGATCTTTGAGGGTTTCAATGTATTCCAAATAATTTATTCCCAAATTTTTCATAACTTGTACCAAAGTTTCATGGAGAATGGGATGAATCAACACTTCAACATTTGGATGCATTTTACACATTTATAGAAGATCATGAGATTTGTGCAATGAACTATGTGATGAAATGTTTTTCCAAATCACTAAGAGATAATGCAAGAGAAGCATATGAATCTTTACCTACATAGAGCATCTCATCATGGATAGAGTTCAAACAATGGTTTTTATTTAAATTTCATGATGCAAGACAAGAAGAAGAGAACATGTGCTTTGAACTAGAAGAAATTCAAGATTACACTATGGATGAAGAATCTCACATGTCTCCTCTAAATGAAGTCTTAAATTTGGAGAGATATGAAGATGAATCTATAATACATCTATTCATGAGGATGATAGATATTTATTAGGAAATACCTTTAGATAATAAGCATATGTACAAGGAACTAGCAAATAAAATTTATGAGTTAGGAATATATCATGATCCTCAATTAAGAATTTTGATCAATCAAATACATAATGATATGATGAAAGAATATGATGAGTACAGGGAAAAATTTACAAAAAAGGACACTAAAAACTAATAATGATTCAAACTTGTATACAACTGAAGTCTATGATCAAGATGAAAAGGCTAGTATACATGAAAAGGGTATTGGAATTTCTATTAAAATAGATAAAGATGAAGAGAATGAATGCATGATTGAAGATGCACATGAGTTAAGTAATTTTTTAGATATAGAAGATGTTCTAGATCATATGGAAGAAGAGCCTATCAATCATGAAATTTACATGATAGTAGCAGGCACCAATGACAATGGGGAAGATGTGTTAGGATTAACAAGATAGAAATAATAGTTACATGCAAATATAACCAATATCATAAACTAATAAACCACACATAAGAGAACACAAGACACAAATATTTAATGTGCTTCACCCAATCCTTGGGCTACATCCACCAAAAGAGAGTCCAATATTCTTATTATCCAGTGATTACAACTTGATTAAAATTTGAAATCCCTTACATCTCAATACCACTACAAGAAGCTACTAAATACATACATCATGAAATCCCTAAACCTAAGCCATTTTATACAAGATGTTTTTCCACTTTAGGGTTAGAATTAGTTACAACATGTCAGCCAAAAATATTAGCCAAGAAAATAGCCTAGAAAATGAAAAGTGTACAGTACTTGCCTAATCAGTCATCATAGACCAATAATCTCCCACTTAGTGACTAATCAGACTCCACGCTAAATAACAATCTCCCACTTGGAGATTGATCCTATAGCAATAATGCTACCATATGAGGCTCCCACTAGATTGAACCACCCTGGACTCAGTTGTTCCTTTATTATGTTCAATCTAGAAGACCAACTGAAGTGAAACATGAGTTCAACTTCTCCCTTGTTACTACCTTTGTAAACATATCTATTGGATTATCATCTGTATGTATCTTTTCCATCTTCAACTTTCTATCATCCAAAACTGATCAAATAAAATGGTACCACAAGTGTATGTGTTTTGTCTTTGAATGGAGAGAAAAATTCATAGCAAGATGAATGGCACTTTGGCTATCTATAAATAAATAATTGTGCATCTGTGGGTGTCCCAATTACTCCATAAACAATTGAAGCCATATCATCTCTTTGGCTACCTTTGTAGTAGAAACATACTCTACCTCAGTAGTGGATAACATTCACCTTCTATAACTGAGAAATCCAACTCATTGTTGTCCCACTAATAGTAAATACATATCTTGTAGTACTCCACTGGTTATCAAGATCCCCTGCCAAATTAGAGTCAACTTTAGCCTTGTAAATCAGTAGTAGAGCCCCCAAAATGCAAACATTTACTAGATGTTCCTCTCAAATATCTAAGAATTCATTTGACTACATTCCAATGATCAATCCCAAGATGACTCATATACCTGCTAACAACTCACACTACATGTGAAATATTTGGCTAAGTACATACCATGACATGCATTAAACTTCCTACGGCTGAAGCATAAGGTAGCTTGGATATTTTAGTCTCCTCTTCTGGTGTCTTTAGACACATCCCCTTAGTCAATTTCAAATTACCAGGTAAAGGTGTTGTTGTCATATTTTTACACACCTTTGGAGACCTAGTTACTAGATGAGCTACTGTACCCTAGTTTGCATTATTAAGTGATCTTTCTTAATATTTGTGTTCATTTTTTATTGCAAGTACATGAAAGGGAAAATAGATAAACTGCATCTAAGATTACATGTACCAATATTCTAAATATGTTGTATAGAAAGAAATAATTGAAAAGGAAATTTTTCTAAGCTCACACATGTCATGATCATAGCCAATGCAAGAATTGCATAAATGAGTGCAAATATACATAATAAGGAGCATAGATGCAGGGGTACCAGACATTTCCTGGTAATGACTTGATCTTCAGTGTTCCCGGTGAGCTCCTATGGTCCTGAACCTGCAAATGAAAAAAGAGAAATGGGTTAGATCCAATGGACCTAAGAAATGAATGGTGCCAAAAACATCTATAAACGTGCATATGTGTACTCATTCATACACCTCTGGCATAAGCTATGCTCAGGGTAGGTGCATGAGGAGGCTCTAGAAATAAAAGAAATATCATTGTTTTCACTAATGTGTTTGTTCCATGTGCAGATACAAGTTACAACATCCATGATCAGTATTGAGTCTCCTAGTACCCTACACTGAACCAATGAGGTTTGTCAAAAGCTCTATTCCCACAGAGTTTCTGGGAACCCTAACCCTCTCAAGGAGAGGCACTAATTATGTAGGGGGCACTCAGTAAGTGAGTAGTGTCAGCATGAAGATATTCTAAAGTATGATGAGCATTGATGTACACATCTCATTGACATGGAGGCATTAACAAGCACAGATTGAAGATGCCAGATAGCAAATGAAGAATGAAAGCAATACCAAATATGGAACAATCAACATGATGTTCATGCTCTCAGGCCATGATAGTTAGCACAATCTAACTTCAATGAACATATTCAGTCCCAATGACACGGTGAGGAGACAAGAAGTGAATGCCACGTTCCTATGTTCTCAAGCTGAGCATGTAATAACAGTGAGGGACATGTAGCATAGCATAATACAATAAAAGGCATGATAAGCTCAGGTCTTCAAGACATCAAATTTATGCAAAGATTCAAACAATCAAATCCCATGCCCCATTATGCACTCGGGCTATGTGATTAAACAATAGCAAATACCATTAACAATAGCAGTGATCATATATATTCAGGGATGCCAAGGCAATAAATAGTAAAAAAAATAAGTAATGAGCCTCAAAGCATGCCAACAATGTGCCCTCAATGTCACAAATACAAATGCAATGACACCATATACCAGTGTCGTGCCTTGGCCCTGCTCATGGGGGCATCGTGGCTAATAGTTCAAGCATCATATGGTGCCCTAGCATTTGTAGTTCATGGGCTTTTCCAAACACAAGGGGTAACATTTGCCATGCCAATAACAGAGAACATTGTGCCACGAGTCTGTAACAAACAAGACAATGGCACTACAACAAACACAAAATCCATGCCCTTGAGATACAGAAGAGGTACAATATCGGTCCCCTAGTTGGTATTAACAGTGGTCTCAATACTAATGCAAAAGGAAATGAAATAGAAAATAACATGGATGCCCTAGTTTTGTAACAATGCCCTCAGATACAATAATTTGCTAAGAAATGGCACCACAAAAGATCATTGCCCTCAGCTTTAACAAAGGAAATCAAATAAAGAGGCAAGGAAATCGAATGCACAATGATATCAACAGTGAACAAGTAATGAAACAATAGATAAAATAGAGAAATTAAATCAAACTGATCCCTAACAGATGCAATGAAAACCAATACCAGTACTATCAAAATGTAATGAGTAACGAATCAGATAAGCCTACCTTGAGATAAAATTATCGAGATCATGTTGTTGTTTCTAATTCAGTAATGGAAGTTGCCATTCGAGACTGCAGTAGGTTTGGAATGTGCCAAATGCTGAGTTGCAGATGTTGTCAACATAGCCCACTCATTTTTGATCAAGGGTTTTCAATAGCATGCTAATCTTTTTGTCTCCCCTTTTTTTTAGGGTTGAGGATTATTTTCTATAAGATGCTAAAATATTTCACAGGGCATGGATTTATTTTAATTAATATAGTTACCTCTTTTGAGGTAAATATATTAATTGTTTTGATGCCAATAAATTTCTAAACGTGGTAGTCAATTTTGACTAAGGAGATGAATATTATATTGAAACCATATATTTTGACATGGGGGGCTATCTTTTTAGGATGCAATTATGTGTCAAATGGATATACAAAGTTATAAACATTTCAAATATGTTTTCCCCTTCTATTTGGGGTTGAGAACTATTTGTTAATGTATTTAGGATCCATCTTATTTGGCATAGTGAGTGGGATATGTTTTTATTGTAAAAGTCATTGCTCTTATTCATTGTATGATATTGACAGGTGGTGTTTTTATAAACCACTATCAGATTATTAGTTATAGACATGACTTAGTGGGTTTATGGTCTTCCTTTTGGCTACCTTTTTTTAGGGACCCCACTTTTTTCATCCCTCTAGATTCTCAGGAATTGGGCATCTGAATTTCAGAGTAGCATGATTATGGTCCTAGTGGCAGAATTTTCTAATTTTGGTGAAGTAGTGGACTTCAATGTAGATTCTACATATTTCCTATATATGCCTCTCACCTTTGGTGATTGAAGGCTAGTTCTTCCTTCCCTCATTTTTAGGAGGTGAATGTTGTAGCTCTAGGAGAAGCAAATTGATATTTTGACTCCTTTTATTCCAGTTAATAGCAATTGTCCTTCTTTTTCTACAGCTTTGTGAGTTGATTTGATGGATTTAATGTCATGTATTGTGATTGAAATTTGATCCTTTACTTGATATTTTGTTCATTTTGATGTTTACAAGCATTGATTTTTCTTAAAGTTTCAATCTATGTGCATTTATATGTGTTTGAGTTGTGGGATCTATTTTCCCTTCTCATTTACAACCAGCACCTGATTATTTCTAAGGGAAGAATCAAATTTGGGAAGAGTTGTGATGTTTAGGTTATATGCTAGATTACATTGTGAGTCTATCTTCAGTTTGTGGATCTATCTAGTTTGGTGAATCACCTAAGTTAAATTTCAGTTAGTTCAATTCTATGCAATCTCTCCCCCTTTCCCTTCAAATTCAGTTTAGTTTCAGGTGATGCAAACAGGGAAGTCGGCCCTTAATCCAGAGGTTTATTCTCAGTGAAGTAGTCCCACATCCTGAGAGTATTCCCATGTTTCACGGGATTGCTAGGTTCCATACTTAGCCATCACGGGTGCAATCCCTAGTGACAACAATTTTTGGCATGCCCGATGGGACAACTTTGTTTCCCATCATTCACTGAGATTTTGGTGTGATCTTAGTGCAAACAGCCTTCAAGAGGTGGTTTGTTTCTAGCACCATGGCGACTCTAAGAAAAATCTACTAGTTTAAGTAGTTCAAGTGCTGATAAATTTCAAAAAATATCTTTTACCAACTCATTTGATGAGCAAGCATGTCAATGCCTAATGCGTATTCTCCCTATCACCCCCCATATCATGAAAAAGCCACCCATGTGTAGGCATTCAATCCATATCAAGCTAGCCAAGCAGCAACATATAGTCAAAATAGCCCAATAGTAGCAAGTTACCAGCATGCACTACCATACCCTCCCACCCAGCATCGAGCATCTTGGTAGCATTCCTATCAACTACCATATGAAAATTATCCTAAGCCTATTTCCAGTCCAAGCTACCACACTTTAGGAGGATATCAATATATTTAGTATGCCCTCGGTCAATATGCTCTTATACAATCCTATGAGAAAGCTCTCCAACAAGAAGGATCATGGGCATGGGCTCAAAGATAGAAAACTCAGAGTTATAACCAGAAGCAAGGAGATCATGAGGTCATTGCTGCCCCGATGCAAGAAATCTCACTAGATCCACCTAAGAGCAATATGGATTTAATGCAATCTTGGAGACCCTCATGGACCTTGTATCTAGGTTATGAGATGCCAGCTCTTGTTAAGGAGGATATCCAGAAGAAGATACCCCATGTTTCTGAAGAGAACCTAGAAGCTTTGTAGACTAGACAGGAGACTCACAAGGGTCAAATCCCAAGTTTCTTGCTTGGTAAGTCCACTAGCACTCCTATTGAAATTCCAAGCTTTAGGATTTCTCCTTCAGTTCAGAATCCTAGTCAACAGGAACCTAATCTCCATGCATTTTTTGAGCCTATTCATGACCCTATCTCAAAATTCCAGCCAATCCATTCTATTCCTATATGATAGTGAGCCCATCCTCCAGCAGATAAAGCCTTATGATCCCATTCCTGAAGAGTCCCCTACACCTCATAGCATTTCAAGAAACCAAAAAGAAGATGATTTTTGTCTTTTAGGTGTACTTTTTCATGATGATCATGAGGAACAAGTAGATTTATCATATGATGATGGATTAGAGTAGCCATATAAGGATCAGAAAGCAAGTGAAGAGGTTGAAATTCTAGTTGATTTATTTGAGGAAATCCCTTCTTATATTGAGCAAGATGAAGTAGAGCAAGATTTACTAGTTGAGCTCTTTGATTATGATAAGAAAGATGATATAGTTGCTGCTAACTTAGATCAACAAGATGATTTTGATTTGATAATTTATGTTTTCTACTCCACTCTTGTTGATGTTCCTCATCTTCCTGAAAATGATAATAGCTTACATGTTCTTGAGGAAGAGTTTGTTTTTCAGGAGGTTAATGTTGTACCACTGATAGAATCTAGGCCTATTTGCAATAAGGTGTTGGATGAATCTCAGGAATCTTATTTTTGAGACCATGAGGGGCCAGTTATTGTTGAGGACCTGAGACAATTGGATAGCTTGGATGAGCTATTGGAGGTTCCAACTAATGAAGAGGATGTTCCTGTAACTATAGAAGAAGAAATGGTGTGGACGACTATCATGGAGGGGCAATTTTTTTATCAGCATGCCAAAGACATTTGTAAGGTGCATACAGAGTAGGAGAGGCCTGGTTTTATGCTCTCAAGGGGGTGTCCTATTAGATATCTAGCTTAGATGGGGTCAAGCAAGGCATCTATACTTAATGATTTGATGGAGGGTGATGTCAAGAGTCCACTCCTTGGTGACTAGGAGCTCATTCAGCCTCATCAGACTCCCTGGGAGGACAACACCTATGATCTAATTGAGGTTAGTAGTCTAGTCTACCAGATTCAAAATTTGATATGCCAGGTAGTTCAGTACATTTTTGTGTTCCATGTTCTCTTCATTGGCATCAAATGTGAAAAGTATAATATTTTGAGGAGAATGGGGAGCTATTTCAACAATCTAGTTAATGGATTTGTATAACCAGTTTGCTGAGACTGGTTAGAGTAGGGTAGGGTAGAAGTCTTTCAATTTTTTGTGTTCCCTAAGTGCCTTGGCACAAGTTTGTTTCTAGTTTTTAGTTTGCTTTCAGTTCAGCTTTTAGTGTGGTTTCTGTTAGCAATAAGCCTGAGAAGTCTTCTTAGGCAGTCAGCTTCAGTTTTGTTGGAGAGAAGGAGGTTGTTTTGGTTGGGAGCCAAGTTCATTTTTCAGGCTTATGACTCTATGCCCAATGGATCTATAAGGCAACTAGTCAAGATGCTTAGTAGGCAAGCACTCTATAGAGGGCGCCAAAATGTTGTCATATTTTTCCACACCTTTGGAGACCTAGTTACTAGATGAGCTACTGTACCCTAGTTTGAATTATTAAGTGATCTTGCTTAATATTTGTGTTCATTTTTTATTGCAAGTACATGAAAGGGAAAATAGATAAACTGCATCTAAGATTACATGTACCAATATTCTGAATATTTGTACAGAAAAAAAGAACTGAAAAGGAAATTTATCTGAGCTCACACATGTTGTGAGCATAGAAAATGCAAGAATTGCATAAATGAGTGCAAATATACATAATAAGGAGCATAGATGCAGGGGTACCAGACATTGCCTAGTAATGACTTGATCTTTAGTGTTACCGATGAGCTCCTATGGTCTTGAACCTGCAGATGAAAAAAGAGAAATGGGTTAGATCCAAAGGATCTAAGCAATGAATGGTGCCAAAAACATCTATAAACATGCATACGTGTACTCAGTCATACACCTCTGGCACAGGCTGTGCTTAGGGCAGGTGCATGAGGAGGCTCTGGAAATAAAACAAATACCATTGTTTTCACTAATGTGTTTGTTCCATGTGTAGATATAGGTTACAACACCCATGATCAGTATTGAGTCTCCCGGTACCCTACACTGAACCAGTGAGGGTTGTCAAAAGCTCTATTCCCATAGAGTTTCTGGGAACCCTAACCATCTTAAGGAAAGGCACTAATCATGTAGGGGGTACTCAATAAGTGAGCAGTGTCAGCATGGAGATATTCTAAAGCATGATGAGCATTGGTGTACGCATCTCATTGACATGGAGGCATTAACAAGCATAGATTGAAGATGCCAGATAGCAAATGAAGAATGAAAGCAATACCAAATATGGAATAATCAACATGATGTTCATGCTCTCGGGCCATGATAGTGAGCACAATCTAACTTCAATGAACATATTCAGTCCCAATGAGACGGTGAGGAGACAAGAAGTGAATTCCCCATTTCTATGTTCTCAGGCTGAGCATGTAATAATAGCAAGTGGCATGTAGCATAGCATAATACAATAAAAGGCATGATAAGCTCAGGTCTTTGAGACATCAAATTTATGTAGAGATTCAAATAATCAAATACCATGCCCTAGTATGTGCTTGGGCTATGTGATTAAGCAACAACAAATACCATTAACAATAGCAGTGATCATATATATTCAGGGATGCCAAGGCAATAAACAGTAAAAACAATAAGTAATAAGCCTCAAAGCATGCCAACAGTGTGCCCTCGGTGTCATAAATACAAATGCAATGATACCATATACTAGTGTCATGCCTTGGCCCTACTCATGGGGGCATCGTGGCTAATAGTTCAAGCATCATATGGTGCCCTAGTATTTGCAGTTCACAGGCTTTTCCAAATACAAGGGGTAACATTTTCCATGCCATAACAGAGACCATTGTGCCACGGGTCTGTAACAAACAAGACAATGGCACTATAGAAAACACAAAATCCATGCCCTTGAGATGTAGAAGAGGTACAATACTAGTCCCCTAGTTGACATTAACGATGGTCTCAATACCAATGCAAAAGGAAATGAAACAGCAAATAACATGGATGCCCTAGTTTTGTAATAGTGCCCTCGGATACAATAATTTGCTAAGAAATAGCAACACAAAAGATCATTTCCCTCAGCTTTAACAAAGGAAATCAAATAAAGAGGCAAGGAAATCGAATGCACAATGATATCAACAGTGAACAAGTAATGAAGCAATAGATACAATAGAGAAATCAAATCAAACCAAGCCCTAACAGATGTAATGAAAACCAATACCAGTACTATCAAAATGTAATGAGTAACAAATCAGATAAGCCTACCTCGAGATCAAATTGTCAAGATTATGCCAATGTTTCTAATTCAGTAATGGAAGTTGCCATTCAAGACTGCAGTAGGTTTGGAATGTGCCAGATGCTGAGTTGTAGATGTTGTCGACAGAGCCCACTCATTTTTGATCAAGGGTTTTCAATAGCATGCTAATCTTTTTGTCTCCCTTTTTTTTTTAGGGTTGAGGATTATTTGCTATAAGATGCTAAAATATTTCATGGGGCATGGATTTATTTTAATTAATATAGTTACCTCTTTTGAGGTAAATATATTAATTGTTTTGATGCCAATAAATTTCTAAACGTGGTAGTCAATTTTGACTAAGGAGATGAATATTATATTGAAACCATATATTTTGACATGGGGGACTATCTTTTTAGTATGCAATTATGTGTCAAATGGATATATGAAGTTGTAAACATTTCAAATATGTTTTCCCCTTCTATTTAGGGTTGAGAACTATTTGTTAATGTATTTAGGATCCATCTTATTTGGCATAGTGAGTGGGATATGTTTTTATTGTAAAAGTCATTGCTCTTATTCATTGTATGATATTGATAGGTGGTGTTTTTATAAACCACTGTCAAATTATTAGTTATAGACATGAATTAGTGGGTTTATGGTCTTCCTTTTGAATACCTATTTTTAGGGACCCCACTTTTTCCATCCCCCTAGATTCTCGAGAATTGGGCATCTGAATTTTAGAGTGGCATGATCATGGTCCTAGTGGCAGAATTTTCTAATTTTGGTGAAGTAGTGGACTTCAATGTAGATTCTACATATTTCCTATAGATGCCTCTCACCTTTGGTGGTTGAAGGCTATTTCTTCCTTCCCTCATTTTTAGGAGGTGAATGTTGTAGCTCTAGGAGAAGCAAATTGATATTTTGACTCCTTTTATTCCAATTAATAGCAATTCTCCTTCATTTTCTACAGCTTTGCGAGTTGATTTGATGGATTTAATGTCATGTATTGTGATTGAAATTTGATCCTTTACTTGATATTTTTTTCATTTTGATGTTTACAAGCACTGATTTTTCTTAAAGTTTCAATCTGTGTGTGTTTATATGTGTTTGAGTTGTGGGATCTATTTTTCCTTCTCATTTACAACTAGCACCTGATTATTTTGTAAGGGAAGAATCAGATTTGGGAAGAGTTGTGATGTTCAGGTTATATGTTGGATTACATTGTGAGTCTATCATCAGTTTGTGGATCTATCCAGTTTGGAGAATCACCTAAGTTAAATTTTAGTTATTTCAATTCTATGCAATCTCTCCCCCTTTCCCTTCAAATTTAGTTTAGTTTCAGGTGATACAAACGGGGAAGTCGGCCCTTAATCCAAAGGTTTATTCTTAGTGAAGCAGTCCCACATCCTAAGAGTATTCCCATGTTTCACGAGATTGCTAGGTTCCATACTTAGCCATCACGGGTGCAATCCCTAGTCACAATAGGTGTGCTGACAACTTTGGCATTCTCCATAGAGAAATAGTGAAACACCTTCTCAATATAAGAAGCCTCAAATAGAGATATTTTTTTGTGCTTCCTATCTCTGCATATTTTCATACCAAGGATTTGTTTTTCTATCCCCAAATCCTTCATAGAAATGAGTGTGCCAACTATTGTTTCAATCCCTTAATGTGAGCCATGTTAGACTGAGCTACAATCATATCATTAACATATAAACATAAAATAATGTAGCTAGCATCTTCCAACCTCTTAAAATAAACACAATGATATGAATGACACCTAGTATATCCATGCTCATGCATAAAATTTTCAAATTTAAGATACCATTTCTGAGGTGCTTGCTTCAAGCCATATAAACTTTTCTTCAATCTACACACTAAGTGTTCCTTACATTTGACCCCAAATCCCTAGGGTAGTTCCATATATATTTCTTCATCCAAATCACCATGAAGAAAGGTTGTTTTAACATCAAGATCCTCTAAATACAAATCTTCAGTAGCCACAATACTTAAAACACTACAAATAGAAGTCATTTTAACAATGGGAGAAAATATCTCATCAAAATAAATGCCCTTTTTCTATGAAAATCCATTTACAACAAACATGGCTTTAAATATTTTCTTACATTCATCCTCTTCTTTCAACCTATAAACTCATTTATTTTGTAAAGCCCTTTTACCTACAGGTAACTTACATAAATCCCAAGTTTGATTTTTCAACAAAGAGTCCATTTTGTCTACCATTACAGACTCCCACTAAAGTTTTGTGTCCACCTGCATAGCTTCATCATAACATTCTAGTTCACCAGCATCTGTTAATAAAATAGAATTCAAAGATGGAGAAAATATTTGTAGAGGTCTACTTAACCTTGTTGACCATCTAAAATTCACTGAGGTTTGTGGTATTTGTTGTTTTTGTTGTTGTAGAGCATAAGGAACTACTGGAACATCATCTTTTCGAGTATCATCCAGTACTACATACGATGAACTACAATCGATTTGGAATCTAATTGAATAAATTGTAATTAAAGATCATTAAGGAGTTGTTGATTAGATATGTAATATGATTAAATTAGTATTATGTTGTCATTGATGTCAACTAGTTTGATAACACTTATCTTGTAAGTTACTATACCGAAACATCTGAAGTTAGGTGAAAGGGATGAAGAACAGAGATATCTACATGAGGAAGATGTATATGTTAGATGAGAATAAGGAACACATTGAGTAACTTGTTGATGAGTCTATGACCTTGTAATATTGACTTGATTACATTGCATTCATCTATGATGAAGAATGGAGTTGAAAGACACAAAACAATGTTGTCAGTAAATGAAGCATTTCAATATACACCAACGGAGTGTAGTGTCTACTGAGCACAGTGTAAACTGAGCTTGTGTTCACTGACACATTTCTTTGTTAACTAAGTAGAATAGAAAGGAATTAAATGATCAGTTTAACCGATAAGATTCATGAGCTAGAAAGTGTATGAAATCAAGGTGACAGATAATGTTTTTTACGAAGATCGACAACTAACATAATTCAAGGAAGATCTAATGGAGCAGATTGAAATGTGTTATTGACACATCAGCTAAAGGAGGATAGAGTGGCAAAATCAGATGGACAAAAAGAAAATGATTTACATGTCTATATAAGAGACTAAAGATTTCATAATGAAATTGTCGGAAGAAGAAGATACTATAGAGTTATCACGTGAACAATTTTTCATGCATTTAGATCATACTGGTTAGTGAGAATCAAACTACAGAGAAATTACCCTGCGATGAAGAGTAATTACTAATGGATAGTAAGTTGATACATTGTTGAATTTGAAGTGTTATATTGATCAAAAAGATTTGTATGAGCTAAATATTGATCTGTAATTTGCAATTGAAGTTGTATTAAGGAAGATCATCTATTATTACATATTTAACCATTGTACATAGTCAAATCTCTTAACCAAGTGGACTAAGAAAGTCTTATTATGTATCATTCATAGAATGAACATTGTTATCCTATCAACTCCATAGTGAATGTTGGTTGGACGATAACAGTTGGTCTAAAATCCTCTAACAAGGTCACACCTAGCAGTGTGTTTGTAAACCTTTAACAAGGTTGGGTCTTCACCGACCTCACTTTATAAGAGTGAATATTTTGGGTTGTCGGTCCCATGTGGTTTTTCCCTTCATAGGGTTTCCATGTTAAATCTCTTGTGTTATGTGTTGATTGTGATATTTGTTTGTTATCATACTTTGAATATTACATGTTAGATTTGATCGGTAACTGCTATATGTTTAGACTGATCATTGGTAAAAGCACAGATAGTGATAGTATTTTATGTTTACCAAGTAGCAGAAGTTGAAGTAATTATTTTGGATTATACATTTTGTTTTGAGACACTAGATAATTGATTCACCCCCCTCTCAGTTATTCTAACAATTGGTATTAGAGTTGTGGTTTCTTAAAATAGAGTTTTAAGGACTTCAGCACAAAGGTCCCAAGATGTATAAGAGGGAAGTGCCAAGACTGAACAAAGAGAACTTCACAGTATGGAAAAGCTAGATGAAGTTGCACATATGTGGAATTGGGAATTATGCACTAGAACTGATGAAGAATGGCTACATTGAACCAACCCCTGGTCCCTTAGCTCTTGATCAACTGAAAGATAGGCATGAACACAATATTACAATGATGGAACTTGTTGCTATCTGTAACGATGCTGAATTTGAAGATATTAAGGGATGCACTACTACCAAAGCCATGTGGGACAAACTAACTCTAATATATAGTGGTGATTTGAATGTTAAAAGAGCCTAAGTTGAAAGCCTGAGAGGCAAATTCGATGATATGAAGATGAAGGTGAGAACATTATGCAGTACTCAAATAGAATAAAAGAGGTAATACATGCTATTAGAGCATCAGATGGAGTTATTGATGATGAAACAATGATAAGCAAGATTCTCAAAACTTTACTACCAGTTTATGCAATCAAGATCTCTGCAATTCATGAAACAAGTGCTACATCCAACCTTACTCTTGACACTCTGATTGGTAAGCTTACAACCTTTGAATTGAATAACTTTGATAATAGTTTTGTTCCATCTGTGGAATCTACTTTCATGTCTTCTTTTAAGATTGGTAAGTCTAGAAGGAATAATAAGAATAATGATAGTGATAGCAATACCAATGATGATCTTTATGAGCTTGAAGCTCTTATGGCCAGAAGGTTACCCAAAGGTAAATGAAGGTATAGAGGTAAGATACCTTTGGCATGCTTTAATTATAAAGAGGTTGGCCACATCACTGCTAGATGTCTACATAAGAAAGATGATGATAGATCCAGAGACCGATCTGAAGGAAGCTATGGGAGGAGAGTCAACAAAGGCTACTGACACAATAATAGAGACAACTAAGATAGTAACGATAAGGGCAAAAAGGTATTTGAATCTGAATTTGATTTTGATGATGACATAGAAGTTGTATTTGTTTCTATGAAAGATGACTCAAAGGAAGAAGAGAAACATGAAGAAATGACATTGATCTCTAAAGTAAGCAAAAATGATACATGGATCATAGACAGTGGCTGTACACATCATATGACTAGTGATGTAGAGAAATTTGATCAACTTGATGAATACAATGGAGGATCTGTGAGAATGGGTAATGATGCACCTTGTATGGTAAGAGGTAAAGGTTCATTGATGATTAATGATAGAATAAAATATAAAAATGCATTCTGGGTAGATGGACTGAACTATAATTTTCTAAGTGTGGCACAGCTAAATAATTCAGGTCACTGACTTGCTTTTGAGAGAAAAAAGGTAAAGATTTATGATGATGGAGGAAGACTTATCGAAACTGGTACACAATCTAGAGGTAATCTATTTTATCTTGATATTGATCAGTCTTCTTGTTTGATAATGAAGGATGAAGATGCATGATTGTGGCATAAAAGGTTATGCCATGTGAATTTTGATAACATGATCAAGATTAGAAAGAAAAGAAGAGTTAGAGGTTTGCCTAACTTGTCAAAACCTGATCATTCTATGTGTCATGAATCTTAGAAAGGGAAGATGACTAAGTCTAGTTTCAAAAACAAGGACTACTCAACAAAGAAGATACTTGAGTTGGTTCATACCGACCTGTGTAGTCAAATGAGAACTCAAAGTTATTATGGTGATAGATACTTTATTATTTTTATTGATGACTATACTAGACTGATGACTGTTATGTTCTTGAAAGAAAAATCTGAAGCTTTTAAAATGTTCAAATGGTATAAAGCTAAGGTAGAAAAAAAAGCTAGTAAAGAATTGAAATGCTTAAGATCTAATAGAGGAGGTGAATTTATCTTTGATGAATTTACTAATTTATGTAATGAGCATGGTATTAAAAGACAGGTCTCTGCACCGAGGACACCCCAGCAAAATGGCATTGCTGAAAGAAGGAATAGGTTAATAGTTGACTGTGCTAGAACACTAATGATACAAAAAAATGTTGCTCAGACATACTAGAGAGAAGCTATTAGTACAACTGTATATGTTCCTAACCAAGTACAACTGAAGAAGGTCACCAACCAGACACCCTATGAGCTATGGTTTAGACACAAACCTACTGTAAGTTATTTCAAGATTTTTGGAAGTAAATGCTTTATTCTGAAAGATGAGAGAAATGGAAAATTTGATTCAAAAGGAGATGAAGGGATATTCTTAGGATATTCTACTAAGAGTAAAGCATATAAATGTTTGAATAAGGTTACAAATAAAATGATTGAAAGTACTAATGTCTGTGTTGATGAGTTTGATGACAAGAACATAGATGAAAGTAGAAAGGAACCAAAAGACTACGGTAGATTCACTTACATTGAACAACTAGAGCATCTACCGAAGCTGCAACCTGTGATAACCGGTCAGTAGGTAAACAATACAGAACAATAGGAAAGACAAACTGACGAATAGGATGGAGCTACCGAGCAAGCAAATGAACCTGAATAGGATGAACAAGAGAGAAGAGACCGAGTTCTAACTAGATTTGTCAGAAGACATCATCCTGAGACAAATTATTGGAGACAGACAAGATGGAATGTAGACAAGGAGCAAAGCAAGATAAGGTACATGTCTAGTTTGTGAATTTGAACCAAAAAATGTGAAAGTTGCATTAGAGAATGATGAATGGATTAATGCAATGAAAGAGGAAATAGAGAAAATAGAGAAGAACAAGACTTGGAGCTTAGTACCCTGACCTAAAGAAAAGAATGTTATTGGTACTAAATAGATATTCAGGAACAAACTAAATAAAAATGGTGAAGTTACAAGAAATAAAGATAGATCGGTATGTAAGGGATATGCACAAGAAGAAGGCATTGACTATGGTGAAACATCTACACCTATTACTAGATTAGAGGGTGTTAGAATGCTATTTATGTATGTTGCACACAAGAAATTCAAAATTTATCAAATGAATGTGAAGTCATCATTTTTAAATGGTATACTTGAAGAAGAGGTCTACATAGAACAACCTAAAAGGTTCGTTGATCTAGACAACAAAGACATGGTATGTAGATTACATAAAGCTTTATATGGTTTGAAGCAAGCACTGAGAGCCTAGTATGAAAGGCTGCATACTTACTTGTTAAGTATTAGATTTGTTAGAACTAGTGAAAATAACAATTTGTATATGAAAGGAGACACTAATGATACTATTCTTATTGCTGAGATATTTGTGGATGATATTATTTTTAGAGGCCAAGATCATATATGTAAAGCCTTTTCTGATGAAATGCAAGAGTTTTAAATGTCTATGTTCGGAGAGATTAAGTTTTTTCTAGGACTACAAGTGATTCAGCAGAGTGATGGAATGTTCATCACACAATCTAAATACATAAAGGAACCATTGAAGACATTTGGCATGGAAGATGCTAAACCTATGGGAACACCGATGGCTACTAGATGTAAACTAAAAAAGGAGGATGAAACTATAGAGGTAAATCAGACACTTTACCTATCCATGATTGGTAAGTTAATGTGTGTAGTTCACAATAGACCAGATATAGCACATGTTGTGGGAATTGTTGCTAGATTTTCTGCTAACCCTAGAGAATTAAACGTGATTGCTACCAAAAGAATCTTAAGATACCTAAAGAAAATAGAGGAATATAGATTATGGTATCCTAAGGAAGCCAAATTTGAACTAAAAGTGTACACTGATGTTGATTGGGCTGGAAACGTGGATGATAGAAAAAGTACCACCGGAGGAGCATTTTTCTTCAATGAAAGACTTGTAACTTGGACAAGTAAAAATCAGGCTTGTATTTCTCATTCTATAGCTAAAGCAGAGTATGTTATTGCTGCTACAAATTTCTCAAACATTGCATACATTAAGCAAGTGTTGGAAGGAATGAATGAGGTAATCACTGACCTAGTGATTATATAATGTGACGACACTAATGCCATTAATATTTCAAAGAATCTAGTTATGCACTCTAAGACAAAGCATATATCTATTAAGTATCACTACTTAAAAGAACAAGTGTAGGAGAAGAAAGTGAAGTTAGAATTTTTTACGTCTAAGGAACAACTTGCATATATCTTTACAAAGCCTCTACCAAAGGATACATTTGAATACTTGAGGACTAGACTTAGGGTCTGTCCCCTATCTATCGGTCACTAAGGTGATCTGGATGTTGCATCAGCCTAATCTTATCAGAAGATCACACATGTTGATGCAGCATAGTTCACACTTTGGATCATGTTCAAGGTTGTGATTAAGTTTGGAGAATTGAAATAGATTGGGATATCAGTATACATAGATATAGAGATTGTATTGGACAACAAAGAGTTACTTGGCTATAGACAAAGTTGTTTTTTTATTTGTTTCTTTGACATTGTTGTCAAATGGAGAGGTGAAACAATATGAAACATATGAAATAATGAGCACCGATGAGAACTATCTAAGGGAGAGATAATCTAAAAGGAATAGAACATTGAAGATTAGTTATTGAGAACAGAAGCAAGAATAGGAGAGCTGAAAAGAGCACAACTACAGAATGGTAAAGTTGTATTATGTAATGTTGTTTAGTAACATAGTGATTAAACATATTTAGCTAGGGAGAGCTTGTATAGCATTTGTTCATAGAGTTGTAGAATACATGTTTGGTATGTGTATGGTACATTTCATATTACTTGAGTTTCCATCAATGCCAAAGGGAGAGATTGATGAACTACAACTAATTTGGAATCTAATTGAAGAAAATATGATTAAAGATCATTGAGGATTTTTTGATTAGATATGTAATATGATTAAATCATTATTATGTTGTCATTGATGTCAACTAGTTTGATAGCACTTATCTTGTAAGTTACTATACCGAAACATCTGAAGAAAGGTGAAAGGGATAAAGAATAGAGATATCTACATGAGGAAGATGTATATGTCAGATGAGAATAAGGAACACATTGAGTAACTTGTTGATGAGTCTATGACCTTGTGATATTGACTTAATTACATTGCATTCATCTATGATGAAGAATGGAGCTAAAAGACACAAAGCAGTGTTGTCGGTAAATGAAGCATTTCAGTACAAACCAACGGAGTGTAGTGTATACCAAGCACAGTGTAAACTGAGTTTGTGTTCACGGACATATTTCTTTGTTAACTGAGCAAAACAGAAAAGAATTAAATGATCAGTTTAGCCGATAAGATTGATGAGCTAGAAAGTGTATGAAATCGGGGTGACAAATAATGTTTATTACAAAGATCGACGACTAACATAATTCAAGGAAGATCTAATGGAGCAGATTGAAATGTGTTATTGACACATTAGCTGAAGGAGGATAGAGTGGAAAAATCAACAAAGATGATTAAGCAACAAAATCATATGGACAAAAAGAAAATGATTTACATGTCTATATAAGAGATTGGAGATTTCATAATGAAATTGCCAGAAGAAGAAGATATTGCAGAGTTATCACCTGAACAAGTTTTCATGTATTTTGATCATACTGGTTAGTGAGAACAGAACTCCAGAAAAATTATCGAGCGATAAAAAGTAATTACCGACGGACAGTAAGTTGATACATTGTTGAATCTGAAGTGCTATATTGATCAAAAAGATTTGTATGAACTAAATATTGATCTGTAATCTACAATTGAAGTTGTATTAAGGTAGATCATCTACCATTACATATTTAACCATTGTACACAGTCAAATCTCTTAATCGAGTGGACTAAGAAAGTCTTATTATGTATCATTCATAGAATGAACATTGTTATCATGTCAACCCCATAGTGAATGTGGGTTGGACGATAATGGTTGGTCTAAAATCCTCTAACAAGGTCACACCTAACAGTGTGTTTGTAAACTTTTAATAGGGTTGGGTCTTCACCGACCTCACTTCAAAAGAGTGAATATTTTGGGTTGCCGGTCCGAGGTGATTTTTCCCTTCACAAAGTTTCCATGTTAAATCTCTTGTGTTATGTGTTGATTGTGATATTTATTTGTTATCATACTTTGCATATTACATGTTAGATTTGATTGGTAACTGCTATATGTTTAGATTGATAATCGGTAAAAGCACAGACAGTGATAACATTTTATGTTTACCGAGTAGCAGAAGTTGAAGTAATTGTTTTGGATTATACATTTTGTTTTGGGACATTGGATAACTGATTCACCCCCCTCTTAGTTATTCTAACAACATAATCATTTTCTTTTTCTCATGTTGATGCAACAGATTTTTTTACAACACTTTCTCATTGAATATGGCATCCTTGCTTCTTACAATTTTATAATTTTTAAAATCTCAAATCCTATAACCAAATTCATCAATGCCATATCCAACAAATACACATTTCTTTGACTTAGCTTCTAGCTTGATTCTATTTTCACAATCTCTATGTGCAAATGCTTCACAACCAAAAGTTTTGAGAAAAGAATAACTCACCTTCTTACCATTCCATGCTTCCTCTAGAATACCACAATCCAAAGGATTAGAGGCACTTCTATTGATTAAATAAATAGTATTTTTTATAGCCTTTCCCACATGTTTAAGGGTATCCCAGCATACAACCTCATACTCCTTACACACTTCATTATTGTCTTGTTCATGTGTTCAGCCACTCCATTTTCTTGTGGAGTCCTTGGTACAATTATTTTCTGATGAAGGGTGCTCCCCTTAATACTACAAACACATAAGAAATAGAGAAACAACAACCATATGCAAGAACAGAAAATTAGCTTCTTATTATCTCCACAAATGTGGAATTACAAACTTTTAGAATTGCAATAGATGCAAAGCCACATGGGCATTCCCTTACAATGTTTTGTAGGACAAAGCCTCGAATCAATACCCAGATCTCTACCCAGAACTGCCCTAGACAACATGACAAGCCTTCTTTATATAGGCATTTTTCCACCACCCGAGAAGGTTCCAAAAATTTAGCCCTAAGGGCCAACCAAACTTAGAATTATTTTATTTTTCAATTTATTACATCAAAGTTGGCTCAAAATAACTTTTGAAACCCAAAAAAAAGTTTGAAGGAAAATTATTTTCTGCCATTTTAGGTGGCCTGACTTTCGGAGACCATAAGTCATCACCAGTTGACCTGATTGACTATTATAACTTCATTTCAGAAATGCCACGAAGTGCTCTATAGGCTTTACTTGTGCAAGCGACTGTCACCCAAATTTTCAACCTCATCTGGGGCCTCTAAAGCCTTTAAAACTGAGTTCAAAGTTTTTGTACCCTGCTACCAATATCGAAAATCTTCAATATCATCAAAACTAGACCTGATCTAGCCATGAAACTTTGTTGGCAGGCTGATATGACTGAGATGAACCTCCACATGTAAAATTAGAACATTCTGAGATCGTAACACCAACTTACTAAAAAAATAGCAAGTTTCCATAAATAGCAGCTCTGCACAAGATAGCCCTTATTGAATACAAAAATAAAAATATTTCTTTTTGGGTGATGCAAGATTGCTCTTATGCCCAGGATGCTCCTGAATCATTTTCCTATGATTACAATTAGAGGAACAATACTCTTCAAATTATGTGCTGCAATACTCACCACCATTATCAAATCTGAAACATTTTAGCCTTTTACCAGTCTCATTCTCAACCAAGCATTTCTATTTCTTAAAAGTTTGAAATACATCAGATTTATGTCTAACAAAATAAATCCATACTTTTCTTGTTGCATCATAAATAAATGTAACATAATATAAAGAGCCACCAAGGGAAGATACCTGAGCTACCCCCCATACATTTGTATGCACAAGATCCAATTTCTCATTTTTCTTTTCCTTCCCACTCTTCACAAAACTAACTCTCTTTTGTTTTCCATACACAACTTTCATAGAAATCCATATTGACACATTTAATACCTGGTAAAAAAAAATTTGAATGAAGTAATTTCATACCTTTTTCACTCATATGCCCATGTCTATTGTACCATAGTGTTGTGTTAGAATCTACAGCAGGTGTTTGATGTTCTTCTTGCTCAAATGAAGCAACTGTTCTTGAACATTCATTTTTATCTGAAATAATTAAAGTAGAAGGAACAATATGACTGTGTGCTAAAATGTTGACACACTTCTATGAGTCATTATATCCAAGATTTCTCAAGAATGAGGTCTCAAATGGTGACTCGTAGCTATCTATTCATGGAGTGCAAGGGTTTATGATGGAGGCCCTCAGCTTAGACCTAGTTTGTGCCCATGCAAGTACACCATAAAATGAGATATTCAAACAAGGAAAGCAAGAATGCTAGTCTCTATGATCGTCAAGTATGCATGAAAATGAAAATGAAAGCTATTATATATGATAACGATGCATGAAAGCAAACTAATCTAAGAAAGGAAATGTTAATATGATTTAGAACAACAAAGAGGAGAGGTGAATCAGTTGTTCTCAAGTCTAGATGTATAAAAAAAAAATTGAAACTCTTCAACAAATCAGATCTAATAACCAACAGCTACTCAGTCGTTACTAATTTCATAATAGAAACATATAACAATGTAGTCCACTTATCCAATAGTATCTAACTTGTAAAATACAGAAATGTTCAAACCAAAACATTCACACAAGTAATAACACTAGGATTTATAGTGGAAACCCAATTTAGGAAAAACCACTTTGTAACATGTTACTATTATGTTCACTCTTCTGAAGTGAGCTCGGTGAAAAGTCAACCCTGTCAAAGGTTACAAACACACTGTCAGGTGTGACCTAGTTAAAGGATTTAAACCACTTTGTTAAAAGTGTGTCTTGTTATAGGACTTACATACACTCCATTAGAATGAAACCTTGTTCAAAGGATTTATACATATGACTATTAGGTCAACCTCTATTAAAAGGATTTTGACTGATACAATGGTTAGAAAGTAATAGTAGTATTGATCTAAAAAACATACAACTCACTTTGTAAATATCAGATCCAATTTCATACACATATGCTAGCTTATTGACTGTGAACATTTACCATCACCATCACTAACCTACTCAAAACTCTCCTTCAAGCAATCACAACACTTCTCCTTCAGCCTTCTCTACTTGTACAGTTAATAACATCAACAACACTTACAACATCCTCTATTCCTTGCTAATTAACCTCATGCTTAGGTTTCCTTAATACTTCCTCAATTAGGTCAATACATCTTTTGCCGCTTAATCTCCTTCGTAGATCTTAGGGTTAGGTCAAATTCATTGAATCCTTCCTACTTTATGTTTTCAGCTATCCTTCTAAAAATATCTCAAATCTCTTAATAGATTTACAATAACAAAATTTACAGTGCAATAAATGCTTTCATACAATCAATAAATAAAGTCAACATATTTTACATAATCCAAGAATTCAATGATGTCAGCTAGAAATCTGAATTCTCCCTCAAATGTAAAATATTGACACTCGGTCTTCACTAGAAAGCTCAATCACCTCAAAAACTATTTATTTGGCTAATACTGTCTTCCTCAGTAATTAATTGATGTTTGGTCAACACTGAATTTGTTCGGCATATACTAGCTCGATCGACACTAACATCACTCGACTTAAACTAGATTTTTTTACTTTTTCTCGGTTAAGCTTACCATTTTAGTCTTTAATCATACTTAGATACTGTTGGAAACAATTGTCTGAAGGAAATTGCTACTCAATTATGTATTGTCTTTGATGTCACACTATGTCATAATCCACAACAATCTGCTTATACCGAGCTCAGTCGGTCTGCCTGTCAGGGATACTAGTGTTTACCGAGTTCACTCGGTTGCCGAAGAAAGTTTAGTGTTTACCGAGTTCACTCGGTTGCCGAAGAAAGTTTAGTGTTTACCGAGTTCACTCGGTTGCCGAAGAAAGTTTAGTGTTTACCGAGTTCACTCGGTTGCCGAAGAAAGTTTAGTGTTTACCGAGTTCACTCGGTTGCCGAAGAAAGTTTAGTGTTTACCGAGTTCACTCGGTCATCGAAGAAAGTTAGTATTTACTGAGTTCAGTCGGTTATCAAAGGAGAAGGATTGTTGGTGTTTACCGAGTTCCCTCGGTCTCTGGAAAATTATAAAAGATATGGTCACCGAGCACTGTCGGCCTTTGAAGGATTTTTGCAAATAGAGTTTACTTAATTCAGCCGACTGTTATTCTAATAAATGACGATTTGACTAATCCAAAATCATATAAATAATTGGTCAAATGTGAAAAGTAAGAAGAATACATAGCAGAAGATTTACAGAAGAAGAAAAGGAAAGATATATGCGAGTTTGTGAAGGATGATCAGATATCCTTGAGGAGCAGCAGGGATTTATTCGATCAGAGAGGATCAGACTTATGCAGAACAGAGATCTGTAATCAGCAAGACAGTTGCATTATTATACAGGTCACTTTTTCATTGTTACCTTCTTATCATTGTAACAGTGAATTCTAAATCTCTTAACCGAGTTGGTTTAACAGCCAAAATATAAATCCTCTAACAAGGTGACAATTCCATTGAATTGTTTTCAAGACCTCTTACCAGGCCACTCCTAGCAGGGTGTTTTAAATCCTCTAACAAGGTCACACCTAACAGTGTGTTTTGTAACCTTTTACCGGGTTGGCTTCTAACCGGGCATCACTTCAGAAAAGTGAAAATCAGTATCTAGATACATTGGTGGTTTTTCTCATATTGGGTTTCCACGTTAAAACTTGTGTCTCTTGTGTTCTTAATTGCTTTCACAATCATATACATGTCTTGATGAATATCTAAAGATAATATTGATAATACTTTCTGCATCTTCAAAGTTACTGCAATCTATTTACCGAGTGTCAAAACAAATAACAGTGTTAAGATATCCTAAGGGATCTGCAAAGAATTAATTGTCAAAGTTTTATGGTTGTCTGATTCACCCCCCCCTCTCAGTCACTTCATCCATATTCCATCAATTGGTATCAGAGCATGCTGGTGCTTGCAGGAAGGGTTTCAAAGACCTAAGCTAAAGATCAGGATGTCTTACAAGAGGGAAATTCCAAAGCTTAACAGAGAAAACTTTTCAGCATGGCAAGGTCTCATGCGACTTCATCTGGCTTCCATTGGTGATTCAGGATGCAAATACATTGATGAAGAATACACAATTCCTAATGGTGCATTAACTGTTGAAGACATTGCAGATAAAAAGACTCACAACACCATGATGATAGACATTGCATCTGCTCTCAGCTATGAAGAATTTGATGATATTAAAGACTGCACTACTGCATATGAAATGTGGGTGGCACTGAAGAAGATATATGGTGGTGATGCAAATGTGAAGAGAGCAAAAGCAGAAAGCCTAAGAGGACAGTTTGACAAGATGAATATGAAGGAAGATGAAAACATTGCAAAATATGTTGAAAGAATCAAAGCAAGTGTAAGTGCAATCAGAGCTTATGGAGGAACAATCTCAGATGAGACGGTTATAAGTAAGGTACTCAGAACACTACTCCCTATCTATGCAATAAGAGTATCAGCTATTCAAGAAAGAAGATGTGAAGCAAACCACAGTATAACTTTGGATGCTTTAGTTGGAAGATTGACAGCTTTTGAATTAGACAACTATGACAACTATGTTCCTAGTTCCAAAAATATTGAATCAGCATTTGAGGCCAAAGTTTCACTAAAGAAGAACAAGAAAATTAAAGAAGTTCAGACAGAAAGTGAAGAAGAATCAGAAGAAAGTTCTGATAGTGATCTTGAAATTGTAGAAGCATTACTTGCAAAGAAGTACTCTAGAGGGAAAGGTAAGTACAAAGGTAAAACTCCTTTAATCTATTTTTCATGTGAAGAAATTGGACATATTGCAGCTAGGTGCCCAAACAAGCAAGTCAAGGAAGAAAAGAGAAGTCACAAGTACTATGGCAAAAAGAATTTCAAATCATACAAGGATAAAGGTAAGAAATCATGTTTTATGGCTAAAGATTCTGATGATAGTGAAGAAGAAATTGTCTTTATTGCTATAAAAGATGAATCTGATGATGATGAAGATAAGATAGCACTTATTTCTCATATAAGCAAAGATGATATATGGATAATAGACAGCGGATGTTCACACCACATGACTGGTGATAAGACAAAATTTGAATATCTAGAAGACTGTGACAATGGTAATGTAAGATTTGGAAACAATGAACCTTGTTGTATAAAAGGAAAAGGAAGAATCTCATTAACCAAAGAACTCATATGTGATAATGCTTACTGGGTTGAAGGACTAAAACATAATCTTCTAAGTGTAGCACAGCTAATCAACACTGGTTTCAAGGTTGAATTCATGAATGGTCAAGCAAGACTGCTGGATGGAAAAGGAAAACTCATTGGATCAGGCAAACAAACAAAAGGTAACTTATTTTATCTTGATCTCAATGAATATTCATGTCTTATTGCTCAAATAGAAGAAAGTTGGCTATGGCACAAAAGGTTATGTCATGTAAATTTTGATAACATGATAAAGATAAGCAAATTCAAGAAGGTTAGAGGCATTCCTACCTTGAAGAAACCTGACACTGGTCTATGTAAGAATTGTCAGATTGGCAAAATGAGTAAAACTAGTTTCAAAAGTAAGAACTATCAGTCTAAAGAAATTTTGGAAATTGTGCATACTGATTTATGTGGACCTATTGGAATACAAAGCTATACTGGAGATAAATTCTTTATTCTTTTCGTTGATGACTATTCTAGAATGATGACTGTTATGTATTTAAGAGAAAAATCAGAGGCATTTGAAAAATTCAAATGGTACTTAGCAAGAGTAGAAAAAGAAACAGGGAAAAGATTGAAATGCTTAAGATCAGACAGAGGTGGTGAATTCATCTCCCATGATTTTAACAACTTCTGCATTGAAAGAGGAATCAAAAGACAGGTATCAGCTCCTAGAACTCCTGAGCAGAATGGAATAGCAGAAAGAAGAAATAGATCTATTATGGATTGTGCAAGGACTCTAATGATAGAAAAGAACATTGCTATAAAGTACTGGAAGGAAGCTATCAGCACTGCAGTTCCTACCTTGAACCGAGTACAACTGAAGAAAGACACATTCAAAACTCCTTATGAATTATGGTATGGCTATAAACCTAATGTAAGTTACATGAAAATATTTGGTAGCAAGTGTTATATCTTAAAGGAATCCAGAAGAAATAAATTTGATGTGAAGAGTGATGAAGGAATATTCCTAGGATATTCTAGCAAAAGCAAGGCATACAAATGTCTGAACTTATCTACTCACAAAGTCATAGAAAGTATACATGTGAAATTTGATGAGTTTGCAGAAAAGACTGAGGAAGAAAGCAAAAGGGAACCTGAGAACTACAGAAGATTCGTTTACATTAAACCTGAAACATTGACAGACACGACTATCAATAAGGAAGCTATATCTACCGAGCCAAGCACAGTTACCGAGTCACAGACCGAGTCACAGGAAGAAGTTCAAACCGAGTCACAGGAAGAAATTCAGACCGAGTCTCAGCCTGAAGTTACCGAGCAAATATCTACCGAGTCCGAGCAACCTGAAGAAGAGATCCTAGAAGACAACAGCATGAATCATTCAAAAGGCAAGGAACCTATACTAGCCAAATATGTCAGAAGACATCATACACCAGATCAAATCATTGGAAACAAATCAGATGGTACTATGACAAGAAGCAAGCTAAAAGGTACATGTCTACTTACTGATTTTGAACCTAGAAATATCAAAGATGCATTAGAGAATGAAAGTTGGATTGAAGCAATGAATGAAGAATTAGAACAAATACAAAAGAACAAAACTTGGACTCTTGTACCTAGACCTAAAGATAAGAATGTAATTGGAACAAAATGGGTATTTAGAAATAAACTGAATGAAGATGGTCAAGTATCTAGAAACAAGGCTAGACTGGTATGTAAAGGTTACTCTCAAGAAGAAGGTATAGATTATGGAGAAACCTTTGCTCCTGTTGCAAGATTAGAAGGTGTAAGAACTCTACTTGCTTATGCAGCACACAAAGGATTTAAGGTATATCAGATGGACATAAAATCTGCATTTCTCAATGGAATTCTTGATGAAGAAGTCTACATTGAACAACCTGAAGGTTTTGTTGATCCAGACAAAAGGGACATGGTCTGCAGATTACACAAAGCATTATATGGTTTAAAACAAGCTCCTAGAGCATGGTATGAAAGACTCCATAACTATTTAATCCAGATTAATTTCAAAAGAGCTAATGATAACAGCAATCTGTATATCAAAGAAGGACCGAATGACAAAATTGTACTGGCAGAAATATTTGTGGATGATACTATATTTACAGGGAATGAGGATCAGTGCAAAGAATTTTCAGAACAAATGAACAGAGAATTTGAAATGTCTATGTTTGGTTTAATAAAATTCTTTGTTGGTCTTCAAATTCAGCAAAGCAAAAATGGTATATACATTACTCAATCAAAATACATTAAGGAGATACTTAAGAAGTTTGGAATGGAAGATTCAAAACCAGTTGGTACACCCATGTGTACTGGACTGAAACTTACCAAAAATGATGATTCAAAAGAAGTTGATCAGACCCTATACCGATCTATGATTGGAAAATTGCAGTATGTGGTACATACTAGACCTGATATTGCCTTAGCAGTCGGTATAGTAGCTAGATTCTCACCTAAACCTAAGGAAAATCACATGATGGCAATCAAAAGAATCTTAAGATACTTAAGAGGAACTGAAGAGTATGGTTTGTGGTATAAATTTGGAGGCAATCTAGACTTGAAAGTGTTTACTGATGCTGATTGGGCAGGAAAAATTGATGACAGAAAAAGCACAAGTGGTGGAGCATTTTTTCTTGGAAAAAGACTGGTATCCTGGACTAGTAAAAAGCAGAATTGCACATCTCAATCCACAGCCGAAGCAGAATATGTTGCTGCTGCAGTAAACTGTTCAAATATTGTTTGGTTTAAACAGCTATTAGAAGGTATGAAGGTCGAAATCAAAGAACCAGTTGTTATATTTTGTGACAATACCAGTGCAATAAACATTTCTAAGAATCCAGTGATGCATTCCAAAACCAAGCACATTGCCATTAAATATCACTTTGTCAGAGAATTGGTGCAGGACAAGGAAATCAAATTAGAATATATTCATACAAAAGAACAGATTGCAGATATTTTTACCAAACCATTACCTAAGGATGCATTTATGTATCTAAGAGGTAAGTTAGGGGTCATTCCCCTATCCGAGGCTCACTAAATACAGTTTTAGTGATGCATCAACCAGAACATGATTGAAAATCAACTTGTTGATGCAGCATATTAAAGGAATCATTGCATATGAATCAGTACTTGAGGTACATTAATTTTCACCGGTAATATGTGAATTATCTTTGGCATATGTTGTCAAAGAGGGAGTGTTTTCTATGTCTTTACTATTGCTTTCAAGAAATTTATAGTCAGAAGAAAGAATTTTCAGGATATAGGAAGTTTACTGACAGAGGGAGATTTGAATCTAAACCGAGCTAACTCTTTCAAATTTCTTGTGTTATGACATATTGTGTTGCCATCAATGCCAAAGAGGGAGATTGTTGGAAACAATTGTCTGAAGGAAATTGCTACTCAATTATGTATTGTCTTTGATGTCACACTATGTCATAATCCACAGCAATCTGCTTATACCGAGCTCAGTCGGTCTGCCTGTCAGGGATACTAGTGTTTACCGAGTTCACTCGGTTGCCGAAGAAAGTTTAGTGTTTACCGAGTTCACTCGGTTGCCGAAGAAAGTTTAGTGTTTACCGAGTTCACTCGGTTGCCGAAGAAAGTTTAGTGTTTACCGAGTTCACTCGGTTGCCGAAGAAAGTTTAGTGTTTACCGAGTTCACTCGGTCATCGAAGAAAGTTAGTATTTACTGAGTTCAGTCGGTTATCAAAGGAGAAGGATTGTTGGTGTTTACCGAGTTCCCTTGGTCTCTGGAAAATTATAAAAGATATGGTCACCGAGCACTGTCGGCCTTTGAAGGATTTTTGCAAATAGAGTTTACTTAATTCAGCCGACTGTTATTCTAATAAATGACGATTTGACTAATCCAAAATCATATAAATAATTGGTCAAATGTGAAAAGTAAGAAGAATACATAGCAGAAGATTTACAGAAGAAGAAAAGGAAAGATATATGCGAGTTTGTGAAGGATGTTCAGATATCCTTGAGGAGCAGCAGGGATTTATTCGATCAGAGAGGATCAGACTTATGCAGAACAGAGATCTGTAATCAGCAAGACAGTTGCATTATTATACAGGTCACTTTTTCATTGTTACCTTCTTATCATTGTAACAGTGAATTCTAAATCTCTTAACCGAGTTGGTTTAACAGCCAAAATATAAATCCTCTAACAAGGTGACAATTCCATTGAATTGTTTTCAAGACCTCTTACCAGGCCACTCCTAGCAGGGTGTTTTAAATCCTCTAACAAGGTCACACCTAACAGTGTGTTTTGTAACCTTTTACCGGGTTGGCTTCTAACCGGGCATCACTTCAGAAAAGTGAAAATCAGTATCTAGATACATTGGTGGTTTTTCCCATATTGGGTTTCCACGTTAAAACTTGTGTCTCTTGTGTTCTTAATTGCTTTCACAATCATATACATGTCTTGATGAATATCTAAAGATAATATTGATAATACTTTCTGCATCTTCAAAGTTACTGCAATCTATTTACCGAGTGTCAAAACAAATAACAGTGTTAAGATATCCTAAGGGATCTGCAAAGAATTAATTGTCAAAGTTTTATGGTTGTCTGATTCACCCCCCCCCCCCCTCTCAGTCACTTCATCCATATTCCATCAAGATACACAATACATTATCTTATCATTGTGCCACATAATCAAGTACTCATTGAAATATCAAGATAACTCAACCTTTTCTTAAGTTCTATTGTTACCAACCTTGCTTTTCCCCTTAGCAACACTCAAATAGATATAGTACTTTCCTAAGTAGCAACAGTCTTACTAGTTAAGGTTTGACATCAATGACAATACAACAATTGCTTCAATTGTAGTTTCCAACAATCTCCCTCTTTGGCATTGATGGAAACACCATATGAATATCACATGAATTACCAACTAATTCAAAACTTATTTGTCCATCAGAAATATTATAATATCCTTAGCTTCATTCTGATACCGAATCTATTAGCCATGCTTGTATGACCTTCCACTGAATATCTCCCTCTTACATGATCTTTCATGAAAATTTCATTTTGTGTATTCATCTATGATCATCTCCCTCTTTGAAACTAAAAAATACATCCTGCAGATGTAGATATCATCTTTTCATTTTAGTAACAATATTTATCCCTCTATCATATTTTCTTATGACTAATTCTTGGCTTTGCTATACTTTTCACAACTCTAGGCTGCTCCTAAAGTGTGACCTGTCTCTACATCAACATGTTAGATACTCCTTGTAGCACATTTGATGCAGTGCTCTTAGCTTGACTGGGCAGCCTCAGTTAGAGGAAGGACCCCTAATTGACCTCTCAGGTATTCATGAGCTTCTTTAGGTAAAGCTTTAGTGAATATGTCTACTAGTTGTTCCTTTATATTCACATATTCCATTCGAACCTCTTTATCTTGTACCAGTTCTCTTTAGTAATGATACTTGATTGCAATGTGTTTGGTCTTTGTGTGCATAACTAGATTCTTAGAGATGTTGATAGCACTTGTGTTGTCACAGAAAATGACAACTAGTTCAATGATTTCTTCTTTCATGCCGACCAATAATTACTTTATCCATACCAAATTTGAACAGTTCACAGTTGCAACCACATACTCAGCTTCAACAATATATTGGGAAATGCAATTTTGTTTCTTGCTTGTCCAAGAGACTAATCTTTGTCCAAGAAAGAAAGCCCCACCACTAGTACTATTTCTGTCATCCACATTTCCTACCCAATCAACATCAGTATACACTCTCAATTCAAACTTCTCATTATTCTTGTAGTACAATCCATAGTCAGCAGTTCCTTTCAAATATCTCATTATTCTTTTGACAGCCATCATGTGTGTTTCCTTAGGATTGGTAGAGAATCTTACCACAATCGCAACAACTAAAGCAATATCTGGTCTGCTATGTACAACATATTGTATCTTTCCAATCATAAATCTATACAAAGTCTGGTTTACTTCTGCAACATCATCATTTTTAGACAACTTTTGTCCAATAGCCATGGGAGTACTTACTGGCCTTGAATCTTCCATACCAAAGGTTTTCAGTACCTCATGAACATATTTAGACTGGATGATAAAAATTCCTTTCTCCATTTGATATACTTGTAAACAAACAAAAAATTTGATCTCCCCAAACATACTCATTTCATTTGAGAATTGCTTACACAAGGTATCTTGTCCACCAAATATAATATCATCTACAGAGATCTTAGCTAACAAGATTCCTTTACCTTCTTCATCTTTTACGTACAGATTGCTTGTGTCATTTGTCCTTGACAATCCAATATGTATTAGGGTGAACCCACAATAGTGGGTTACACTTTTTTGCCTGAACAAACACCAAACTCTATATTTTGAAAATAACTTTTAGATTCAGATGCATATTATCGTTAAACCATTTGGAATCAGAAGATGAAGTAAATTAGAGTCTTTTAGGATTTTTTGTCTAGATTCTAAATATATTTTTAATTTTAATTTTTGAATTTATTTGAATATTTTTTCTTTCTCCCACAAAAACTAGTATGTTGCTGAAAAAATCATTTTCAAATAGTTACATTGTTTTCATAGAGCATAACTTTTTTTCTAAAATAGATATCAATGTGATTATTTTGAATTTAGTTTTGTAACATCCATACAGAGGGTATGCAATAAGTTTAATTCCATTATCATAATTATTAGATATTTTATTAACGTTTGAAGTTGACTAAATTGTAATTTTCACATACCTTGACTACATAGCTTATAAATTATGTATTTCTCCAATTTTATTTTTATTTTTTTATATAGAAAAATAACTTCAACACTTAGGGCATAGATACTTTTTTTGAATTTTTTTCTCTCATTTACTATTTTTCCATAGGCATTAAACATAGAGGTAGACATATGGTGAAATACTTATGTTTAGTAAAACTGAAAGTACAAAGTCAGAATAAACTTAGTATATATTAACATTATAATCATTGGAAATATTTTTCAGTAGCACATTACTAGATAGATAGGTTTTTCAAATGGATTCATTTGATCTGCCAAAAGATAAAGTCAAAGTTATTTTTTTTCAACATTTTAATAGGTGCGAAGGAGACTACATTATAGGTATGAATGAGGAGTATAGATGTTATATCAATGTTTTTTTTAATCTAAGAGGCTTAGAGCTAACCATTTGTAATTAATTCCTTTAAATGAAACCTCTCAAGGCTTAAATCATCATATTTTATTAAAATGTGTTATTTCAACAAAAATCAACATGACTAAAAAAGTGTAACCCATTATTGTGGGGTCACCCATTAGGTAGTTGTAGAGTCTCTCATACAATGCTCTGGGAGCTTGCTTTAGTCCATACAATGCATTGTTTAGTTTGCAAACCATGTGTCTTTTCTTTGGATCAACAAATCCTTCTGGCTATTAAATATACACTTCTTCTAATATACCATTTAAAAATGCAAACTTAACATCCATTTGGTATACCTTGAAATCTTTATAGGTAGCATATGCAAGTAAGGTTCTTATTCCTTCCAATCTAGCTACAGGGGCAAATGTCTCCCCATAATCTATTCCTTCTTCTTGTGCATAGCCTTTGCACACCAGCCTAGCTTTGTTTCTTGTGATTTGACCATGCTCATTTAGCTTATTTCAGAATACCCACTTTGTCCCAATGACATTTTTATTTTCTGGTCTTGGCACCAAAGTCCAGGTATCATTATTCTCTATCTGGTCTATCTTTTCATTCATTGCTTGTATCTAGTATTCATTTTCTAATGTCTCCTTTGTTGTCTTAGGCTCAAATTCACATAGTAAACATGTTGGATCTCCTGTCTTGCTTCTGGTCAAAACTCCAGTATCTTTATCTCCAATTATCTATTCAGGCTTGTGATGTCTCCTTACATATTGTGCTAGAACATGTTCTTCTCTCCTTTCATTTTTCTCTTTAGGTTCACCAACAAGATTATCAGATTCAGCTTTTGAACGCTCAGTAACCTCTTCTTGATACTTGGTAGCTTCTTCTTATCGCTCGACACTGTTTTCCTGATGCTTGGCATTGCTTACCCGAGACTCAACATCAGGTGCAAGTCTGTCACTTTCTTCTCCTTACTCTATATACACAAAAGATCTATAATCTTCTAGTTTTGTTTTGCTATCAGCTTCATTTCTCTCTACATACTCATCAACTTTGACATTCACACTTTCCATAATTTTGTTAATGTTAGAGTTCAAACACTTATAAGCTTTATTTTATGTGGAATAGCCTAGGAATATACCTTCATCTTTTTTAGCATCAAATTTTCCATTCCTATTTTCCTTTAGTATGTAGCACTTACTTCCAAAAATTATAAAATATTTTACATTAGGTGCATACCCATGCCATAGCTCATAAAGTGTCAGATTTGTACCTTTTTTAATTTGTACTTGGTTAAGAGTATAAACAGCTATACTTATAGCTTCTTTCTAGTACTTTTGTGCAACATTCCTTTCAATCATTAATGTCCTTGCACTATCCAAGATAGATCTATTCCTTCTTTCTACTATACCATTCTATGAAGGAGTTCTAGGTGTAGACATCTGTCTTTTGATCCCTTTATCATTGTAAAATAGATTAAATTCATTGGATACAAATTCTCCACCTCGATCAGATCTCAAACACTTTGGGTTTCTACCTATCTCCATTTCAACCTTAGCTAAATACCACTTAAAATTTTGAAAAGCATCATATTTTTCTTATAAGAACATTACATGCATCATTCTAGTATGATCATCAACAAATAGGATAAAATATCTAGCACCATAATAGCTTTGTACACCCATTGGTCCACAAAGGTCAGTATGAACCAAATCTAAAGTATTCTCAGAAGTAAAAGTTTTTCTCTTGAAACTAGACTTTTTCATCTTACCCAACTGACATTCTTTGCACATTACATTCTCAAATTTCTTCAATCTAGGTAGACCTCTCACTTTCTTTTTCTTACTAATTTCTACCAGATTATCAAAGTTAACATGACATAGCCACTTATGACATAACCAAATATCATCAAGTTGTGCAATCATACATGTTTCTTCAGATAGGTCTAGATAGAACAAATTACCTCTTGTCTATTCTCCACTTCCAATCAATTCACCAATGGCATCAAATATTCTAGCCTTCTTGTGATGAAATTCCACTTGGTAGCCAGGGCTATTAAGTTGTGTAACACTTAGCAAATTATAGTTAAAACCCTCAACCTAATAAGCATTTTCACAAGTGATCTTATCAGTTAGCTTAATCAATCCTTTTCCTCTAATAGGACATGGTGCATCATTACCAAATTTCACACTTCTACCTTTATAATGATCTAAGGTATCAAACTTACTCTTGTCACCAATCATGTGATGTGAACATCTATTGTCTATAATCTATTTATCATTTTTGTTCACATAAGATGTCAATGTAGTTTTCTCATCCTCACTAAATTAATCTTTCATTGCAACATAGACAACCTCAATTTCAAAATCATCACTATCAGTGTCAGTCTCTTCTTTGGCATTATAGCAAGATTTCTTACCTTTTACTTTGTAGTCCTTGTATCTTTGATAACCTCTATCTTCTCTTTTGTCTTTATGTTTGTTGTCTCTTTCTTCGTATTTATCATTCCTATCAGGACATCTAGTAGCTATATGACCAAATTTATTACATGCAAAATATATAAGAGGAAGTTTACCTTTGTACTTTCCTTCTCCTCTTTTCAGTCTTCTAGCCATAGGAGCTTCTAGATCCTTAAGTTCTTCATCAAATGAGTCATTGCCACTTTCACTTTCACTTTCACTTATACATCTTTCTTTTTCCTTCTTTGACTTACTCAAGACCATTTGTGACTTAAAAGAAGATTCAACATTACCAATAGTAAAGTTATCATAGTTAGAAAGTTCAAAAGTAGTAAGCTTACCAACCAAACTTTCCAAAGTAAGAGTATAGTTAGGGTCACATCTAGATTCCTGAATTGCTAAAATTTTGATGGCATATATAGGACACAGAGTTCTCAAGACTTTTCCAATTACAGTTTCATCATCAATAGTTATTGTTTCTCCTCTAATAGCATTTACAACTTCTTTTATTCTACCACAATATTGTGCAATATTTTCACCTTCTTGCATTTTCATTTCATCAAGTTTACCTCTTAGGCTCTCAGCTTTTACTCTCAATACATTTATGTCACCGACATAGATGTTTGCAAGGGTGTCCCACATTTAATTTGCATTACTATAGTCTTTGATGTCTTCAAATTCTAGATAACTTAGGGAAAACATAATCTCCAACATTGCTTGGTTATGCTCTTGTTTAGCTTTCATTTCTTCAGTAGTCAAGGGTGCAACAAGTGTGACATAGTCATGCTCAATATAATATATTGCAAAATCACCAATACTAGCCAGATGCAGCTTCATCAAACTTTTCCATGTAGGTAATTTCTCCTTATTCATCTTTGGTGCCTCCTTCTTATGCATCTTGATCATTTGCTTCAAGTACCTTCAAACTTGTTCATTGTAAGCACCGACATCTCTGATACCAATTTTTAATATGATTTAGAACAATAGAGAGGGGGGGTGAATCACTTGTTCTTAGGTCTAAATGTATAAAATAAACTTTGAAACTCTTCAAAAAATTAGATCTAATAACCAACAGCTACTCGGTCATTACTGATTTCATAACAGAAATATATAATAGTGCAGTCCACTTATCCAATAGTATCTAACTTGTAAAATAAAGAAATGTTCAAACCAAAACATTCACACAAGTAATAACACCATAATTTATAGTGGAAACCCAATTTGGGAAAAACCACTTTGTAACATGTTACTATTATGTTCACTTTTCTGAAGTGAGCTCAGTGAAAAGCCAACCCTGTCAAAGGTTAAAAACACATTGTCAGGTGTGACCTGATTAAAGGATTTAAACCACTCTATTAAAAGTGCACCTTGTTATAGGACTTACATACACTCCATTAGAATGCAACCTTGTTCAAAGGATTTATACATATGATTATTAGGTTAACTTCTGTTAAAAAGATTTTGACTGATACAATGGTTAGAAAGTAGTAGTAGTATTGATCTGAAAAATATACAACTCACTTTGCAAATATCAGATCCAATTTCATACACATATGCTGGCTTATTGACTGTGAACCTTTACCATCACCATCATTGATATGCTTGGAACTCTCCTTCAAGCAATCACAACACTTCTCCTTCAGCCTTCTCTTCTTGTACAGTCAATAACATCAACAACACTTCCAGCATCCTCTATTCCTTGCTAATTAACCCCATGCTTAGGTTTCCTTAATATTTTCTCAATTAGGTCAATACATCTTTTGTCGCTTAATCTCCTTCATAGATCTTAGGTTTAGGTCAGATTCATTGAATCCTTCCTACTTTATGTTCTTCGGCTATCCTTCTAGAAATATCTCAAATCTTTTAATAGATTTATAATAAAATATTTTACAGTGCAATAAATGCTTTCATACAATCAATAAATAAAGTCAACACATTGTACATAATCCAAGAATTCAACGATGTTAGTTGGAAATCTAAATTCTCCCTCAAATGTAAAATACTGACACTCGGTCAATACAGTGTTCAACTTCTCGGTCTTCACTAGAAAGCTCCGTCACCTCAAAAATTGTTTCCTCAACAATTAACTGATGTTCGGTCAACACGGAATTTGCTTGGCATTTACTAGCTCGGTCGACACTAACATCACTCAGCTTAAACTAGATTTCTTCACTTTTGCTTGGTTAAGCCTACTAGTTTAGTCTTCAATCATACTTAGATAAACAATATATTATCTTATCATGGTGCCACATAATCAAGTACTCATTGAAATATCAAGATAAATCAACCTTTCCTTAAGTTCTATTATTACCAACCTTGCTTTTCCCTTTAGTAACACTCAAATAGATATAGTACTTTCCTAAGTAGCAACAGTCTTACCAGTTAAAGTTTGACATCAATGACAATACAACAATTGCTTCAATTACAGTTTTCAACATCAGAAAATATGCATGCAAGATTATTATATGAAATGAAATATGAATCTAATCTAATATGCAAGTGCAAGAGTAATCTAAACGGATTGCCATGAAGGCATGAGAGAAGAAGAAAGGAGAAGAAAAGTTGCAATGTTCAAGCTCAAGTGCTCAAATTCTCCTCCAAAATCGCTCTCCAAACCAGCAATATAACAATAACATAAAATCTGGATCTCTAAAATCTTCATGCATAAAATGAGAAGGAGCGAGCTCCTTATAAAGGATTTCGAAATGAATGGATAGTCAAGATTAAGAGACAAAAAAAAAAAGAGCAATGGTGGAGATTAAATCTTGGTTGATCCATGTGATGAAGATTCTCAAGAGGCAAAATCAATGGACATGGTTAAGAGGCAAAAAGATGTGTGGAGGAGATTAAGAGGCAAAAGGAGATTCCACTTATTTTAGAAAGTGTGCATTCAATGTGTAGACAAAAAGTATTTTTCTTTTTCTTTTTATTTTATTATTTATTTATTACTTTTAGCAAAGTGGTTTCCATTATCTAATTAGAAGATTTTTTATTTATTTAAAAGAGATTTGTTCTTTTAATTAAATGTGGCTTAGGATAAAGTGATTTTATTATTTTATTTAAAAAAAAATTTATTTAATTAAAAAGGAGCATGTTCTCTTAATTAAATAAAACTTAGGATAAAATAATCAAATCTTAAGAAATATTGAAAATAATTGAATTAATTATGATTTGATTAAGGAAATTGATTTGAATTAAAAATATTGCAAGGCATTGATTCAGAAAATTGATAAATTGGTTACATCATTTGATAAATTGAAGAATGGGGGCCCATTGTCTAGGTGACCATTTTAGGGTGCATACATTTTCCCCTCTTTGACTAATGTGTGATCTTTGTGGGAACACATGTAGTCAAAGAATGAAGTTGAAGTGTGAGATTGATTTGGGATCACAAAACAACCCAGATGTGTGATCAACGAATGGGAACACATTAGGACAAAGATAAGCTGATTGAAAAAGACAAGGCCAACACCCCTATAAATAGGTAATTGTCAAGTCTCAAACAAGGTTACCCCAAGTGAAGCAATTGATAGGATTGATAAAGTTGAATCAAGGATTGAAGTTTGATACGTACTACCCCCTCGTGATCAAAATTGAAATGAGATAGAGGAGAAATAATAAATTGATAAATTTGATCAAATTGAACTAAAAATAAGGTTCTTCATGTAAGATGAAAGATATAAGGATCAAAGAAACAAGGTAGATCATTAAGCATGAAATATTATTCCCCAAGGTTGAATTAGAAGAAAATAAGTGGGGTGAAAGTGAATGGAAGATAAAAATTTGGAAGAGGTGAAAAGAAATGGAGAGAAGAAAAGGAATTTTCCTCAAGAAAGAGAATGTCTCAAAATCAATCAACTGTTTAAGATAGAAAATTTTGATTGAGATCACGAAAGAAGATAAGTAAATGAAGATCAAAACATGATCACAGTTAATTAAAAGTCCAAAAGAAAGATGAAGGAAAACCCTCTCAAACTCCTAATGCAGCCTAAAAATGCAAATTAACATGAAGTCTAACAATGCAAGCTACATGAAAATGCAAAGGTGTACTTGCAATAGAGAAACTGTAACATAGAATTTGTGTTCATCATTCATTAGAGAATGTTAAGCAACTTATTTTTATCATTGGGCCATTATTAACAGACATCGGAAAATCACACAATCATCACTAGTCACAAGCACAACTATGAAGATATGAATGTGATTTATATCGAATTGGAATGTGAAAAGATTCTAACATAAGCATCAAAGACATAAAGGTCAAGATGGCTTCGATGTTAGATTACCCAATTTAATGTAGCAAAACCATGCTCGCACCAAGGCATAGATGCCAAGATGACTATAAGAATGGTTGTGCAAAAATAGTCAAGGATCATGCCTCAAATCTCCTACGTGTTTCAAGGGAATAACAAGAGACACTCTAAAGCTTCAAGACCACACCCACAAGTAGAAAGAAAATAAAAACATGCCCCATGTCCCAATTCCTCTAGCTATGCATTTGACAGAGACTTATTAGACAAGGACACTCAACGAAAATCAATAACAGACAGCACACAAAGAAAATATCATGACATAGCTCAAGCATTAAGTTTTATATTTAAAATTTAAGTGTGTTAACTGATACTGATTTTCAAGGATAAGGATCGAATGCTTGCCAAAAGGGAAGATCACATGACAAAACTAAGTAAGACCAAACTGATAAGTGTTGAAAAACACTCAATGTCAGGGGTTGTGTTGAAAACACAGTTGGGGTGGTGTTGAAAAATATCATTTGCAAGGTGTCCTAAAGACTAACGCATCTGAGAGATCAAAGCTAACATAGTTATGCCCCGTAGACAAAGACAAAGACCAATTCCAAACCAAGGCAACAAGACAAGGCATGATGGAGAAGGCTAAGGGTCAAGGGCAGGTGCTAAGAAACATGGGTGCAAAGGCCTCAAATAGCACCCATTTCCAGGTTTTCACCACTTGGATTTTATTACAAAAATAATTTATTTATTTTTTTTTTCAAGACTTTTATAATTATTTTTTTGTATTTTTGCTACCAACACGCCTGTTTCCAAGTTTTCACCAAGGCACTTTTTCTTTTTTTTTTGAATTTTTAAATTTTTTGATTTTTTTGGTACTTTTGGAATATATTTTTTTTTTTGGATATACATCAAAGTGCCTATTGCTAGATTTTCACTAAGATGGTCATTTTCTCAGGACATTTTCAAATTTTTACAATTTTTGACAATATACCATTTTTGGGAATTTTTTTCAAGATCAATAAGTATGTACAAAGGATGCCCCTAAACAGAATGGGCATCATGGATAGAACTTATTCAAGTGCAAGACATTGATAGGATCAGGGAGCTGCTCTCCCTCTATAGTAGACAGTAAATAAGCACCTATCCCCAAAAAATTTGTAATGATGTAAGGTCCAAGCCAATTAGGTCCAAATTTTCCCTTTTGATCTCTATGTTGTTGATTCTTAAGATTTTCACATAGGACAAGATCTCCCATTTGGAATTCTCTAGGGTGAACCTTTTTGTTGAAGGCTTTGGACATGTGATTTTGATAAACCCTCATATGGTCAAATGATACTTGACATTTCTCATCTAGAAGTTCTAACTCATGAAGTCTCATGGCGCGATAGTCTTCATCTGTAACTAGACCTTTGAGGAAAACTCTAAGTGAAGGAATCTCAACCTCTAAAGGTAACACTGCTTCAGCACCATATGTAAGGGAAAAAGGAGTAGCCCCAATAGGAGTAAAAATACTTGTTCTATAAGCCCATAAAGTCAAATTTATCTATAAGTGCCAATCTCTACCATTCTTACAAACTATTCTATGTAAGATTTTAAGAATGGTTTTGTTGGATGCCTCTGCTTGACCATTTCCTTGTGGGAAGTAAATGGAAGACCAGCATTGCTTAATCTTGAATTTCTTACAGAGTTGCTTGAGGTCCTTATTTTTAAACTGGCCTTTGTTGTCAATGATAATCTCAGAAGGCACTCCATATCGACAAATGATATGGTTCAGAATGAATAGAGAGATTGTCTTGCCTGAGGCAACAGAAAGTGGGACAGCTTCTACCCATTTAGTGAAATAATCAATAGTAGTGATAATAAACTTGTGTCCACCTAATGAGTTGGGATGAATCTGCCCAACAAGATCAAAGGCCTGACAATGAAATGGCCAATGAGATATAGAAGGAATGAGCTCCCTGCCTAGAGAATGTATCAGGTTACCATGTTTTTGACACTTTTCGCATGACTTTTCAAAAGCTTTTGCATTAACTTGCATCATAGGCCAATAGTACCCCTCCCTAAGAAACCTTTGATCCATGCAAGACCATTGGAATGTCCCCCATAGATGCCCTCGTGAATTTCAACTAACACTTGGTTGGATTCTTCCTTTTCTAAGCATATAAGAAGTGTTCCATCTAGACCCCTCCTATACAAATCACCAGAGATAAGAAAATTATGAGACGCATTTCGGATAAGGTTTCTACGTTCATATCGGTTAAAGGTTTCAGGGATAATGCCATCACAAAGGTATGATTAAATGGCACCATAACGGGATGACTCATGACCAACAAGGGTACAAATGACATGACTTTCTTGGGAGTCATAGATAGGCTGATGTAGCTCTTCCACCAGGAATTCGAATCTAGATTCATGTTCCCCTAACTAAAGGAGTGAAGCAAGTGTAGCTATAGCATCAACTACTTTATTTTATGCTCTAGGGATTTGCTAAAATGTGACAAATATGAAATATCATTTCAAGGAATCAACCATTTTCTTATAAGGTACCAATTTGTCATCTTTTGTTTGATATTCATCATTGACTTGGTTGATTATTAGTTGTGAATCCTCATAGATGTGTAACTCTATGATTCTCAATACTATGGCTATTTTAAGTCCATTTGTTAAAGCTTCATACTTAGCAATTTTTTTTGTACATGGGAACAATAACTTGTAAGACTTAGGAATCATGTACCCATAAGGAGAAACAAACAACACACTAGCTCCTAAACCATTTTTCATAAAGGATCCATCAAAGAACACCTTCCATGTTCTTTCAATCATATACATGAGGTGTTCATCTGGAAAGTCAACTTGAACTGGTGCATTATCTTGTATTAGGACATCATCCAATTGATTTTCCATTGCTTGTCCTTTGATATCTTTACACCCAATGTACTCTATGTCAAACTCTGAAAGGATCATCGTCCATTTAGCAAGTCTACTTGTGAGAGCATCCTTACCTAGTAAATACTTGAGTGGATCTATTTTTTCTATGAGGTGTATTGTGTGCACAAGCATGTAATGTCACAACTTTCAAGAAGCAAACACAACTGCAAGGCAAGCTTTCTCAATGCTAGTGTAGTTAACCTCATATGAAACAAGAGTGCGACTAATGTAGTATATTTATCTTTCTTTCCCATGTTCATCAAGATGAGCTAGTAATGCCCCCAAGGAAGATTTTGTCATTGAAATGTATAGAACAAGTGTTTTCCCTGGGATAGGAGGCATTAAAATGGGAGGATTTGCCAAGTATCTCTTAATTTGGTCCATGCTCTTTTGACAATCCTCATTCCAAACACATTTGACTCCTTTGTGTAAGTTCTTGTTGAAAGGTTGAGCTCTATCTGCCAACTGTGAAATAAACCTCCTTATGGATTGAAGACATCCTTGAAGACTCCTCATTTAACTAATGTTTTTAGGAGGTTGCATATCTATGATTGCTTGGACTTTTTCAGGGTCTACCTCTATTCCTTTTTCTGAAATGATGAATCCTAGTAGTTTTCTAGAGGTGACACCAAATGTACACTTTTTAGGATTTAACTTTAGTTGAAATTGTCCCATGCGATCTAGAATGACTTCTAAATCATCTAAGTGTGTGTCTCTTTTCTTAGACTTGGCCAAGGCATCATCCACATAATCTTTCATATTTTTATGTATCATGTCATGAAAGATGGTTGTCATAGCTTGTTGATAGGTGGCTCCTACATTTTTTAATCTAAAAGGCATAACATTCCAACAATAGGTACCCAATGCACAAGTGAATGCAGTCTTTTCTTGATATTCAAGAGCTATCTTAATATGATTTTATCCACAAAAACCATCCATCAAGGAATAAATCTCATAACCTGTAGTCATATCCACTATCATGTCTATATTGGAAAGTGGAAAGTCATCATTTGGGCATGCTCTATTGACATCTCTAAAATCTATGCAAATTCGAATGGACTTGTCATATTTTGAAACTAGTACAATGTTTGATATCCATTTAGCATAGTCAATAGCTCTTATGAATCTTGCACCAAGGAGTTTCTCTAATTTTTCTTTGATTAGGAGATCTATGTGAGGATGCATCTTTCTCAATTTTTGTTTAACTAGTTTAACACCTGGAGCTATGGACAAGTGATGCATGATAAGGTTAGTGTCCAACCCTGGCATATCTAAATAAGTCCAAGAAAAGTTGATCTTTTTCTGTAAGAACTTAATGTAAGCTTCTTTTTCTTGTGGTGAAAAAGACTGAGCCAAGTGTACTATTTGTGGAGCCTCATTTTTACCCAAATTGACTATCTGTATTGGTTTGATAAGAACTGAAGATCTTTCTTGAAAGTAGCTAGGGAGATGATCAAGTACCTCATCTTTAGGCACCTCAAAGAGGTTTTCACCATTGGATATGTCATTTTTTTTACTTTTTTTGGTTCTGACACCGCCACACAGTGGTTTTCACCATTAGAACTCATATTCTTTTGATTTTTTTTCTCTTTATTTTGTGACTAAGGTACTTGATGTTTGGCTCTGTCATGTTGGTAGCTTGTTCACTAGTGGAAGAGACTACAGGTTCAATAGAATTCAAGTAATAGGATATCTCATAATCATTTTAAAATGTTAAGAGCTTAGGTTCTTGATAGCGTTGGGACCAATCAATAAGGTTAGGATGAATAAGAGGTAAGTCAATGACTAGTTCAAGGTTATGAATGTGAATGATATCATCTCTGGTGACAGAAGAGTCAAAGTCTACCAAGCATCCTCCTAAGCTACCCAAATTAGGATTCATCCTATCAAGTAAAGAATCATCCACTAAGGCAACATGTGGGTTCAAATCCTCTAATCCTACACGTGACTTGTCGGCTACTTTAGGTCGAGAACTATAAGTGTGGATGACATCAATATCCATGTCAACTGTAGAAGGCCCTGAGAAGGAGTCCCATTCATACTCATATGAACTTGTTTCTAAACTTTCACTAGGATGTTTACACCATAAAGGTTTGGGAAGTCTTGATGTGGAAGCTCTAATGTCATCAAGGGTAACACCTTCTCTCTCCATCAAATGAACAATATTATTGTGTTGACGTTTCTAATAGGATCTTCTACATCTGATTCATCTTGTTCTAAGGTTGCAACTATCTCATGAATGACTATACTATATGAATCTCCCCAAAGGAGATTAGTAGAAGGGACCCAATCTTCACACATATCTTACTGATTTGTCAAATTAGGTATGTATTTTGGTTCATCTTCACTATCCAACTCATCATGGATAGGAGTAGTGTTCTTGTTGTGATTCACAAATCCTAGGCCAACCGTCTTCTTAGACTTGCATCCAAAAAGAGCATTATTAAGAGGTTCAGCTCTAGCATCCAATTTGTGACTAAGAGGGTCATGTCCAGGATAGCCCATCTTTTTAACAAAAGTATACCCTCTTCCATAAGCCTTAGGAGAGAATTTCTCATTGTGCATGTATTTATCTTTTCTATAAATCCAATCTTTAACAGCCACCTCTTCTTTCTCATCTTGAATAGGCACTGGGGACTCTACAAATGTGCCAAATAAAGTCATAGATGAAGAGGAAGGTCTCATTTCTTGTGAAGGCTTACCATAAGACTTAGATGAAAGTGGTATCTTTGTGAGGGAGTTGAGTTGATACCCCCCCCCCCCCCCATGCCAAGGTCTACTGACTTGAACTTCTCTTTACATTCTGCTAAGGTCACATTGAAGTCTTTTGCTTCTCTATTGAGGGGAACATGAGTACTCGCTGAAATTGAGTTAACAGATAAAGTGTTATCCTCAAGCATAAAAATCTCTACTCCATTGTAGGGGAACTTAACACACTGATGATAGGTAGACATCACTGCTTGCATATCATGAATCCATGGTCTACCAAGTAATATATTGTACACAAGGGGACCAGCATCAATAATTTGAAATAAAACATCCCTCTCAATAGGACCAATCCTAACATGAAAGACAACTAATTCCTTAGAAATTCTTTCTACCTCATCATAGGCTTTGATAGTGATCTTCTTTTTCATATCTATGACTTGTTTAGAATAACCCAATGTCTTTAAAAGACTCAAGGAACAAATATTAAGCTCAGCACCCCCACTGGTGCAGGAGCACCTAATCCTAGAGGTCACTATGAGATATATAAGTTTTTTGAGTCATTTAAAGTCAATTATATGATGTATTGATTCATTTTGAATCCATTTGTAAATGTATTGACAAGAAATGTAAGCATGTGCACAATATTGCTCAAGTTGTCAAATAGGTCATGTTTAGGTCTACATGGTCAAATTTGTGTAAAATACCTATGGAAGGGTATAATAATTATAAAAGGTCTTAAATATTCCATTTGGATATGTATAGAGAGGTTTGACAAAGTTTTAAAGTCATTTTGTCAAAAATGTAAAAGTTGTAAAATGCAACATTGAGAAAGTTGCTAACATTGCAAAAAAAGATGTAAAAATGTAGATGGTTGGTGTAGGAGTTGGTTATGAAGTTAAAAAATATCAAATACCTTATAAATATCATTTTATGGTCGAACCAAATCATATTTGAGAGGAGGAAATATTTTGATACATTTTTTGTGCATTCTATTGTTGTCATTTTGATTGGTTTTTCAGTTTTAGTGTTGGTTCCAGGCCTTGTATGGCCATGTATGGCTTGGAAACCTTATAATATAGTAGTGGTTAGATATAATGATGAATCCTCTTTCTCATTCTTTTGGTTTGGTTCAATTTTATAAAGAATTGAATAAGTTATGCACATTTTGGTGGAAGTTGTTTGCAGATTCAAGATCTCCTGAGAATAGTCATGTTTCAGTGTTTTCTAAGGACTCATATGAAAGATTTAAGACCTCTAATAATATTAATTGGAAATATATATGAATTAAATTTCATTTCCTTTTTTTTTAGTCATTTTTATTAAAATTTGTGAACGTTATGTGCATTTGAGTGGAAACTGGTTTTTAAAGATCTGTATTGGAGTTATAGGCAGTGATTGGTGCTTGTAGAATGATTTATGAATGGGAAAAATAATTAGCTTACATATTCTGAAACTAGATTCATAAATGCTTCAGATTTAATTGGTTTGGTTTCATTTGGAGTTTTTTAAGAAAGATATGAGATGCCCTAGGCAGGTTTTGGTGTTTTAAATCTGGTTTATGACAGGAAAAATGGCTCTCAGTATAGAGATGATAACATTTTATCTAACCATTGGATTTCCTTAAGTCTTGGATATGTTTTGGTTATCCACATTTAATAAGGTTTCACTGGAGGGATTGATTAAATTATGGTTAAAATAAAAGTTATAGATCTATGAGACCTGATCACAAAAACTGCTTGATGATTGGGAAGATGTTTATGTTGGCTAATGATGGAATATGCCTCTTGAATAGTTATTATATGATTAAATGTGTAATGGATCAGATGGATCCTAGAAGATTTAAATGGTTTACATGATTCTCTACATCAAATTGTTATAAGAGATTGAATATCTTGATTATGTGGGTAGAGCATTGAGGGAGGCAATCCACACCAGGACCTTGGAGATTTGGTATTTATTTTGTTGATGAGTTTTAGTTGCAGGTGCTCATCCATCTTGTTGCATGTGAAGGTTGGGTTGTGTGTAAAGATTCTGGAATTCTTTCAAGGTCCAAGAGAAGGTCCAGGGCCAAGGAGTGCTCCATTTGATTGCCAAGAGACTATGGAGAGAGAAAAAGAGGAGGACTCCTAGGTGAGGCATATGGGAGAGTTATTTGTGGTGATTTTGAAGTAGAAATGGTAAAGGTGGATCTCTAACTGATAAGGCACCAAGGAGTTGAAGCCATTAATGCTCCACTAATAGGAGTATTTGAGAAGATAATTTTGAGGACAATCCTGTGTCCTTAAGGGAAAACATGATGGTGATAAAGGCATGAAGAGGTAAAGGTACATGAAGGTAAAGGTGAAGATTTTTGTTATAATTTTTTTTGCAGGTTATGGTACACCATTCCAAGAGACTTGGAAAATTTTCAAGGCTAGTAGTATGGTGCAGGAGCACCTAATCCTAGAGGTCACTATGAGATATATAAGTTTTTTTAATCATTTAAAGTCAATTATATGATGTATTGATTCATTTTGAATCTATTTGTAAATGTATTGACAAGAAATGTAAGCATGTGCACAATATTGTTCAAGTTGTCAAATAGGTCATGTTTAGGTCTACATGGTCAAATTTGTGTAAAAGACCCATGGAAGGGTAAAATAATTATAGAAGGTCTTAAATATTCTATTTCGATATGTATAGAGAGGTTTGACAAATTTTTAAAGTCACTTTGTCAAAAATGTAAAAGTTGTAAAATGCAACATTGAGAAAGTTGCTAATGTTGCAAAAAAAGATGTAAAAAGGTAGATGGTTGGTGTAGGAATTGGTTATGAAGTTAAAAACTATAAAATACCTTATAAATATCATTCTATGGTCAAATAAAATCAGATTTGAGAAGAGAAAATATTTTGATACATTTTTGGTGCATTCTATTGTTGTTGTTTTGATTTTTTTTCAGTTTTAGTGTTGGTTCTAGGCCTTGTACGGCCATGTACAGGATTGAAACCCTGTAATATAGTAATGGCTAGATATAATGATGAATCCTCTTTCTCATTCTTTTGGTTTGGTTCAATTTTATAAAAAATTGAATAAGTTTTGCATGTTTTGGTGGAAGTTATTGTTTGCAGATTCAAGATCTCCTGAGAATAGTCATGTTTCAGTGTTTGGTACGGACTCATATGAAAGAGTTAAGACCTCTAATAATATTAATTGAAAAGATATATTAATTAACTTTCATTTCCTTTTGGTTTGGGTAATTTTTATTCAAATTTGTTAAAGTTATGTGCATTTGAGTGGAAACTAATTTTTAAAGATTTGCATTGGAGTTCCAGGCAGTGATTGGTGCTTGTAGAATGATTTATGAATGGGAAAAATAATTATCTTACATATTCTGAAACTAGATTCATAAGTGATTTAGATTTAATTGGTTTAGTTTCATTTGGAGTTGTTTTAAGAAATATATGAGATACCCTAGGCAGGGTTTGGTGTTTTAAATCTGGTTTATGACAGGAAAAATGGCTCTCGGTACAGAGATGATAAATTTTTATATAACCATTGAATTTCCTTAAGTCTTGGATATGTTTTGGTTATCCAAATTTACTAAGGTTTCACTAGAGGGATTGGTAAAATAGTGGTTAAAAAAATAAGTTATAAATCTATGAGACCTGATCACAAAAATTGCTTGATGATTGGGAAGATGTTTATGTTGGTTAATGATGGAATATGCCTCTTGAATAGTTATTATATGATTAAATGTGTAATGGATCAGATTTGTCTATTCCAATCATTACAATCTAACTATGGTCAAGCAGTCCCAAATCTGCAGATAACAACTTTTACCAAAACTGCCATAACTTATTCAAAATAGAATAAAATTACTCCAAACAAAAAGGAGAAGGAATTTAATTCATCTTACTATCTAACCATTACATATTTACAGGGTTTCCAGGCTGTACATGTTCATACAAGACCTAGAACCAACATTAAAACTGAAAAACCAATCAAAATAACAACAATAGAATGCACCAAAAATGTATCAAAATATTTCCTCCTCTAAAATCTGATTTGGTTCAACCATACAATGATATTTATAAGGTATTTGGTAGTTTTTAACTTCATAACCAACTCCTACACCAACCATCTACCTTTTAACATATTTTTTTGCAATGTTAGCAACTTTCTCAATGTTGCATTTTACAACTTTTACATTTTTGACAAAATGACTTAAAAACTTTGTCAAACCTCTCTATACATATCCAAATGGAATATTTAAGACCTTTTATAATTATTTTACCCTTCCATGGGGTCTTTTACACAAATTTGACTATGTAGTCCTAAACATGACATATTTGACAACTTGAGCAATATTGGGCACATGCTTACATTTCTTGTCAATACATTTACAAATGGATTCAAAATGAATCAATACATCATATAATTGACTTTAAATGATTCAAAAACCTTATATATCTCATAGTGACCTCTAGGATTAGGTGCTCCTGCACCACCCATCTATCAACACATGCCTAACATGGGTTGTTTAGATCATGACTTCAATATGAAGGGCGAGATTGTGTGGGTAGCTCAAAGCTTTATCATCATCCTCCGAAAAGGTAAGGTAATGAGGGTTGGCAATAAAGTTAACCATGTTCTAGAATTGATCAATGTTTAAGTTGTTAGGGACATTTGTTGCACCAAAGCATCCTCAAGGACTTGCTTGTGTCTCGAGGACAACTCTAAGAGCTCAAATATCAAAATCTAAACTGGGGTTCTCTGCAACTGGTCGACAAGATTATAGCTCAACTTAGGATTGACTTTTGGTTTTGAGGTGACATTCTTTGATTCCACTTGCTTTCATATAATTGGTTGACTCAAATTGGGTCCTCTAATGACAATGGGACCTTGACTTCGTGTGACAGCGTTGAGAGTTTTAGATGACACTCTGGAGTTAGGACCCCTTAGAACCACAATGGGTTCTTCATCAAAGATAGGAGGAGAGTCCATGTCTAGATCATAACCATAGGGATCTTTATTCCTCATCATACTGACATTTTCTTCTACAACTCCAAGCATGTTGACAATATTCTCTACAGTTGTGTAAGTGTAATTGACCTCAGCCTTGCTAGTCTTAGGTTTAGAGGTTTCCCCCTTCTCATACTTGTGCAAAGGTTCTTTGAATGCCTTATGATCAGCGTTGGTGTTCAATCCATCCACCTTAAGTTTTCCACTCTCAATGATAACTTGGATGATATGTTTGAGTTTTCGGCAGTTTTCAATATCATGTCCAATTCCATTGTGAAATTTGCAAAAGGCTTTCTCATCCCACCAATGTGGCTTAACATCAAGTATATAATTCTTTGTGGGATCTTGAGGATGCACAAGATTGTTGGAAATAACTGTTTTCAAGAAATCCTCATATGAATCACCAAGTTTTGAAAATTGATGTCTCTCTTTCTTAGGCTTATCTTGGTATCTTGGCTTGCTCTCTTGTTGATTAGATGCATTGATTTTCATGGCTTGAACAACACTAGACAAGTGAAGAATAGCTTGATCTTTAGGTTGGGAGGAGTCCACAATCCCATCATTGACTACTTGTTTGTTCCTATTCTAATGTGAGTTTTTTCCATTATCCTTGTTAGAGTTATTTTTATTTTGAGTATTGTTGTTGTTGTTGTTTCCATGTTTGGTCAAAATTCCTTGTTCTCTCAAAACATTCTCAATCTTACATGCGGTTTCAACCATGGTGTCAAAGGAATCAAAAACCATTTTCCTAACCTCATACCCCATTTTGGGAACTAAGTTGCTAACAAGGATGTCAATCTTCTCATTTTCAAGGATGATCCTAGAGTGGTGAGCACATTGACGTCTCCACCTTTGCAAGAAAGTGACAAAGGATTCCCCTTGACTTTTCTTTAAGTTACATAAGTCCAACAGATCTTGAAAGGTTGTATGCAAAGTGTTGGACAAATCTATGAATGAGCTCTTTGAAATTCTTGATGGGGGGATTTATGTTGGTGAACCATTCCATCACTTGACCCTTAAGACTCCTCAGGAACAATCTCATGAGGTACAAGTCATCTTGATGGAACTCAAAACTCATAATATAGAATTGACACACATGATCATGTGGATCTCCATTACCATAATACTTTTCATATTGGGGGATCTCAACCTTTCTAGGAAAGTCTTTCATGCTAACACTTTTTTCAAAAGGATTAGGACAAATTGAGTCAAGTGAGAATGGACTCTTGGGTGCCAACATCTTCTCCATCATACTCTTGAGTTGTTTGATCTCTTCTTCTTGAGATGGACCTTGCTTCTTGATCTTCTTGTCCACATGAAAGTTGTAGGGGACTCTGGCACCTTTGTTGAGCACGTTGTGAATGTTTTCTTGAGTTCCTAGGATGTGTTCATCTCCTATAATGATCATGTTGTGAAGCCCTTCTTCCTCTAGGGCTAGGAGATTGTGAAGGTGTTCTTGAATGTCTTCCACTTCATGGAGTTTTGGGAGGAGTGGATGGAGAAGAGTTGTTTCCACCACCAACACCCATGTTGTTAAATTTATCATTAAGTTGTTGAGACAAGAGTCTATCTTTCTCTTCTTGGGAGGCTCTCCTTTCTATCTCCAACAAGGCTTGTCTCTCTGACTCTAGGAGTCTAAATTTCTCTTCCTTTTTAGCTTGTTCATTTAGGAAGGCTTTCTTTTCATGCTCAATTCTCTTAAGTCTTTTGCTTGTGTATCTTGAAGTTGTTTTGATTAGTGAACTTGGTCTTGAATGCCTAAACAAGTCATTGGTGTATGCTACATTCACATGAGTGTCATAAGGCTCATCATCTTGTATTTCATGTTGTGATTCCTCTTCTTGATAGGATTGCATCTTATCTCTTTTAGCCCTTTGGTGTGCATCTAGATATCTAGTTGAGATAAGGAGCGAGATTGGTCGATTTTCATGAGAGGAACTACCAAACAAAATGGTATCTCTATGTCTTTCGAATATGTTATCAAGGATTTTATCCATTTCTTCCATTTCTCGTTGAGTCATTGTGTAACTCATATCCATATTAGAGTGAGAAGATGCTAAGGCTGTACTCAACTCACTAAGGTTACTCTTGGGATCAAACCAAACTTCTAAGTTGTTCCTAGGTGATTGATCAAATACGGGTTCTTTTCCCTTACATTTTTGGTGAGTTTGAACTAAGGGTAATTGGTCAAAGACTACTTGAGGTTGCTTTCCTTGATTTACTTGATATATTGTTGAAAATGACATGAAAGAAAAGGTACTAGGTGATAAGATTTTCATAAGAAATGTTGGTACCAAACTAGGATAGTAAAAGCACTCACTTGTCCAAAAGAGAGGTGATAAGATAGAATTTTTGTAAGAGGCATAAACCAACATTGCCACAGAGGTACCCAATGAATGGGTGAATACCCTAACACATATGGATCGGGAGGATGATTTACCCAAGTTATATTTGATTGAATTTGAATTTGTATGGAAGTGAATGGATAAGAGATTACTAAAACTCTCCAAGTGTCTTATCAAAGGATCCAAAGGTCTATCTTGTAAGAATAATTGAGAGGGGGGTGAATCAGTTATCTAGTGTCCCAAGTCAAAATGTATAATCCAAAACAATTTATCTCAAACTTCTGCTACTCAGTAACTTAAAATATTATACTATTTGTGCTTTTACCGCTTACCAATCAATAACATATAATGATTATCAATCAAATCAAATATGCAACATGCAAATATGACATCAAAAAAATATCACAATCAACACATAACACAAGAGATTTAACATAGAAACCTTGTGAAGGGAAAAACCACCTGGGACTGGCAACCCACTCTTCTGAAGTGAGGTCGGTGAAGACCCAACCCTGTTAAAGGTTACAAACACACTGTTAGGTGTGACCTTGTTAGAGGATTTTAGACCAACTGTTATCATCCAACTAGCATTTACTATGGGGTTGATAGGATAAAAATGTTCATTCTATGAATGATACATAAAAAAGACTTTCCTAGTCCACTTGGTTAAGAGATTTGACTGTATACAATGGTTAAAATGTAACATTAGGTGATCTTCCTTAATACAACTTTAATTGTAGATATACAGATCAATGTTAGGCTCATTCAAATCCTCTGACCATTACAACAATTCTATTTCAATCAATTTCAGTGACTTACTGTCACTCGGTAATACCTTCCTGATGCTCAGTATACTCTACAATTCAGTTTTCCTTAACCAGTTTGATCATATATGCATGAAAACTTGTTCACATGATAATTCTATAGTATCCTTCTTCCAGCATTAGTTTCAATGTGAAACTCTATCTCTTATATAGACATGTAAACCATTTTCTTCTCTTCCATCAAATTTTATCGCTTAATCATCTTCATTGATTTTTCCACTTTAACCTTCCTCGGATGATGTGTCAATAACACGTTTTAATTCAATCCATCAGATCTTCCTCGAATTATGCTAGCTGTCGATCTTTGTAACAAACTTTATCTGTTACCTCAAAGTTATACACTTTCCAACTCATGGATCCTTATCAGCTAAACTAATCATTTAGTTCCTTTCTCCTACTTGGTTTACATTGTGCTTGATATACACTATGCTCTGTCAATGTATACTGAAATGCTTCATTAACCGACAACACTACTTTGTGTCTTTCAGCTCTATTCTTCATCATAGATGAATGCAACATAATCAAGTCAAAATCATAAGGTCATAGACTCATCAACAAGTTACTCAATGTAGTCCTTATCTTCATCTATCATATACATCTTTCTCATGTACATATATATGTTCTTCATCTCTTTCACTCCTTTTCTACAGATGTTTTGGTATAGTAACTTACAAGATAAGTGCTTTCAAACTAGTTGACATCAATGACAACATAAACTGATTTAATCATATTACATATCTAATCAGCAACTCCTTGGTGATCTTTAATCATAGATTCTTCAATCAGGTTCTAAATCAGTTGTAGTTCATCAATCTCTCCCTTTGGCATTGATGGCAACTCAAGTAATATGAAATATACCATACACATACCAAACATGTATTCTAAAAATCTATGAACAAATGTTGTACAAGCTCTCCCTAGTGTAATATGTTTAATCACTATGTTACTAAACAACATTAGAAATCTTCATTTCTCTATAACTGATCTTCAATGTTCTGCTCCTATCAGATTATCTCTCCCTTAGATAGATATCTCAGTGTTCTCATTGGTGCATATTGTTTCATATTGTTTATCTCTCCCTTTGACAACAATGCCAAAGAAACAAATAAACAAACAACTCTATAGTAGCCATGTAACTCTCTGTTGTCTGATGCATTCTCTATATCTTTGTATACTAATATGCCAATATGTTCCAGCTCTCCAAACTTTTCATAGCCTTAGACATGATCCAAAGTGTGAACTATGATGCATCAACATGAATGATCTTCTAATAAGATTAGGCTGATGCAACATCCAAATCACATTAGTGATCGATAGATAGGGGACAAACCCCTAGTCTAGTCCTCAAGTATTCAAATGTGTCATTTGGTAGAGGCTTTGTAAATATGTCTGCAAGTTGTTCTTTAGATGTAACAAATTCTAACTTCACTTGCTTCTCATGTACTTGTTCTCTTCAGTAGTGATATTTAATAGATATGTGCTTTGTCTTAGAGTGCATCACTGGATTCTTTGAAATATTAATGGCACTTGTGTTATCACAGTATATAATCATCGGCTCAATGATTACCTTATTCATTCCTTCCAATACTTGCTTAATATATGCAATGTTTGAACAATTTTTAGCAGCAACAACATACTCTGCTTTAGTTGTAGACTGAGAAATGCAAGCTTGCTTCTTACTTGTCCATGTAACAATTCTTTCACCATAGAAGAATGCTCCTCCGGTGGTACTTTTTCTGTCATCAACATTTCTAGCCCAATCAAAGTCAGTATAGACCTTTAGTTCAAATTTTCCTTCCTTGTGATACCATAGTCCATAATCTTTAGTCTTTTTCAGGTATCTTAAGATTCTTTTTGTAGCAACCATGTGTGATTCTGTATGGTTTGCAGAAAATCTAACAACAATTCTCACAACATGCACTATATCTGGTCTACTATGTACTACATACATTAACTTACCAATCATAGATTGGTATAGTGTCTGGTTTACCTTTGTAGTTTCATGTTCCTTAGTCAGTGTACATCTAGTAGCCATCGGTGTTCCCATAGGTTTAGCATCTTCCATGCCAAATATTTTCAATACTTCCTTTATATATTTAGATTGTGTGATGAATATCCCATCACTCTACTAAATCACTTGTAGTCCTAGAAAGAATTTAATCTCTCAAAACATAGACATTTCAAAATCTTTTCTCATCTCATCAGAAAAGGCTTTACATATGTGATCTTGTCCTCCAAAAACAATATCATCCACAAATATTTCAGCAATAAGAATAGTATCATCAATATTTTATTTTACATACAAATTGTTGTTCTCACTAGTTCTAACAAATCCAATACTTAACAAATAATTATGCAGCCTTTCATACCAGGCTCTTGGTGCTTGCTTCAAACCATATAAAGCTTTATGTAGTCTACATACCATGTCTTTATTATCTGGATCAATGAATCCTTCTGGTCATTCTATGTAGACCTCTTCTTCTAGTATTCCATTCAAAAATGATGACTTAACATTCATTTGATAAACCTTGAATTTCTTGTGTGTGGCATATGCAAGTAACATTCTAACTCCTTCTAGTCTAGCAACAGGTGCAAATATTTCACCATAGTCAATTCCTTCCTCCTGTGCATATCCCTTGCATACTAATCTAGCTTTATTTCTTGTCACCTCTCCATCTTCATTGAGCTTGTTCCTGAATATCCATTTAGTACCGATAACATTCTTGTCGTTAGGTCGGGGCACTAAAATCCAAGTTTTGTTCTTCTCTATTTTCTCTATTTCTTCTTTCATTGCATTAACCCATTCATCATTCTCTAATGCAACTTTCATATTTTTAGATTCATATTCACAAACTAGACATGTACCTTGTCTTGTCTTACTCCTTGTTTGCATGTCAGCTTGTCTGTCTCCAATAATTTGTGTCTCGGGATGATGTCTCTTGAAAAATCTTGCTAGTACATAGTCTCTTCTTTCTTGTTCATCCTAGGCAAGTTCATTTGCTTTCTCGGTAGGTCCATCCTACTCGTCGGTTTCTCTTTCCTGTTCTTCAGTAGGGTTTTCCTATTGACCGGTTATCACTGTATGTTGCATTGCTAGAACCTCTAGTTGTTCAATGTAAGTGAATCTATCGTAGTCTTCTGGTTCCTTTCTGATTTCCTCTACATTCTTTTCATCAAACTCATCTACCTGAACATTAGTACTTTCAATCATTTTATTAGTAGCTTTATTCAAACACTTATATGCTTTGCTTTTAGTGGAATATCTTAGGAATATCTCTTCATCACCTTTTGAGTCAAATTTTCCATTTCTTTCATCTTTCAGAATAAAACATTTTCTTCCAAAAATTTTGAAGTAATTTACAGTAGGTTTGTGTCCAAACCATAACTCATAGGGTGTCTTGTTAGTATCTTTCTTTAGTTGAACTCGGTTTAGAACATAAATAGTCATGCTGACAGCTTCCCTTAGTATGTCTAAGAAACATTATTTTGCAACATCAGTGTCCTAGCATAGTCAACTATTGACATGTTCCTTCTTTCAGCAATGTCATTCCGCTGAGGTGTCATTAGCATTGAGACCTATCTTTTAATACCATGCTCATTAGAGAAATTAGTAAATTCATTAGAGATAAATTCACCCCCTCTATCAGATCTTAAGCATTTCAATTTCTTACCTCTCTTTTTTTCTACTTTTGCCTTATACCACTTGAACATCTTAAATGCCTCATATTTTTCTTTTAAGAACATGACAGTCATCAATCTAGTATAGTCATCAACAAAAAGAATAAAGTATCTATCTCCATAATAACTCTGAGTTCTCATAGGACCACATAGGTCAGTATGAACCAACTCAAGTATCTTCTTTTTTGAATAGTCTTTTCTTTTGAAACTGGACTTAGTCATCTTACCTTTCTGACATTCATGACACATAACATGATCAGGCTTTGACAAGTTAGGTAGACATCTAACTCTTTTTCTTTTACTGATCTTAATCATGTTATCAAAATTCACATGGCATAACCTTTTATGCCACAACCATGCATCTTCATCTTTCATTATCAAACAAGAAGACTGATCAATATCAAGATAAAATAGATTACCTCTGGATTGTGTACCAGTTGCGACAAGTCTTCCTCCATCATCATATATCTTTACTTTCTTTCTCTCAAAAGCAAGTCAGTGGCCTAAATTATTCAGTTGTGCCACACATAGCAGATTATAGTTCAGTCCTTTTACCCAATAATCATTTTCACATTTTATTCTATCATTAATCATCAGTGAAGCTTTACCTTTTACCATACAGGCTGCATCATTACCCATTCTCACAGATCCTCCATTGTATTCATCAAGTTGATCAGATTTATCTTCATCACCAGTCATGTGATGTGTACAGCCATTGTCTATGATCCATGTATCATTTTTATTAACTTTAGAGATTAGTGTTGTTTCTACATGTTTTTCTTCTTCCTCTGAGTCATCTTTCATAGAAACAAATACTACTTCTACAACATCATCAGAGTCAAATTCAGATTCATTTTCTTCAGCTATATAACATACCTTTTTGACTTTGTCATTATTGTCTCTGTTGTTGTGTCAGTGGCTCCTATTTTTTCTTTTCTCATAGCTTCCTTCAAATCAGTCTTTGGTTCTTTCATCATCTTTCTTATGTGGACATCTAGCAGCAATGTGGCTAACTTCTTTACAATTAAAGCATGCTAAAGATATCTTACCTCTATATCTTCCTTTATGTTTAGGTAGCCTTCTGGCCATAAGAGCTTCAAGTTCATCAAGTTCATCATCAGTATTATTATCACTATCATTCTTATTATTCGGGCTACTAGACTTACCAATCTTCAGAGAAGTCATAAAGGTAGATTCAATAGGTGGTACAACACTATTGTCAAATTTATTCAATTCAAAGGTTGTAAGTTTAAAAATCAGATTGTCAAAAGTAAGGTTGTTGCCAGATGCAGACCTTGTTTCATGAATTATAGAAATTTTGATTGCATAAACCGGCAATAAGGTTCTAAGAACTTTTCTTACTACTCTCTTCACTAATAACACCACCAGATGCTCTAATAGCATGTACTACCTCTTTCAGTCTATTTGTGTACTACACAATATTCTCACCTTCCTTCATCTTCATATCATTGAATCTACCCCTTAGGCTTTCAGCTCTGGCTCTTTTGACATTCACATCACCACTATAAACTTGAGAAAGTTTATCTCACATACCTTTGGCAGTTATGCAGCTTTTAATATCTTCAAATTCAACATCGGTATAGGTAGCAACAATCTCCATCATAGTAACATTGTGTTCATTCCTGTCTCTTAGTTGATCAAGAGTCAAGGGACCAGTGGTTGGTTCAATGCAGACATTCTCTATTAATATAAGGGAGGAATTCCCAATTCCAGATATGTGAAGCTTCATTTAGCTTTGCCATACTGCGAAGTTATCTTTGTTTAGATTTGGTACTTCCCTCTTATACATTTTGGGATATTTGTACTAAAGTCCATAAAACTCTATTCCAAGAAACCAATGCTCTGATACCAATTGTTAGAATAACTGAGAGGGGGGTGAATCAGTTATCTAGTGTCCCAAGTCAAAATGTATAATCCAAAACAATTTATCTCAAACTTCTACTACTTGGTAACTTAAAATATTATATTCTTTGTACTTTTACCGATTACCAATCAATAACATATAATGATTACCGATCAAATCAAATATGCAACATGAAAATATGACATCAAACAAATATCACAATCAACACATAACACAAGAGATTTAACATGGAAACCCTGTGAAGGAAAAAATCACCTAGGACCGACAACCCAAAAATTGTTCACTCTTCTAAAGTGAGATTGGTGAAGACCCAACCTTGTTAAAGGTTACAAACACATTGTTAAGTGTGACCTTGTTAGAGGATTTTAGACCAACTATTATTGTCCAACTAGCATTCACTATGGGGTTGACAAGATAACAATGTTCATTCTATGAATGATACATAAAAAAGACTTTCCTAGTCCACTCGGTTAAGAGATTTGACTGTATATAATGGTTAAAATGTAACAATAGGTGATCTGCCTTAATACTACTTCAATTACAGATGTACAAATCAATGTTAGGCTCATTCCAATCCTTTGATCATTATAATAATTTTTCTTCAATCAATTTCAGTGACTTATTGTTGCTCGGTAATAGCTTCCCGATGCTTAGTATACTTTGCAAGTTTGGTTCTCCTTAACTAGTTTGATCAGATATGCATGAAAACTTGTTCACGCAATAATTATGTAGTATCCTTCTTTCGACATTAGTTTTAATGTGAAACTTTGTCTCTTATATAGACATGTAAACCAGTTTCTTCTCTTCCATCATATTTTTCTGCTTAATCATCTCTGTTCATTTTTCCACTTTAACCTTCCTCAGTTGATGTGTCAATAACACATTTTAATTCAATCTATCATATATTCCTTGAATTATGCTAGCCATTGATCTTTGTAAGAAAATTTATCTGTTACCTTGAAGTTATATACTTTCCAGCTCATCAATCCTTATCGGCTAAACTAATCATTTAGTTCCTTTCTCCTGCTCGATTAAGAAAGAAATGTGTCGGTGAACACAAGCTCGGTTTACACTATGCTCAGTATACACTACGCTTCGTCGGTGTATACTGAAATGCTTCATTAACCGGCAACACTACTTTGTGTCTTTCAGCTCTATTCTTCATCATAGATGAATGCAACATAATCAAGTCAATATCATAAGGTCATAGACTCATCAACAAGTTACTCAATGTATTCCTTATCTTCATCTATCATATACATCTTCCTCATGTAGATATATCTATTTTTCATCTCTTTCACTCCTTTTCTACAGATGTTTCAGTATAGTAACTTACAAGATAAGTGAGTTGTCAAACTACTTGACATCAATGACAACATAATACTGATTTAATCATATTACATATCTAATCAGCAACTCCTCGGTGATCTTTAATCATAGATTCTTCAATCAGGTTCTAAATCAGTTGTAGTTCATCACATCTTCTCAACAAGGATGGTTTCTAACTTGCCGACTCCAAGCAAGGTCACTTTTGAAATCAAAGATTACTAGTTCAAGAGGTCAAAACACAAGAACCCAAGGTGCGAACAAGATTCTAACAATGGGGTAAGTGACCTGATCTGACCGGATCAACCTAGGAAGACTAGAAATGATAGGATAGAAAATCAAGAAAGTTGACAGTTTCAGGCGATAATGAATTAGCATTGGGCGATAACTCACTCTAAGGACAAGTGACAGGTGTTGACAGCAAGCTATAAAAAGTTTTTTTTCGACTCAAGAACTTAGTTTTTGCTTGTTTTAATTGACCAACTAGATGAATTAACAAATTCTTATCATTAAGCAAGCACACAAGATATCAATTAGGGAGTTCAAGAAAATAACTATCTTCAAACAATGAGAAAGAGACAAAGAAACCTTGCACATGAACAAGAATAGTGACATAGTATTCTACTCCCTAAAGATGTTATGTGTGTATCTTCTCAAAATGTTTTTCAGTCACGCACATAGTCCTAGAAAGACAAATTTGGTTGCACTATGGTTCGTAGTAATGGTCAACTCTGCAACTTTTGTAATCTCAAGTGGGTGAACTCCAATCTAGGCACATAGGGGTTTTGACACATTCTGAGAATTTAATCAATCGAAGATGCTAAGGAGATTTGACAGCCCAACAAGAAACTACACTTGTGGAGATTTCTTCCACAAGGACATTTATATAGTGGTTGTTTCTACCATAGTGAAAATTTCTATTACTACTTGAGGTTTCATCCATGTGGTTTACCCAATAAAAGGAGTGTCCACTACGATTAACCCTCTCTAAAAGGGAGACTCACAAAAAGGACCACATGGGGACTTAGCTTGGATTCAAGGATCTAAGTTTCTGATGTGCCCAAAAGGGAACAAAGCATAATCCTCTATCCTCTTCACCTCACTCAAACATAGCAAACAAATTCATTGACCTGCTAAGACTGAAACCACCTCACCAAGGTTCATGATGTCAACAAAAATGTCTACCGATCTCTCTAAGTGGGTCCAAGAGAGAATGTACTGATCAAAGTTGAGGACTAAACTAAGTAAGACCGTGAGATAATAATATTATCCTCCCTAACTACAAGGGGTTCTATCATCAAGAAGAGCTTCACATGTAAGACAAGTGAATGAAGCTTGCTCTCTCAAGAATGCCAAAAATAGTGTTCATAGGGCCTAATTACTATATGGTGCAGAGCACCTCCCATTTTGCTAGGTTAGTGAGTGTTTAAGGTTTTGTTATGTTTTTTATGTGAGTTAGAATAAGATCCATTAGGTTGGATCCATGGTTTTGATTGTAAGAGCCAAATGAGCTCATGAGGGGTTAGTGGTCCTATTTAGCCTAACTGGCTTCAGGAGTCTCAAAGTTTTATTTTTGTGTAGAAATGGTCCAAAATATGTTTTAGGACCCTAAGTATCTTAACTAGGGTCCCTAGAACTTAGTCACACTCTTTGAGGTGACCCAAAGAGCCTAAAAGCTCTCAAGGACAAAAGTTGCTAGCAACTTTGTAAAGTTGCTCGAGCAACTTTTGAAACTTTTTGAAAAGTTGCTCAAATGGAAGTTATGGTGGTTGTAACCACTCATTCTTGATATATGAGCATGGGATCAATGGATTTTAATGGTTAATGAAGTTTTGGTTTGATTTTCATAATTAAGAATTACCTGTATGGATGTTAGACTGTAGTTCTCATTGATTGCAGGGTTTCTTTTGTTTCTTGTACGGCCTGTATGGATTGGCCATGGTGATCAAGACCCATGGAAGTGTAGTGTGTTGAGTTATCTTTCTTCTACATTGATTAGATAGGTACCAAGTTAGTTTAGTGAGGTTTGACAGGCATTTCAAGGCACTGGTCTGTAAAGTCTATTTACAAAGCCTCCATGGTTGAAATGGCTCTAACCTGAGCATCCACTAGTGGAAATGGCTAAAACCATAGGGGATGGAAGGTTAGAGTTTGTATATAATGTTTATGTTTTCATTTTTTTTTTGGCACTAATATTTCTAGACCAAGAAGGAAGCCCTATGGCTGATTGTTGAAAATAGGTGAGCTAGGACATGGTAAAGATTGCATTGGTTTGAACGCCCATGACCTTTGGAAAGGGACTTAGTAGAATTTTTAGAATCCCTAAGGAGTATCCTTAAATATTCAAAAGGTTAGAGAAAGGGATTTGAGGTTGGAAAACCAATTTGATGGTCATTTGTGCAAACTGGTCCAGAGGCCTAATTAATAGGCTAAAAACTAGGGCCTGATAATAGCTAGGGTTATGGGTGCAACCAGAAGCCTAAAATTTGGATTTGGAAAGTGTTAGTGGATACCTTAAATATTTTCAAGGTATTTTGTGAGGTTGTTTGGGTATTTTGGAAGCATTAGGCCAAAATTAGTGAAAATAGACCTACTAGGAATTGAGCCAATTAGGCCTCCTAGTGAGTTTGATACTAAAAGTCTTGGTAATGTATCCAGAAGTGTGGGGAAGGGTTCCAAATGAATTTTGAAGGGTCAAAGACTTAGTTAAGAGTGGAAGTGTTGTGTGGGAATATCCTAAGCTAGGGTTTGGGATTCTAGAGGAGAGTTCTAGTGAAGAAGCCTGGAGAATTGAAGGGATAATTGGTCTAAGTAGTTGTGAATCTTCTATAAGTCAACTATACCTTGGAGAAGAAGTTGATTGAGAGGATCTTGGAGATCCACATTGGAGAAGATAACACAAGGAGTAACCATTGTATGGTTAGAAGAGGTTAGAAGCATTGGGGAAACACTAGAGTCCTAAACCCTCTGCATCACTATGTGGAACATATATGCAAGAAAGAAAATCTAGATTCATTCTTTCCTTTAGAGCAAAAATTGAAATGTGATCTATGAAAACAAGAAAAGCTCAAGCTAAACATATGAGAGATTCATTTTTTATTTCCAAAATCTAAATGTTATAGAGATGCAACAAAATACCTGAAGTCCAAAGCAACGCGCTTAGTATATTTTACCTTATTTTTATTTTTGTTGAGCTTTTCCGTGCAAGCAACCCATGAACTCTCCAACAAGAAAATAAGATATGCAGTGTATATTCAACTTATGCAAACCTTAGGGTTAGATCTAAAATTAAATTTTTAGGAGAAATAATAACCAATAAATAATCCAGATGACAACTCATAGCATGCATTGAACCATGAAAAAGAAGTGTATACTCATCACAAAATTTTATTTTTTTTGCATTTGACCTAGTCAACAAGATCTAATTTTTTTATATGATTTTGGCCATAAAAATAGAAACAAAAAATATATACCCCTTCTAAAAACTAGATATCTTTTCAAAAATGTAAAAATTTTAGAAAAATCTCTTCATTTGTGCCCTACAGACCCATTTTACCAAAACATACCAATTTTTGTAAATTGACTATTTGAGCTATGATATTGCATCCAAATTTAAAATAGCAAAAATATAACCCCTGTATAATTTAAAGAGATTTCTAAAAATATTAAAATTTTTGAAAAATATTCTGATTCGCGTCGAAAATTAATTTTTTATAAAAAAATAAAGAAAAAATTATAAAAAATTCAAAATACCTTAGAAAATTTTGAATTTTTTACTGAAGCTTCTCAGATATGTATCCAACTTGCAAAAAATAATTCAGACTAAAACTACAAGCCATTTGGGAGATATGATCAAATCTTTGAAAATATAGGGTTTTAGTCTCCAAGCAAATCTGCACAAGGGGGTTAACTCCAAAATAACCAAAACCAGCATGTAAAGGTGGGTTGTCCCACACTGGGCACCAAAAAATATGTGCTAAAATGTTGACACACTTCTATGAGTCATTATATCCAAGATTTATCAAGAATGAGGTCTCAAATGGCGACTCGTAGCTCTCTATTCATGGAGTGCAAGGGTTTATGATAGAGGCCCTCAGCTTAGACCTAGTTTGTGTCCATGCAAGTACACCATAAAACAAGAGATTCAAAGAGGGAAAATAAGAATGTTAGTCTCTATGATGATCAAGTATGCATGAAAATGAAAATGAAAGGTATTCTATATGATAACAATGCATAAAAGAAAACTAATCTATGAAAGGAAATACGCATGCAAGATTATTCTGTGAAATGAAATATGAATCTAATATAATATGCAAGTACAAGAGTAATCTAAATAGATTGCCATGAAGGCATGAGAGAAGAAGACAAGAAAAGAAAAGTTGCAATGTTCAAGCTCAATTGCTCAAATTATCCTCTAAAATTGCTCTCCAAACCTGCATAACAATAACATTAAATTTGGATCTCTAAAATCTCCATGCCTAAAATGAGAAGGAGAGGGCTCTTTATAAAGGATTTAGAAATGAATGGACAGTCAAGATTAAGAGGCAAAAAGAAATGAGCAATGATGGAGATTAAATCTTAGTTGATCCATGTGCTCAAGATTATCAAGATGCAAAATCAATGGACATGGTTAAGAGGCAAAAAGATGTGTGAAAGAGATTAAGAGGCAAAAGGAGATTCCATTCATCTTGGAAAATGTGCATTCAATGTGTAGACAAAAAGTCTTTTTCTTTTTATTTTTATTTTATTATTTATTTATTATTTTTAGCAAAGTGGTTTTCATTATTTAATTATGTTAGGAATAGTCCCAAGAGATAACTAAGAGAGGGGGGGTGAATCAACTATCTACAAGTTTCAATTCTTTATCCAATTAAGTATACTTAAACAAAAGCATAAACACAATGAAAGAAAACTTGAACACAACACCAATGTTTTGGTTACGGGAAAACCCAAATAGGTAAAAACCCTAGTGGGAATTGACACCCACTAATAATTTGCACTAGTGTATTATGATCCTTGTTAGAAGATCCTTAACCCTATTAGGAGTTTTCTTTACAATGCATTTAATACAGTGACCTGGTCAAGGGTCAGACCCTGTGAGGAGTCTTTTACAATTAACCCTGTTAGGAGTGAGGACGCATTGTTCAAGAGCACACTACTCAAAGGCACGAAGGAACCTTCTTTTTAATAAATACACACTATATCTAGATCTTGGTGAACTACGCTTTGACCTACTATCTAGATCAGTTCCAATGTATAGCAAAAACTCTTTACTTGGTCACATAGACCTTCTTCGGATGGCTCAACACTTCGCACACTCTATTATGCTCTTCCAATTAACTCTGAACCATGACTTAGCAATCAAAAATAACTACCTATAAATATCTTTCCTCTAAATGATATAATCAATTCAGCCTATTAGAACCTCCTTGAAATCATATTAGAGAAATCATAACATACTCCAATAATAATTCTATCAACTCTACTAAGCACACATCACAACCTGTGACTTGTCTAAATCAATAAGTGTAGGCATATGCTACACACTGTCGGCTCTACCAAAATAACTGATACTTTATCCTCAAGATGAATTGCATCATGCACTCTTAACCGAACATAGTTAACTCTTTTTTTATCACTAATCCAAGGGTGCATACAGTAATGATAGGTGCAACTCTTGTACTAATAAAATCTCTGTCGGCTCTTCTAGATAAAAATAAGAAACTGCAACTATTGAATAGCGACTGCATAAATTCACTTTTGTTGATCGTCAGACTCTACATCCATGAATGTAACATTACTAACATGTCTTCATCACATATCCAAATGTGCAAGGCTCCATGATAACTATACAGACAATCACTCACAGAACACTACCTGTAACTCTATCAGGAACACTCTTGACCCAAGTTGTTGCACAAATGTCTATACTAACATTCAACCTCTGCATCCATGATATCATGTTGATAACATGTCCATGCTTCATATACTTAAGGCTTACTACATAATTCCTCCGCACATGCTACTTACCATATGTTTTCATCAATAACAAACATACAGTCAATAGTGGCTTGTTGGCAAATCTCCAACAATCTCCTCCTTTGGCATTGATGGCAACATATAGAATGAAAAACACCACCAACCCAAATGAACATTTCTTTTATAACATTCTCCATTTCCTCATCAAAAATCCCCCAAGGATGAATCCTCCATCTGCTACAATATTCTTCAATATTCTCGATTTCCTCAATTGAACTGCTTTGATGACTGAATACTACTCTCCCTTAGTATATTACTCTTTTGCTTCTATTTTTCATGATTCTATATACTACTCCCCCTTTTAAATCAATGGAAAAGGGTGTCATTCATTTTAAGCATCGATACTACTCTTGAGGTAGAGTATTCAACCCTCCATCAGTCCCTGAGGACTAATGCTTTTCCTTCTTTCTTCTAAGAAGAATTAGGGAAGGGAATTACTCCCAACTTCTCCCTGAGATACTCAAAAGTATCCTTTGGCAAGGGTTTTGTAAATATATCTACTAACTGATATTTAGTACTCACATAATCCAACTTAACTTCTTTCTCTGCCACTTTCTCTCTTAGGAAGTGATACTTGATCTCAATGTCTTTTGTCTTTTCATGCATCACGGGGTTTTTTTACATATTGATAGTACTAGTGTTATCATAATGAATAACAAGAGGATAATCAATCTGAATTCCAAAATCTTTTATTATTTGCTTGATCCAAACTATTGTAGAATATTTCAGGCCTGCTGCAACATACTTCACTTCTATTGTTGACTGAGAGATACAATTTTGCTTCTTACTTGTCCAAGTGACAAGTCTATCACCAAGAAACATTGCTCCTCTTGATGTACTTTTTCTATCATCAACGCATCCTTCCCAATCTGCATCAGTATATACATGAAGCTCAACATTTTCTGAATTGGGATACCATAGACCATAATCTATAATGCCTTGTAAGTATCTAAATATTCTTTTTACTGCCATGAGGTGACTTTGTTTAGGGTATGCTACAAATCTTCCAACTATGCCAACTGCATTAGAAATATCTGGTCTAGTTTGAGTAAGATAAATGAGTTTTACAATCATAGACTTGTATAATGTTATATCTACTATTGGTGAATCATATTCTTTTGTAAGCTTGCATCCAATTATCATAGGTGACCCTACTAGCTTGCAATTATCCATCTTAAATTTCTTTAATATTTCTCTCACATACTTTGATGGATTAATGAAAATACCTTTCTCTAGTTGTTGCACATTTAATCTCAAAAAGTATTTGATAGGTCCAATTATGCTCATCTCAAATTCACACTGCATCTCCTTATAAAATTCTTCACTAAGCTTGTCATTACCTCCAAAGATAATGTCATCAACAAATATAGCTACTAGTAAAAAACTTTTAGATGTCTCTCTTATGAATAGATTACAATATGTTGCTCATTTCTTGAATCCAATCTTTGTCAAGTATCCATCAAGTCTCTCATACCAAGCTCTAGGGGCTTGCTTAAGTCCATAGAGGTCTTTCTTCAGTCTGCATACCATATTAGGTCTGTTTGATAAGGTGAATCCTTCTGGTTGTTCAATGTAAACTTCTTCCTTTATTTCTCCATTCAAGAATGCTGACTTAACATCCATCTGATAAACCTTGAAGTTTTTGAATGTCGCATAAGCTAGGAACAAATTAGTAGCTTCTAATCTTCTCACAGGTGTAAATGTGTGTGAATAATCAATACCTTCTCTTTGTTCATATCCTTTACATACTAACCTTTCTTTATTCCTTACTACTGTGCCATCTTCATTCATCTTATTTCTGAATATCCATTTTGTTCCAATCACATTCTTATTACTAGGTCTTGGGACCAGTTCCCAAGTATCATTCTTAATGATTTGATCAAGTTCTTCTTTGATAGCATCATGCCAATCAAAATTATTACATGCCTCTTCAACACATAAAGGTTCAATCTGAGATAGCAAACATACCGCCTCATTACTTATTGAACTCTTTTCTTTTGATCTTGTTGTGACTTTTCCACTCTGATCTCTAATGATGTCATCCTTAGAATGATATCTATAAGTAAACTTTGGAACTTTAGGTGATGATGTCTCATCATCCTTCTAATTTTCTTCTTCACTTGTTTCAGGGTCATTGAATAATACATCAATATTGTCAAACATCTCTTCAACTACTATCTCACTAGTGGAAGGTTTGGGTTCTTCTTCAATCATAGGTGAATAATCATGATATCTTTCTTGAACCATAAAATTTTTATCAATCTTAACATGAGCACTTTCAATGATCTTCCTCAATCTTAAATTGAAACATCTATAAGCTTTTCTTTTAGTAGAGTAACCAAGGAAAATACCTTCATTGCTTTTTGCATCAAACTTTCCTACTGCTTCATCCCTCTTGATGTAGCACTTGCTTCCAAATATTCTAAAGTATTTCACTGTAGGAATATTGCCAAACCATATGTCATAAGGTGTCTTGTCTGTGCTAGGCCTTAATTGAATTCGATTGATGGTATATACTATTGTATTAACTGCATCTCTCCACTAGGTGTGTGCAACTTTTCCTACAATCATGATGGTGTGCGCTGTATCAAGGATGATCCTATTTCTTCTCTCTATAATCCCATTTTACTAAGGGCTTCTAGTTGCACTCAACTATCTCTTTATACCATGTTCTTTGCAGTATTCATAGAATCTGTCAAAGGTGAACTCTCCTCCTTTGTCTGATCTTAGACATTTTATCTTTAGTCCAGATTCATTCTCAACCTTAGCTTTGAATATTTTGAACTTCTCAAAAGCTTCCGACTTATCTTTCAACAACCTAACCCACATCATTCTAGTATAATCATCAACAAACAAGATAAAATACTTTTCATCATAGTATGATCTTGTTTGAGTTGGTCCACATTGGTCATCAATCAAGTTAATGATATCTATCAAACCAAAGATGAAAAACTAGTGCCTTATAAAAAGATGGTGGATGATCTAAGGAAATACTTTGCACACATCACTTTCTAGAAAATTCTGAGAGTAGATAATAAAGCAGCTGATGCAATGGCTACACTAGCCTCTATGTTATAAAATTCAGAAAATGATTTCAGACATGAGTTCCTAGTGGAAACGTTATGCTACCCAGCCTATGATAATCCTGAATCTAGGATGATCTGTTCAGTAATTGGACATGATTCTTCCTGCTGCCACCATATCTATTCCTACCTCTAGGATCAAATTATTCCAGACACCTATACCCAGAATGAAAAATGCCACCTAATCCGTAGTGCTTCACGATATGTCATCATTGCTAATGACTTGTATAGGCGAGGTCTAGATGGTACCCTCCTTAGATGTTTAGAACCCAATGAGTCTAAGCGTGCGTTAGTGGAGGTGCATGAAGGCATCTGTCATTCTCATTTGAATGGCTTGACACTGGCCCACAAACTTATCAGAGTTGGTTACTATTGGCTTGATATGGAGAAAGAAGCTATACAATATGCTAAGGCTTGTAAGCAGTGTCAACTTCATGAGAATTTGATCCACACTCCTGCTAAGGAGTTAATCCCATTTATCACTTTCTGGCCATTTCAACAGTGGCCCTTTGACTTGGTGGGTCAGATTCACCCATCTTCTTCAAATGGACACAAGTTCATTCTCACCGCTACAGATTATTTCACCAAGTGGGTTGAGGCGGTACCTTTAACTATAGCAAATGGAAAATCTATAGCTATGTTTATCCTGAATTATATCATCTGTAGATATGGTGTACCTTCCTCAATAATCACTGATAATGGGGGACAGTTCAAGAATAAGGATTTAAAAGAGTTATGTTCCAAGTTCAAGATTACTCAACATTGGTCTTCCATCTATTATCCTCAGGGTAATGGACAGGCGGAAGCATCAAACAAGGCAATCCTTAAAATTCTACACCACACAGTTCACAAATCTGGTAGATACTGGCACCTCCAGATTAATCCGGCTTTATGGGCCTATAGAACAAGCATTCAAACTCCAATAGGGGCCACACCCTTTGCTTTAGTTTACAGTGTAGATGTTGTGTTGCCTATTGAGGTTGAGATTCCTACATTACGAGTCTCTCTGAAGAACCTCATTACTGATGAAGACATCAGAATATCCCAGCTACAAGAGCTTGAGTTACTAGATGAGCGTTGGAAGGTGGCATTTGATCATCTCCGAGCATACCAAAAGAGAATATCAAAAGCCTACAATAAGAAAGTCAGACAAAGGGAATTCCAAGTGGGTGATCTCATCCTGAGAGAAAACCCCAAGAATCAGCAGCAGCGAATCCAGAAAGGAAAATTTGAACCAAACTGGCTAGGTCCATACATTATTACTGCAACATTTGGGTCTGGTGCTTACCAACTCTCCACCACTGAAAGAGAACAACTCAAAGAGCTGATCAATGCTCTTCATCTGAAGAAGTTCTACAGCTAAGACATTCTCTCTATGCTCATGTACATACTTATTGATCCTAAAAAAATCCTAAAAATTGTAAAATGTCCTAAAAAATTATCATCTTAAAAACCTGGTACACAGGCACTTTGATGTATCTATTATCTTGGTGAAACCCTGGTAAATAGGTGCCTTGATAATAATAAAAAAAATAAAAAAATAAAAATAAAAAATAAAAAATAAAAAATAAAAATGAAATATTCAAAAATACATAAAAATTAAAAAGAGAGAAAAGTACAAAAAAAATTGAAAAAGAAGAAAAAATGTGCCATTGATGAAAACCTGGTAAATAGGCGTCATGGAAGCAAAAATGGAATCACTGCCAAGATGTTGAAAACCTGGTAAGTAGGTGCCTCTTGTTTCCTAAAGCAATACCTTCTCTCAGCATCACTTGGCTCTTAGTTTCCTATTTTAATTGGCTTTCCCGCTTTAGTTTGTTGTTCTCACTTTCCTGCTTTAGTTTGTTTCTCACTTTAGTTCATTTCCTGCTTTGGTTTTCTAGCTCATTCTTTCACTTTCAGTTATCTTCGAGATTTTTCTCAACTCTTCATGGATTGGAACTAGTCATACTTGGGGGCACCTCCCTCATCTAAGGGGCATTCTCCTATCACTTTCAGAGACTCTTTTGTGCATCGGTCACCAGTGTTTCTCACTACATCCACCTAATGATGCCTAACTACTTATGAGATTTCTCTCCTTGAGGATCTCTCGTGTATCGGTCACCAATGGTTCCCACTATGCCTATCTACTGATACCTAGCTTTCGTTTGACCTCTCTCTTTCGGGATCTCTTCCTTACATCAGTCACCAGTGGTTCCCACTGCGTCTGCCTATTGATGTTTCGCTAGTATCTCAGAGATTTCTCACCTTGAGGATCTCTCTCGTATCGATCACTAGCATTTCTTGCTATGTCTTTCTATCGATACTTTGTTTAGCTCCCTGATATCTTCTTGAGACTTCGTTTCTTGCGACAGCCACCAGTGGTTCTCACTGCGTCTATTTGTTGTCGCTATCTTGTTGAGACTTCAAATGTTGTGCATTTTCGATTCGACTTCAATCCACTTGAACATGAACTTAAACTGAAACTAAAACTAACTTTGTGTTCCTCTGAGGCATGCTAAGCTTTGTTTTCTTTGAGTGCTTGTTTGCTTGCTTTATTTTCTTTCTATTTGATGGTTTAGTTCCAATGACCCAAAGGATCTATCTAAGAGGGGTGTCCATCTATAAGAGCCTTCATCTCATATTGGATGGACATGCGTACCTCGACTCCTTTTATATGGATGCTTTGGTGAGGTTGGTTCTTCTCCTTGTCTATTTTTGAGTGACTTTTTTTTTTTTTTTTTTGCTTGCTACAAGTGAAATTGCAAACGCTCGTCCTGCTAAGTGAACGTAAGGGTCACTGTGAGCACCATTGAAATGCTTATCTTTCACCTAGCAAATGGAAGAAACTCTTGTGTGTCTGGTGTGTTTTTATGCAAGAAACATTCAGGTCATTCTAGCAACTATGCTTGGATGATTATGTCAACTTGCTAAATCAAAAGGAATAGGTGAGCAAGTCATTCTGGCTTCTTGTGCCTTAATGCTTACACCGCATTCTGACAAATCTTAGACTAATTTCATATTCATATTCTCATGATAGCAATATCAGTGAGAGTTCTATACCGAACACTCTGTGATGATGATTATCCAATAAGTCATTTGTCAAGAGATTAATTTGGTCTTCCTGTCAAATCAAATAAATATGATACATTTATTTGATTTAACTAGAAGACTGAAAAAAAAAATCATCCATAGATGCATAGGAACATCAAGTCCATCAAAAGTTCATTATTTCATCATAATATATACATACATCTAAAAATAAAACAATTTGGACACATGAAATCCTCCTTTTATATATATATATATATATATATATATATATATATATATATATATATATATATATATATATCATGGTGATTACATTTGGTACACATCATGTGTCTAGCCAAAAATAAATAAATAAATAAATTTGGGGTACATACAAATCTTCCCTTCATATATATAAATATGTCGAATACATTTGGAACACATCATGTGCCCAGCCAAAAAAATTACAAAACCAAAAAAAAAAAGAAAAAAAAAATAAGGAAACAACAAAATACAACAACTGTGTCATTGCTCAGCTTGAGGAGATTCTAATGAAGAATCACCTCTTCCCCCACTTCTATGTCTCGATGGTCAAGCACCCACACCACCAATTGGCCTATTCACCCACTGCGCCCTTCCTCTGTCTGTGAATGTTGCTTGCCTCTGATCTACTGGAACTGCTTGATGGTACAATCCCATATAGTAGGCAGCTTCTCGACCAACTCTAGCTGATTCTCTCATCACTGACAAATTCTCCATCAATAGTTGAGATGCTCCTGGGAGTGTGACTGCCCATCGTGCAATATCTCGCTCATCTTTTTAGGCTTCTACCACAAACCTCCATCGATATCTATTCACCGTCACATCCTCTAGCTGTTGTCTAAGATTGTTCACCTGTTGTGTCACTACATTCAGTCACTCTTGTGTCTCCTCCGACATGGCGTCAATATCTATCATGGTTTTCTAGGATGCTTCCACACTGCTCTGTAATGTGTCATAGGCTACCTGGGCACGATCTGCTTGCACCCGTTCTACCTCTATCACCCCCTGCATACGGGATCCTTCAGTCCGTGCACTATCTTCCCATACCCTATCCATCATACCTTGCAACCATGTCACCTCACTTTCCACTTGATCCGCCCTTTCTTCTTCTACTGCTAGTTGTCATTGCAAGTCATCTCTCTCTTCCACCACCTCATTGTAGTCTTTTGACAGCACAAATTGTCACCACATTACTGGCTGTGGTACTACTGCTTGTGCTGCAACCATTGGCTCTGGTTCAAGTTGTTGTACAACAGGACCTAATATCTGTTGATCACCTTGTCAACCTTGTTCAAGAAGACAAAGAATATATGATACCTCAGTACTGGTCGATGTACAACAGGAGTCAATCTCTGTTGATCACCTTGTGGACCTTGTTCAAAGAAGCTAGAGAGTATTGGATATCTTGATCTCCATGAGGCATATTGCTCCTGAGATCTAGCCTCCTGCCTTCTCTCATCAGCTTCCTCTGTGTGTCCCCTCCAAGTAGCCTTCGATAGCAAAGGACCTGAGTCTCTTTGTGAGCATCTTACGCTAAGCTCTGGCCTCCATGAAGCATATTGCTCCTGAGAGGTGGCCTCCTGCCTTTCCTCACCCGCTTCTTCTATTTGTTCCCTCCATGTAGCCTACGACAGCAAAGGACCTAGATCTCTCTAGGGACGTCTTATCATGAGCTTTGGCCTCACCTGTCTCCCATCTGCACTCTCATCACCGCCATCTTCATTCCTTCTACTTTCTTTCATTATGCTTACTACCTTTTCTTCTCCCCACTAATGATATTTCTTTCTTCACCTTCTTCTCTTATACACTTGATGTGTTTTCTCTTGTAAATTTTCCATGGCCTTTTCTCTTGCTAAATACCAATCATTCATGCCTACGCACCCTATCGCTATTAGTTCATCTTGTCCTTATACCTATTGTATATAGCGTAGCAACACTTCTTACTAAAAAATAAATCTTGTCAGAAAATCTTAAGATTTTCTTCATCCGTTGTACACATCCTCATCAATCTTGCAATGACATTTGGTCAGAAATCTTGTCCCATCAAGCCCTATACTTCAGCAGCTCCTAGGGGAGACTCTTGCCTAGCTATTATTGTGATTTCTCTCCTCAAGAATTTCCCTCGCAACAGTCACCAGTGGTTCTCATTGCATCTACCTACTCTTGCCATCCTATTGTTCATCCTGTGAAGTGAACATATGGGTCACTACAACCATGCTTATCATATGCTTGGGCAAGTTCTTACTTGTCCATCTTTTTAATATCCTTGGAAAATCTCTTCTTTTTTCTTTTTTTTTTAAAGGGGTAAAATGTCTTGAAAAAAGTGTAAAAATATCAAATATTTTTTTCAAAAATCTTAAAAAAACAATAAAATAAATAAAATCAAATACTTTAAAAATCTGTAATAAATTTGTACATAATCATTTTCCTTGCTTTGTTTTAACTTATGTTTGTTGGATGATCTTCTGAGATCCTGAGGCATTTGTTCATATGTCTTAGGAAGAATGAGATCACTCTCTGTATGCTATGTGTTTGTTTACGCAAATGGATCATCGTCCTAGCTTTCTATGCCAGGTATGACATATCCACTTTTGCAACATCAAAATAAAGCTCTAATGACGTGAAGTGCACTTATGAAAGCAAGTATCATCACCAATCCTCTTTGCTCCATCTAACATTCCTTCCATCAATCTTATCTAACCTCAATCTTTTCAAAAAATTGTCCTCAAATCAATTTCTACCCAATTTTTCAACGGGGCATCATATCTCTCTTTTGTCAATCCACTAAGGCACATCGCTTGGGGCAATCTAATCTCAATTTTGAAAATCAATTCTGACTGGTATTTGGGAAACCTAACCTAGATTCTAGAAATCAAAACTCCATTCTAGAGATAATCTTGAAATCTACACAGCACTTGGATCATATCAGATTCATCAAAATCCATATCAATCTGGTATTCTTTTAATCTTGTTAACTATATCAAATTTTCGTAACCATCGATTCATCAATGTTATTTCCTTGATTCTTCATAACTGAAGGGTTTAGATGTGATACAAATGTGATTCTTATTGACAATCGGGTCTAGAATCGGTCACTCACTTCTTCGTAATCATAGGTTCAAAATCAGTCATCTTATCACTTGTTCGTAATCATCGGTTCATTGTTGGTACCGTTAACAACATCTCAAATATTTGGTCGATCAAGACCCAATCTAGACATCAATCATCACATCAGACTATTCTTTGAACCACTATGCTTCGCGTAGTAATTCAAAGAGGGGCAAAATGTAATACCCCAAAACTAGCCTCAGTATATCAATCTTTATAAATCATCAAAGTCCTATTATACTAGGCAATTATATCTTCTAATTTACTCTACTCGACTTAGTGTCAAATACAGAAAACCTTAAATTTATATTAATCACATACTACATTTAATATAATGGCTAAACAAACCCTATGATTGATTAATTTAAAGTCCTAGTACTTTTATTAATTAAATCCCCTTCTATTAATTTAAATAAATACATTTAAATTAATTCACATTTCCTTTTTTAACCCACTTGGAATTAAATATTACATTTAATTCTATTTTCTTCTATTAATTTAAATAAATATATTTATCTATTTAAATTAATTTATATTTTCATTTAACCCACTTGGAATTAAATATTACATTTAATTATATTTTCTTCTATTAATTTAAATAAATATATTTATCTAAATTAATTCATATTTCCCTTTTAACCTACTTGGAATTAAATATTATATTTAATTCTATTTGAGCACATGGCTCCTAATTCTCACCAAACTCATCTTTCTTACCCACCCACTAAAATTAAATAATGATTTCTTCAACCTCTAAAGTTTTCACTTCTCCTCTCAAGTCAAAAATAATCACATGGGAAGAAATATAAATTATCCAAATAATTAAAACTCTACAAACTCGGATTTGGACTTTGGGGTCATTTTTGGAGGCTCTTTTATGAGTCTTGTGCCACCTAGTGACCAAAATTCAACCCCCTACCTTATGTATATCAAGTGGGGAAGCTAAATTTGACTCTAACTACCCTCTAGAAGCCTCCTAAACCTTCCAAAATCTCACTTAAGCATTTCATGCGAATTTAGGTAGTAGGTTTCAATTTTTAAAGTGGATCCACCCACTCACCCACTTTGAATTAAATAATTAAAATAAGAGAATCTCAGCCCTTGATCTTCATTCAATCCTGACCATTGATTCTCTTAAAAATCTTATAAATAGGACTTCATTTCCCTTTACAAAGAGAGCCTTCATTAGCATTGTTATTATAGATCTAAGGGATCCAAATTCTTCTATTCTATCTCCTATCTATTTCTAAATCACACTCCTAGTATTTTCATAGCATTGCTTTCAAACATATAGTGCAGTTCAAGGCATTTGGAGAGCTACATCAACCCATCTTTGGGAGAAGAAAGGAGGACATGGGAACTAAATCTTAGAGGGAGTTTGCATTTAATTTCATTCTTTATTTCTAAGTTGTTTCTCATGAAATAGATTAGATTTGTTTGCATGTTTCTTATATGAATCTTGTGGTTGTTTCATTTTCATGCATTCTAATCTAATTCTACTCATACATTTTGGTGAACCCGACATGAACAATACTAACCTGTTGGTGTTTCTTTTGATGTTTTTATGCTTGTAGGTCTCTTGGGAAGCTTCCTCACCAAGTTTCAACGTTTAAGAGCAAATAAATAGTGGAAACTTCTTCATCAAATTTTGCAAGATTGGACAAAGACTTTCACCTCTCTTCTTGTCTTCCATTCTTCCACTTTCTTGTCTCATTCTTGGTTGTCCATAATTGATTCTAAGGGCCTAAAATGAAATTTTAAGTGCTTTCATTTCAAAGTTTTAAGACTCAAAGAACTCTTATATTTGGATTTGGTGCACTTAAAATGAACTCAAATACTTTCATTTTCAATGTTTAAGGGAAAATAAATCCTCACATTTTCTTTTGGAGTACCTAAAAGGAACATCACATCTTTTCTTTCATAAGGTGAATGAACCTCATCTAAGTAGGATTCAAAGGCAACATATTTCATCCATTTCTATCATTTCCTGAAATTTGGGCTTAGGATAGTTGATTCAGTTACTAATCAAGTGTTTTTAGCTCATGGCAATTGTTGGATGAAGAATCAATCTTAAACTACTAATGCATTTGATGCAGGACGTATGTCAAACAATCCTAAGATATGATTATGCAAATCTATTGACTATTTGATTGCAGGACATTCGTCGAAGAACTCATATCTATCAAAACATTGTGCTTTCTTTACATGCTTTTCATACATAGTCTAAATAGGGCCTTGTGAAAATTTCTTAAGGGTCTTGATAGCAAAGTAGGGTAATAGGCTCTTCATTACACAGAAGTGATGCCCATGAATGAATCCGAGACCCAGATGTTGCTAGCATGATAGATACCTGGGGAAGCAAGGAAAGGTAGTGAATCTTTAGCACATTCACTTGTTAGGGGATTATGCTCTTCTCTCTTTGAGAGAATCAAAAACCCAAAAGCTTGTGGATTTGGTGGAGTGAAGCTAACTCGGTGATGAATATGTTTTGCGTATTTGGGTAAGGTGAAGAGGTAGAGAAGTATGCTCTTCTCTCTTTGAGAGAATCAGAAAATCTGACCCTTGGATCCAAACCAAGTTTTGAGTCACCTTTAGAGGGCCTACCGAAAGTTGAACCTCTGAGAATGACCCAAGTGAGTACACACCTTTCACCGGTGATTCCACCTCACTATAATAAAGAAAGCTTTGTTGAGTCTAAAGACTCTAAAGCCATGTTAACTTCTTTCTCATGATTTTGACTATCATCTTGAGAAAGTTTTGTCTTTTGTACTAAGGGGCGCTGCTCCTAGCCCTGCTTGCGGGGGTGTATGAATTTCAGGTGTCAGTGTGGCTATAGGCCCAAGCCTTGTATTAGGGGAATTAAAGGTTAGTGTGGATGAAAGCCTATTAAAAAATCTCTTAGTTAGTTGCCTACCCGATTCACCTCCGAAAGGAGACATAATCTTTGTGCAGGGAGGGGGAAGAATCTCTCCCATAGATTCCCATTATAGGCATACACCTGGACTCTTGAAGGTGGTTGCGACACTAGCCCCTACTACAAGGGTAACTTTTGAATGTACCCTATTGAGTCCTTGGAAACACCAAAAACACGGGCACCCTCTAGGGGGTGACATGGCTATGTGAGGTGCACGTATGTGCATAAGCAATGGGGCAAAGGTTTTGGCTTCTCTACCATTTTCTTTTGTAGGGATAACTAAGTGTTTGTTTCAAGTCTCAACACTATCCAACATGTCGAAACTAGTCAAGACTCCCCTTGTTCTTCCGAGTTGCTTTGTCCTTGGTAGAATTGTATTTGACTATTGAATGTTTCACAACTATCTGAAAGTCCAAACCTGTGTGCCTGTGAACAATCATTTCCTGAACATCCAAACTGAGGTTCTTCAACCTAGAGTTGTTGACCTAAACTAGAATCTGCAAAACTATTTCCAAGGCATTCAAAGAATGATTTGTTCCACATTTGCTAATTATCTTTTTTTACATGGTCTAGTTTTTTCTTAGGGTACACCTGCTTATCATCTTGTTTGTACACAGTCTGAAACTGGATGTCTCAGCCTAAAATCTATGTGACAACCACTTGAACTTATCTTGTCCCCCCACTGTCTACTTGCTCTATGGTGTTATTATACCTTGTGACATGATAGTCACCTCTTGGCTATTCTAGCCTCACTCTCGAAGACTCGTGTCGGGTATATTTCACCTTTGCTACTTGTTACTTTTATCTCAAGACATAGTTCCAAGTGTAGTCCCGATTTGCTCCTATCACCGATCTTTGTCTATGACTGTTACAACTTGAAGCAATAACACATTCCCTTTACGACTTACTAGACCAAGTAGAAATAGACCTCGCAACTGGGGAAGAGGTCATTCTCAACCTAACAAACACTCTGAACGTTGTGGAGGATCTTCATGTTCCTCCTCCCCAACTACACCAAGAGAGGGGTCATCTCAATTTCCCTCTCCTGTTGTTCAACCCTACACTCAACGTTCATTTTGAAGAAACTTTAGTAGCACCAGAAATCCATTGTTTCAAGAACATCAAGGTTCTGAAGGGTCACCCTCAAAAATTGATCCTATTAACATCATAGAGGTTCCTATAGGCATGACCTCTCATCACGATACATCCTCTCATACACAAGCTACACATTTGCACGCTAGCATAATGGAAGATCTAAACCAAGAAGATGAGCGTAATAGGACTAATGATCAACATGATCAACACGACCAAGATGGAGATCACTACCAAAGCATCTATAGCATTCTTGGGAATGATGATGAAGAAATAAAACCCCAAGACATAGCAGCCGCTAGAGGTAACAAAGGCCTTCACAAGATGATGGAAATCCTCATGAAAGAAGAGAAAGAGAAATACTTTCTCAAACTAGCCAAACAAGGGGCCAAGTTACCTTCGAACTATAAGGTTGAGAACCTTTTGGTCAAGGAAGAAGAAACTGAGACTACCAAATTGGAAAAGGTAGTCCAAAACTTACTCGATGAATTCAATCAACTAAAAAGGGGTAAGGACAAATCAAAAAGTTAGTTTACATTGGAGAGCATATGTCTGTTCCCATTTGACAAGAGTCTTAACATGCCACCTTTTCCCAAGGGTGTAGAACTCCCTCAGTACGATAAATATCTAGGTACCTCAGATCCTCAGCATCACTTGAGAGATTTTGGTGCTCTATCCATGGAATTCATACATGATCAGACTTATCTCATGCGTCTCTTCCCGTGTAGTCTGGGTGGATCTACTATGGAATGGTTCTCCCGACTTCCTACTGGTATCAAGTCTTTTGATGAGCTTGCAAACTTATTTCTCCAGCATTATTCACACAATATCCAACATCTAGTTAATATCTATGATCTTTACAACTTGAAACAATGACACGGGGAACCTTTCTTGACATTTCTCCAGCGATGGAGACAACTCTATACCAAATATTCTCGCAAAATACTAGAATCTGAAAAGCTTGATATCTTTCTAGACAATCTTGTCCCAAATTTTGGATATCAAATACAACTACAAGGTCCTTTGACATTTGACAACATGATCAAACAGGCTGTAAGGATAGAAGCCTTTATGATTAAAAAGGGAGAATTAACTCTGAATAAGGACAATAAGCAAGGATTCTCTACAAACAAGGATAAAGGAAAGAATGTCAACAAGAATAGAGATGTGGTAAATGATGGAGTGGTTGATAATGTCACTGAAAAGCCTTCAAAGCCTATCTTCAATCTTACTTCTAGTATGGAAGCGGCTAAGGCTGTTGAAAAGACCACCATAGATAATCAGCAAAATTTAAGGTTTTATAGGAACAAACCTTGGGCCGCTCAACCCAAGCATGACTTCACCCCTTTGGGAGAGCCTCTAGATGTGGTCTTTAAAACTCTTGTAGAGAGTTAGGTTCTCACTCCTTTGAAAAAGCATCTTTATGACCTGCAAGCAAGACCTTATTGGTGGAATGACAATGATTATTGCAACTACCACCAAAACATTGGTCATAAGACATCTACTTGTCTTCAGCTGAAGCACAAAGTTCAAGATCTCATTAACAAGCATGACATTCTCATGGAAAACCATAATAAGAATTCAGACCATTAGGTGTTTAAGAATCCTTTCCCTCCTCATGAGAAAGGTGAGTCTTCCACAATTAAGAACAACAATGCCGAGGTTAATTACACATACACTGTTACTGATAATGTAATCAACATGATTGAACCTATTGGGGTTGAGTGTTGTGATGTGATCACTTCTAAGAAGAGCGGCGATGCTCCCAAACCAAAGACTCCTTTCATCTTGCATAGTTCTACATCTCATTCATCTAAATCTGAACAAACTCAAGATTATGCTAATGTTTTTACTCGATCATGTGGAAGAGTTGTTTTGAAAGGTCCCGATCCTTCGAAGAAAATTGTGGATAACAATTCTTCAAAACAAACTATAGACAAAGCTGCTCTAAAACAAGATGTTGATAAAATTACTACTGGTCCTACCAGCAAAGCCTCAAAATTGACCCCTGTGCCTAATGTTGCTAGTTACAGCATCTTAGATCAACTCCAGTGAACCAATGCTCAGATTACCATCTTTGAGTTGTTAAAAATCTCACCTGCTCATAGGCAGATTTTGGATAAAGCACTCACCGAGGCACACATCCCCAAAGACCTTGATGTCAATTGGTTCCAATCTATGGTGGGTCATTTGACCTCGCCTCACTATTTATCCTTCTCTGAAGAAGATGATCACTCATTGAGTCACCCGCATAATGCTCCCCTACATATAGAAGTGATTATAGGTCCCAAGCATGTCCGTTGCGTGCTTATTGACAATGGTGCTGGTCTTAACATCTGTTCTACTAAGTTTCTTACCCAGCTAGGTTATGATGAGGATTGCATAGATTCCCACAAAAAGATTACTATCAAAGCTTATGATGAGGAGGAATGCAAATCCCAAGGCTTAGTTATGCTACCTATTCGCGTAGGACCTGTTGAGAGAGATGTTACTTTTCAGGTCCTTGATATTCCTCTTGCATACAACATATTGTTGGGTAGGCATGGATTCATGAGATGTAGGCTGTTCCTTCTACTTACCATCAATGCATCAAGTTTCCCTTCCATGGTGCAGAAGTCACTGTTCCTGCTAATACCAATTACTCTTGCAACACCCCTGGGCAATTTGCTGATAGCTTGGTTCCCACAAATAGAGAATCCACTGAGTTCTATGATGCTAAGCTTAGAGAAATGGAACAAACTTTGAAACTTAAGGATACAGGCATGGGCGAATACCGAATCGAACCTATGCTATCCCTAGCATCTTTACCTCCATCTCCACACTCTTATGGGAGACCTTCTAAGAATCCAAAACCTTCTAATAACTCTCTTCAAACAATCTATGATGGTACCTTTGTGTGGGCCTCTACACCTTTAGAAGATGAGGATGAAGAAAGAGCTATCAAAGCTTGGATCTATAAAGAGAAAGAGATAGCTGAGCAGACTATTCCTCCTCTGGATTTAGAACAAGAGCCATACAGAAAAGCTTTCAAAATCATGAAGCACTTTGGCTATAAAGGGAGTGGCCCTATAGGAGTGAATGACAATGGTTTACTTGAGCCCATTGAAGCTACAGGTCATAGGACAAAGGACACTTCTGGCTTAGGCTTCAAAAAGACTCCCTTTCATTTAGGGACCAAGAAATTTGTGCCAACACCTGAACCTGAACCTGAATCAAAATTTGAAGATACTATTCCAGAAGTGAATCTAGAGACTAGCTCTGATGAGGATACTTTTCCATAGCCAATTCCTCTAGAATTTGTGGCACTTCTTACAGAACCAAATGAGCCTATCATACCTGTTCATATGGTAGAGACTGATACTGAGTCTGATGATACTACTAGTGCTAATGGAATTCTCACATCAAGTATTGACTCACATGAATATGAGTTTGACTCTTTGTCTACTACTACTTTTCATGTAGACATAGATATTGTTCATGTATATGAAAACCTTCTCGAAATAGGTGAAGGGTCTAGTGTTAGGATGACCGAATTTGAATCTACTAACACTGACATACCCTCTTCTTCTAACATGAGGTCTCAAGAGGATTCGAACATACCTTTGGATATGATTGCTTTAGGTCTTGACTTACTTGTTCGTGCTTTTGATGACTATATCGTGAATGCACTTGAACCTATCGCTCCTCTTTCACTGCACCATCCTGATCTCATTGACTGGAACTCTTCCTCTCCATCCAGTGAAGTCCTTACATTCTAGAATGATTACACCCTCGCCTGTTACCTTAACGTTGTTGAACCAGTAATATTCTCCACTAGTGAAGACAAAACTAAGGCCGATATCAAGTATCTCAGTCACAAAATTAAAAGAAAAAAGAATAGATGCTCTGATGGTGAAAACTGCATTGTGGCAGTATCAGAGCCCAAAAAAGTAAAAATAAAAGATGTATCCAAAGGTGAAAACCTCTTTGAGGCACCCAAGGATGGGATACTTGATATGCTTCCAAGTCATTCTCAAGAAAGATCATCAGTTCTGATTGAGCCAACTCAATCTGTAAACTTGGGCACAGAATCTACACCTCAAATCATTCATTTGGCACAGTCATTGTCTACAACAGAGAAAGAGGAATTCATCAGTTTCTTTCGAAGCAAGAAAATAAACTTTGCATGAACATATTCTAATATGCCTGGATTGGATTCTAATCTAATCATGCATCACCTATCTATTGCACCAGGAGTTAAGCTGGTTAAACAAAAGCTTCACAAAATGCATCTACATGTGGCACTCTTGGTCAAAGCAGAATTAGAAAAACTTCTCAAAGCTGGTTTCATTAGAGCAATTGACTATGCGGAATGGATTTCCAATATTGTTCCTGTATCTAAACATGACAAATCCATTCGAGTATGCACAGACTTCAGGGACCTAAATAAAGCATGTCCTAAGGATGATTTTCCATTACCTAATATTGACATAATAGTGGACATGACAGCTGGCTATCAAATGTATTCTCTAATGGATGGATTTTCTGGTTATAATTAGATAAAGATCGCGCTAGAAGACCAAGAAAAGACAGCCTTTACATGTGCTTGGGGAACATTCTACTGGAATGTCATGCCCTTTGGACTAAAAAATGTTGGGGCTACCTATCAAAGGGTTGTTACAACCATCTTTCATGACATGATGCACAAAACAATGGAAGATTATGTAGATGACACCCTAGCTAAAAGCATGCAATGAAAAACACATCTCTCAGATCTAGTTCCTATACTTGATCGTATGGAACAATTCAGTCTAAGGCTTAATCCAAAGAAGTGTGCATTTGGGGTTACATTTGGAAAGCTACTTGGCTACATCATCTCTGCAAAAGGTATAGAAGTAGATCCAGAAAAAGTTCAAGCTATCATGGACATGCCTCCACCGACAAACATCAGTCAGATGAGAGGACTTCAAGGTCGATTACAATCTATTCGACGCTTCATTTTATAATTGGCAGACAAGTCACAACCCTTCACCAAGACTTTACATAAAAGTGTGACTTACAAATGGGATGAAGATTGTGATAAAGGACTCACACAGATCAAAGAATGTCTAGAAAATCCACCAATCTTGATGCCTCCTATTCATGGGAAGGCTCTCATCTTATACATTTCAGCTACAGACACATCCTTGGGTGCATTACTGGCTCAAGAGGATCAGAATAACAAAGAACGAGCCATATACTACATCAGTAGAACTGTGGTCTCATATGCGATGAATTATTCTATCATTGAAAAGGCTTGTTTAGCAGTGGTGTTTGCTTCATAGAAACTAAGGCACTATATGTTGGCTCATACTACAAGGCTTATTGCTAAAATTGATCCATTGAAATACTTGCTCAGCAAAGCTGCCCTTGCGGGTAGATTAGCAAAATGGGTCATGATACTCAGTGAATTTGACATTGAGTATGTGGAGAGGAAAGCTATTAAAGGGCAAGCAATTGCAGATCAACTGGCTGAAGCACCTATAATAGATTATCAACCATTGAGCATTGAATTTCCAGATGAGTCCATTATGCTTCTCACACATCAAACATGGACTATGTTCTTTGATGGCTCATTCACCCAACAGGGGTCAGGTGCTGGAATCTTATTCATTACACCACAGAAATACTCTCTACCAAAGGCATATAAAATGTTGTTCCCAAGCACAAACAACATCGTAGAATATGAAGCTTTGATCAATGGTATGAACATAGCTATTGAATGGCGTGTGGATGAGCTTAAGGTCTTTCGAGACTCCCAATTGGTCATCAATCAAGTTAACGATATCTATCAAACCAAAGATGAAAAACTAGTGCCTTATAAAAAGATGGTGGATGATCTAAGGAAATACTTTGCACACATCACTTTCCAGAAAATTTTGAGAGTAGATAATAAAGTAGTTGATGCAATGGCTACACTAGCCTCTATGTTACAAAATCCAGAAAATAATTTCAAACATGAGTTCCTAGTGGAAACGTTATGCTACCCAGCCTATGATAATCCTAAATCTAGGATGATCTATTCAGTAATTGGACATGATTCCTCCCACTACCACCATATCTATTCCTACCTCCGGGATCAAATTATTCCAGACACCTATACCCGGAATGAAAACTGCCACCTAATCTGTAGTGCTTCACAATATGTCATCATTGCTAATGACTTGTATAGGTGAGGTCTAGACGATACCCTCCTTAGATGTTTAGAACCTGATGAGTCTAAGTGTGCGTTAGTGGAGGTGCATGAAGGCATCTGTGGTTCTCATTTGAATGGCTTGACACTGGCCCGCAAACTTATCAGAGCTGGTTACTATTGGCCTGATATGGAGAAAGAAGCTATACAATATGCTAAGGCTTGTAAGCAGTGTCAACTTCATGGGAATTTGATCCACGCTCCTGCTAAGGAGTTAATCCCATTTATCACTTTTTGGCCATTTCAACAATGGGCCTTTGACTTGGTGGGTCAGATTCACCCATCTTCTTCAAATGGACACAAGTTCATTCTCACCACTACAGATTATTTCACCAAGTGGGTTGAGGCAGTACCTCTAACTATAGCAAATGGCAAATCTGTAGCTATGTTTATCCTGAATTACATCATCTGTAGATATGGTGTACCTTCCTCAATAATCACTGATAATGGGGGACAATTCAAGAATAAGGATTTAAAAGAGTTATGTTCCAAGTTCAAGATTACTCAGCATTGGTCTTCCATCTATTATCCTTAGGGTAATGGATAGGCGGAAGCATTAAACAAGGCGATCCTTAAAATTTTACACCGCACAGTTCACAAATCTAGTAGAGACTGGCACCTCTAGATTAATCCAGCTTTATGGGCCTATAGAACAAGCATTCGAACTCCAACAGGGGCCACACCCTTTGCTTTAGTTTACGGTGTAGATGTTGTGTTGCCTATTGAGGTTGAGATTCCTACATTACGAATCTCTCTGAAGAACCTCATTACTGATGAAAACATCAGAATATCCTGGCTACAAGAGCTTGAGTTACTAGATGAGTGTCGGAAGGTGGCATTTGATCATCTTCAAGCATACCAAAAGAGAATATCAAAAGCCTACAATAAGAAAGTCAGATAAAGGGAATTCCAAGTGGGTGATCTCATCCTAAGAGAAAACCCCAAGAATCAGCAGCAGCGAATCCAGAAAGGAAAATTTGAACCAAACTGGCTAGGTCCATACATTATTACTGCAACATTTGGGTTTGGTGCTTACCAACTCTCCACCACTGAAGGAGAACAACTCAAAGAGCCGATCAACACTCTTCATCTGAAGAAGTTCTACAACTAAGACATTCTCTCTATGCTCATGTACATACTTATTGATCCTAAAAAGATCCTAAAAATTGTAAAATATCCTAAAAAATTATCATCTTAAAAACCTGGTACACAGGCACTTTGATGTATCTATTATCCTAGTGAAAACTTGGTAAATAGGCACCTTGATAATACTCAAAAAAATAAAAAAATAAAAAAATGAAATATTCAAAAATACATAAAAATCAAAAAGAGAGAAAAGTACCAAAAAAAATTGAAAAAGAAGAAAAAATGTGCCATTGATGAAAACCTGGTAAACAGGTGTCATGGTAGCAAAAATGGAATCACTGCCAAGATGTTGAAAACCTAGTAAGTAGGTGCCTCTTGTTTCCTAAAGAAATATCTTCTCTCAGCATCACTTGGCTCTTAGTTTGCTATTTTAATTGGCTTTCCCGCTTTAGTTTGTTGTTCTCACTTTCTTGCTTTAGTTTGTTTCTCGCTTTAGTTCATTTCCTGCTTTAGTTTTCTAGCTCATGCTTTCACTTTCAGTTATCTTCAAGATTTTTCTTGACTCTTCATGGATTGGAATTAGTCATCCTTGGGGGCACCTCCCTCATCTAAGCGGCATTCTCCTATCACTTTAAGAAACTCTTTTGTGCATTGGTCACCAGTGTTTCTCACTACATCTACCTACTGATGCCTAACTACTTATGAGATTTCTCTCCTTGAGGATCTCTCATGTATCAGTCACCAATGGTTCCCACTGTGTCTATCTACTAATACCTAGCTTTCGTTTGACCTCTCTCTTTCGGGATCTCTTCCTTACATCAGTAACCAGTGGTTCCCACTGCATCTACCTATTGATGTTTCACTAATATCTCAGAGATTTCTCACCTTGAGGATCTCTCTCGTAACGGTCACTAGCATTTCTTGCTATGTCTGTCTGTTGATACTTTGTTTAGCTCCCCGATATCTTCTTGAAACTTCATCTCTTGCAACAGTCACCAGTGGTTCTCACTGTGTCTATTTGTTGTTACTATCTTGTTGAGACTTCAAATGTTGTGCATTTCTGATTCGACTTCAATCCACTTGAACATGAACTTAAACTGAAACTAAAACTAACTTTGTGTTCCTCTGAGGCATGCTAAGCTTTGTTTTCTTTGAGTGCTTGTTTGTTTGCTTTATTTTCTTTTTGTTTGATGGTTTAGTTCCAATGACCCAAAGGATCTATCTAAGAGGGGTGTCCATCTATAAGAGCCTTCATCTCGTATTGGATGGCCATTTGTACCTTGACTCCTTTTATATGGATGCTTTGGTGAGGTTGGTTCTTCTCCTTGTCTATTTTTGAGTGACTTTTTTTTTTTTTGCTTGCTACAAGTGAAATTGTAAACGCTCGTCCTGCTAAGTGAACGTAAGGGTCACTGCGAGCACCATTGAAATGCTTATCTTTCACCTAGCAAATGGAAGAAACTCTTGTGTGTCTGGTGTGTTTTTATGCAAGAAACATTCAGGTCATTCTAGCAACTGTGCTTGGATGCTTATGTCAACTTGCTAAATCAAAAGGAATAGGTGAACAAGTCATTCTGGCTTCTTGTGCCTTAATGCTTACACCGCATTCTGAAAAATCTTAGACTAATGCCATATTCATATTCTCATGATAGCAATATCAGTGAGAGTTGTATGACATCTTGTGATTGTCCGATATCAAATGCTCTGTGATGATGATTATCCAATAAGTCATTTGTCAAGAGATTAATTTAGTTTTCTTGTCAAATCAAATAAATATGATACATTTATTTGATTTAACTAGAAGACTAAAAAAAAATCATCCATAGATGCATAGGAACATCAAGTCCATCAATAGTTCATTATTTCATCATAATATATACATACATCTAAAAACAACTAAATTTGGACACATGAAATCCTCCTTTTATATATATATCATGGTGATTACATTTGGTACACATCATGTGTCTAGCCAAAAAAATAAAATAAATTTTTTTTGGGGCACATACAAATCTTCCCTTCATATATATAAATATGTCAAATACATTTGGAACACATCATTTGCCCAGCCAAAAAAATTACAAAACCAAAAAAAAAAGGAAAAAAAAATAAAGAAAAAGAAAAACAAGGAAACAACAAAATACAACAACTATGTCATTGCTCAGCTTGAGGAGATTCTGATGAAGAACCACCTCTTCCCCCACTTCTATGTCTCCGTGGTCAAACACCCACACCACCAATTGGCCTATTCACCCACTACGCCCTTCCTCTGTCTGTGAATGTTGCTTGCCTCTGATCTACTGGAACTACTTGATGGTACAATCCCATATAGTAGGCAGCTTCTCGACCAACTCTAGCTGATTCTCTCATCACTAAAAAAGTCTCCATCAATAGTTGAGATGCTCCTGGGAGTGTGACTGCCCGTCGTGCAATATCTTGGTCATCTTTGTAGGCTTCTGCCACAAACCTCCATCGATCTCTATTCACCCTCACATCCTCTAGCTGTTGTCTAAGATTGTTCACCTATTGTGTCACTACATTCAGTCACTCTTGTGTCTCCTCCGACATGGCGTCAACCTCTATCATGATTTTTTGGGATGCTTCCACACTACTCTGTAATGCATCATAGGCTGCCTAGGCACGATCTGCTCGCGCCCATTCTGCCTCTATCACCCCCTGCATACAGGATCCTTCAGTCCATGCACTATCTTCCCGTACCCTATCCATCATACCTTGCAACCATGCCACCTCACTTTCCGCTTGATCCACCCTTTCTTCTTCTACTGCCAGTTGTCGCTGCAAGTCATCTTTCTCCTCCACCACCGCATTGTAGTCTTTTGACAGCACAAATTGTCACCAAATTACTATGTGTGGTACTACTACTTGTGCTGCAACCATTGGCTCTGGTCCTGGTTGTTGTACAATAGGATCTAATATCTGTTGATCACCTTGTCGACCTTGTTCAAAAAGCTAGAGAATATCAGATACCTTGGTACTGGTCGATGTACAATAGGATTCAATCTCTATTGATCACCTTGTGGACCTTGTTCAAAGAAGCTAGAGAGTATTGGATAGCTTGATCTCCATGAGGCATTTTTCTCCTGAGATCTGGCCTCCTACCTTCTCTCATCAGCTTCCTTTGTCTATCCCCTCCAAGAAGCTTGCGATAGCAAAGGACCTGAGTCTCTTTGCGAGCATCTTACGCTAAGCTCTGGCCTCCATGAAGCATATTGCTCCTGAGAGGTGGCCTCCTGCCTTTCCTCACCTGCTTCTTCTGTTTGTTCCCTCCATGTAGCCTATGACAGCAAAGGACCTGGATCTCTCTAGGGACGTCTTATCATGAGCTTTGGCCTCACCTGTCTCCCATCTACACTCTCATCACCACCATCTTCATTCCTTCTACTTTCTTTCATTATCCTTACTGCCTTTTCTTCTCCCCACTAATGATATTTCTTTCTTCACCTTCTTCTCTTATACACTTGATGTGTTTTCTCTTGTAAATTTTCCATGGCCTTTTCTCTTGCTAAATACCAAGTGTTCATGCCTACGCACCCTACCGCTATTAGCTCATCTTGTCCTTATACCTATTGTATATAGCGCGGTGACACTTCTTCCTAAAAAATAAATCTTGTTAGAAAATATTGAGATTTTCATCATCCGCTGTACACATCCTCATCAATCTTGCAATAACATTTGGTCAGAAATCTTGTCCCATCAAGCCCTATACTTCAGCAGCTCCTAGGGGAGACTCTTGCCTAGCTATTATTGTGATCTCTCTCCTCAAGAATTTCCCTCGCAATAGTCACCAGTGGTTCTCATTACGTCCACTTACTCTTGTCGTCCTATTGTTCATCCTGTGAAGTGAACGTATGGGTCACTACAACCATGCTTATCATATGCTGGGGCAAGTTCTTACTTGTCCACCTTTTTAATATCCTTGGAAAATCTTCTTTTTTTAAAATAAAAAAAGGGGTAAAATGTCTTGAAAAAAGTCTAAAAATATCAAATATTTTTTTCAAAAATCTTAAAAAAACAATAAAATAAATAAAATCAAATACTTTAAAAATCTGTAATAAATTTGTACATAATCATTTTCCTTGCTTTGTTTTAACTTATGTTTGTTGGATGATCTTCTGAGATCCTGAGGCATTTGTTCATATGTCTTAGGAAGGATGAGATCACTCTTTGTATGCTATGTGTTTGTTTACGCAAATGGATCATCGTCCTAGCTTTTTATGCCAGGTATGACATATCCACTTTTGCAACATCAAAATAAAGCTCTAATGATGTGAAGTGCACTTATGAAAGCAAGTATCATCACCAATCCTCTTTGCTCCATCTAACATTCCTTCCATCAATCTTATCTAACTCCAATCTTTTCAAAAAATTGTCCTCAAATCAATTTCTGCCCAATTTTTCAAGGGGGCATCATATCTCTCTTTTGTCAATCCACTAAGGCACATCGCTTGGGGCAATCTAATCTCAATTTTGAAAATCAATTCTGACTGGTATTTGGGAAACCTAACCTAGATTCTAGAAATCAAAACTCCATTCTAGAGATAATCTTGAAATCTACACAACACTTGGACCATATCAGATTCATCAAAATCCATATCAATCTGGTATTCTTTTAATCTTGTTAACTTTAAAATTTTCGTAACCATCGATTAATTAGTGTTATTTCCTTGATTCTTCATAACTGAAGGGTTCAGATGTGATACAAATGTGATTCTTATTGACAATCGGGTCTAGAATCAGTCACTCACTTCTTCGTAATCATAGGTTCAAAATCAGTCATCTTATCACTTGTTCGTAATCATCGGTTCATTGTTGGTACCGTTAACAACATCTCAAATATTTGGTCGATCAAGACCCAATCTAGACATCAATCATCACATCAGACTATTCTTTGAACCACTATGCTTCGCGTAGTAATTCAAAGAGGGGCAAAATGTAATACCCCAAAACTAGCCTCAGTATATCAATCTTTCTAAATCATCAAAGTCCTATTATACTAGGCAATTATGTCTTCTAATTTACTCTACTCGACTTAATGTCAAATACAGAAAACTTTAAATTTATATTAATCACATACTACATTTAATATAATGGCTAAACAAACCCTATGATTGATTAATTTAAAGTCATTTTTTCCTTTTTTAACCCACTTGGAATTAAATATTACATTTAATTCTATTTTCTTCTATTAATTTAAATAAATATATTTATCTATTTAAATTAATTTATATTTTCCTTTAACCCACTTGGAATTAAATATTACATTTAATTCTATTTTCTTCTATTAATTTAAATAAATATATTTATCTAAATTAATTCATATTTTCCTTTTAACCTACTTGGAATTAAATATTATATTTAATTCTATTTGAGCACATGGCTCCTAATTCTCACCAAACTCATCTTTGTTACCCACCCACTAAAATTAAAATAATAATTTCTTCAACCTCTAAAGTCTTCACTTCTCCTCTCAAGTCAAAAATAACCACATGGGAAGAAATATACTTTATCTAAATAATCCAAACTCCACAAACTCGGATTTGGACTTTGGGGTCATTTTTGGAGGCTCTTTTATGAGTCTTGGGCCACCTAGTGATCAAAATTTAACCCCCTACCCTAAGTATATCAAGTGGGAAAGCTAAATTTGACTTTAACTACCCTCTAAAAACCTCTTAAACCCTCCAAAATCTCACTTAAGCATTCCATACGAATTTGGGTAGTAGGTTTCAATTTTCAAAGTGGATCCACCCACTCACCCACTTTGAATTAAATAATTAAAATAAGAGAATCTCAGCCCTTGATCTTCATTCAATCCTGACCGTTGATTCTCCTAAAAGTCTTATAAATAGGACTTCATTTCCCTTTACAAAGAAAGCCTTCATTAGCATTGTTATTATAGATCTAAGGGATCCAAATTCTTCTATCCTATCTCCTATCTATTTCTAAACCACACTCCTAGTATTCTCATAGCATTGCTTTCAAACATATAGTGCAGTTCAAGGCATTTTGAGAGCTACATCAACCCATCTTTAGGAGAAGAAAGGAGGACATGGGAACTAAATCTTAGAGGGAGTTTGCATTTAATTTCATTCTTTATTTCTAAGTTGTTTCTCATGAAGTAGATTAGATTTTTTTGCATGTTTCTTATATGAATCTTGTGGTTGTTTCATTTTCATGCATTCTAATCCAATTCTAGTCTTACATTGATCAACCTCAAGTTGTTAAAATTTCTCTCTGAGACACTTGGCTCTGATACCAATTGTCAGGAATAGTCCCAAGAGATAACTAAGAAGGGGGGGGGGGGGGGTGCGGGGGTGAATCTATTATCTACAAGTTTCAATTTTTTATCCAATTAAGTATACTTAAACATAAGCATAAACACAGAAAAAAATACTTGACCACAACACCAATATTTTAGTTATAGGGAAACCCAAATAGGTAAAAATCCCGATGGCAATCGACACCCACTAATAATCTCCACTAGTGTATTATGATCCTTGTTAGAAGATCCTTAACCCTGTTAGGAGTTGTCTTTACAATGCATTTAGTATAGTGACCTGGTCAAGGGTCAGACCCTGCTAGGAGTCTTTTACAATTAACTCTGTTAGGGGTGAGGATGCATTGTCTGAGAGCACACTACTCAAAGGGGTGAAAGCTACAACTTTCTATTTAACAAATACACACTATATCTGGATCTTGGTGAACTGTGCTTTGACCTATTGTTTGGATTAGTTCCAATGTATAGCACAAACTCTTTACTTGGTCACATTGACCTTCTTCGGATGGCTCAACACTTCACACACTCTACTATGATCTTCCAATCAACTCTGAACCATGATTTAGAAATCACAAATGATTGCCTATAAATATCTTTCCTCTAAATGATATAGTCAATTTGGCCTATTAAAACCTCCTTGAAATCATATTAGAGAAACTATAACATACTCCAATAATAATTTTGTCAGCTCTACTAAGCATGCATCACAAACTGGGACCTATCTAAATCAATAAGTGTAGGTGTGCGCTACACACTATCGGCTCTACCAAAATAATTGATATTTTCTCCTCAAGATGAATTACATCATGTGCTCTTAACCAAACATAGTTAACTCTTCTTTGATCACTAGTCCAAGGGCACATATCGTAATAATTGGTGCAACTCCTGTACTAATAAAATATCTGTCGGTTCTTCTGGATAAACATGGGAAACTACAATTGGTGAATAGAAACTACATAACTTGATGAAGGGTTCTCCCCTTAATACCACAAACACATAACAGAAATAGAGAAACAACAACAATATGCAAGAACAGAAAATTGGCTTCTTATTATCTCCACAAATGTGGAATTACAAACTTTCAGAATTACAATATGCAAAGCCACATGAGCATTCCCTTACAATATTTTTCAGGACAAAGCCTCGAACTATTACCCAGATCTACTACCCAGAACTATTCTGAACTGCCTAAGACAATAATACAGCCTTCCTTATATAGGCAATTTTCCACCGCCTGGAAGGTTCCAGAATTTTAGCCAATAAGGCCGACCAAACTTAGAATTATTTTATTTTACATTTTATTACATCATATTCGGCTCAAGATAACCTTTGAAACCCGAACAGAAATTTTGAAGAAAATTATTTTTCGCCATTTCAGGTGGCCCAACTTCCGAAGACCATAAGTCATCACCCGTTGACCCGCTCGGCTATTATAACCCCATTTCGGAAACGCCACGAAGCGCTCTACAGGCTTGACCCGCGCAAGCGCCCATCACCCAAATTTTTGACCTCATCCGGGGCCTCTAAAGCCTTCAAAACTGAGTTCAAAGTTTCTGTACCCTGCTGCCAATACCGAAAATCTTCAATATCTTCCAATATACACTTGATCTGGCAATGAAACTTTACTGGCAGACTTATATGACCAAAATGAACCTCCAAGAAAGAAATCAGATCATTCTGAGCACATACAAAAATTACCAAAAATAGTAACTTTCCATAAATAACAGCTCTGCACAAAATAGCCCTTATTGAAAATAAAAACAGAAATATTTTTGGGTGATGCAAGATTGCTCTTACACCCAGGATGCTCCTGCATCATAACTTCACTTTTGCTGATCCTCAGACTCTGTTTCCATGAATGTAACATCACTAACATGTCTTCATTACATATCCAAATGTGCAAGGATCCATGATAACTTTACGGATAATCACTCACAGAACACTGCCTGTAACTCTGTCAAGAACATTGCTAACCCAAGTTGTTGCATAATTGTTTGTACTAACAATTAACCTCTGCATCCATGATATCATGCTAATAACATGTCCATGCTTCATATACTTAAGGATTACTGCATAAGTCCTCCATGCATGGTACTTACCATATGTTGTCATCAATGACAAACATACAGTCAGCACTAGCTTGCTGGTAAATCTTCAACAAATTAAATAATTTTTTATTTATTTAAAAAAAAAATTGTTCTTTTAATTAAATGTGGCTTAGGATAAAGTGATTTTATTATTTAATAAAAAGATTTTATTATTTAATTAAAAGGAAGCATGTTCTCTTAATTAAATAAAACTTAAGATAAAATGATCAAACCTTAGGAAATATTAAAAATAATTGAATTAATTGCGATTTGATCAAGGAAATTGATTTGAATTGAAAATATTTCAAGGAATTGATTGAGAAAATTGATAAATTGGTTCCATTATTTGATAAATTGTAGAATGAGGGCCCATAGTCTAGGCGACCATTTTATACAATGACTTGTATAAATATATAAGGTTCCTACTTTCACACCTTTTGTTACTACTAAGGAACCTTTTTAAACCTTAAAATTTATTTCATTAAAATTAAGTGTGCAACTCTCATCACCCAATTGCCATGCTGAAATTAAATTCCTACTCAGCCTTGGAACATTTATTACCTCTTATAATAGCCAATGATTCTCATTCTGCAACTTAATCTTAATTTTTGCATTTCCAAAAATCTGACATGGTTCATTATATCCCAAATAAACTAGCCCAAAATCCCCTTGGACATAATCAAGAAAATAACCTCTATGGGGTGTAGCATGAAATGAAGCCCCTAAATCTAAAACTCATGAATCAACAACACTTTTTAATGAAAGAAGAAAAACATCCTCTTCAGATTTATTACTCACCATATTTGCCTCCTTGTTACCTTATTTTTTTTCTCCTTTATTCTTTCGAGACCAGTAATATTTCTTCTTATGACCTAGTTTTCCATAGTACTAGTAATCATTTGGTTCTTTGGATTCAAACCTCTTTCCCTTTGATTTTCCTCTTGATTTCCTATGATTTTTAGAATTTTTTCCTCATTTGTTCAACCTTTGTTTTGCGTGTTCAAGACACTTCCAGATGTAGATCCACCTGAGCTTTTCCTATGATTTTCCTCACTCATAATCACATTGCTAACATCATCAAATTTTAGGGTATTAGAACTAGAAACAAAGGTACTACCAACCATTACCAAGTCATTCCAGCTTTCAAGAAAAGAACACAAAATCAAGAGAGCCCTAACTTTTTCATCAAAAATAATATTTACATAAAATAATTGATTGGTAATAGTATTAAACTTGTTCAAATGATTAGTAATAGATCCACCTTCTACCATCTTCATATTAAACAAATGCTTCATGAGAAATACCTTGTTTGAAGCGATGGTCTTTTCATATAACCTTGCTAGGGTTTCGATCAACTCTTCAGTTGTATTCTCTTTTGGAATATTAAAATCCAATGATTGTGCTAGGAATAATTGAATACTTCCAAGTTCCTATCTATCAAGAATATCTCAGTCCTCATTAGTCATTGTTGACAATTTCTTGGATTTTCCTTCCAATGGTTGTCATAGAACCTTCTGATAGAGATAGTCCTCCATTTTCACTTCCCATAACTAAAATTTCTACCCATTAAACTTCTCAATCTTCAGGTTACCCTCATCTGCTATTTCTCCCACTCAATCGTGAGACTCTCACTAAATCGTGAGACCTTCCTGCAGAGGATAACTAAAAAACAACCTTGCTTTGATACCACTTGTTAGGATTAACAAGATAGAAATAACAGTTACATGAAAATATAACCAATATCAAAAAATAATAAACCTCACATAAGATAACACAAGACACAAATATTTAACATGGTTCACCTAATCCCTAGGCTATGTCCACCAACAACAAGTCCAATATTCTTATTATCCAATGATTACAACCTAATTACAATCTGCAATCCCTTACAGCTCAATACCACCGCAAGAAGATACTAAAAACATAAATCATGAAATCCCTAACCCTAAGCCATTTATACAAGATTTTTTTCCTCTTTAGGGTTAGAATTGGTTATAACATGTAGCCCAAAAAAGTATCTAAAAAAATTAGCCAAAAAAATAGCCCCGAACCCCATGATAAATGAAAAGTGTACAGTACTTGCCTAATCAGACACCATAGACCAAAAAGATGATCTGCTAAGTGTATAATAAACCTCTCATTTACTAGAGACTGAATATCAAAAGTACATTGGGAAATATGGTCAAAAAAAATTCTTATTTTATCAAACTAACGATTCAATACACATGTATCAATTTTTTTATTAAGTTCTGGATCAATCTTAGAAAGATGAAACATCTGAAGAGGATTTAATATACAGCCAAGTCTATCAACAATATAAAGAAATTTTTTCTTAATGTGAGTCATGTCTTATAGATGAAGCAGGGATGTACATAATGACAGAAGTATTAGACCCTATGAGAGATTAGCACACACATTATGATGAGAAAAATGAAAATAGCAGGCCTAATAAATATTTTGAAGATGATGAAACTAATGATATGTATGGGGAATTATATTCAGAAAGTGAGATATTCTTCAGTTCATCCTATGAACAGGAGGAGTTGTATCAAATGAGTAAAGTTGAGATGAAATCAAACAAGCACAATGAGGACAATGTGTTGAAAAATAGCTCTAACGATCTTTTAAGTATCACATCTGATCAGATCTTTGATATGAGTGAAGAAGTATCTCTTAGAAATGAACCATCCTTTTAACAATTTTATGAACAAATTTTGTATCCCAATTCTGAAGAAAAGATTAAATCAGATAAAGATAGTGAGATGGAAACATATGAGCATGACTCTGAATATTCTTTATGTGTCATATCTGATCAAAATCTTGACATATTTAAAGTGACATCTTATGAACATGAACTATTTGAAAAACAATTTTGTGAAGAGGAACTACATTTGAATCATGGAGATGGATAAAATTGTATGCAAGAAGACACTTCAATAAAATAAACTTATTCGGATGTTTATATGATTAATCAAACAAATGACTCTTGGGTAGATTCATCTAGTGAAGGTTACAATGTACTTGATGATCTCTCAAGTGATGAACAAAATTTAGATACCAAGGATTTTATTCATAAAGAGAAACCAGTAAGTACTGATCAAATGGATGATGCACATAAACTAGGTATGAAGTATAGGCAACGGACTGAGGTAAGTATCCCTAAAAACTATGTGATAAAACTCGTTAAGAAAATGCTGAGGGAAAAATATTTATGTTTCCATCATGATTATTTAAGGTATTTTTCTTCCATGTATACTAATCAAATGTGTGAAGTAAAGGATCAAATGTTTGGACTAAATGACTATGAAATAGGTTCTTCTCTTGTTGATAAGGGGAGGATAAATTTTGATCATAGGAAAGTGATAAAGGAAAAACATATGTATGTTGATGTTTATCACAAGATTATAGTGAGAAATAGATGCAATCAAACATTGGGTATCCTTTATCAATATTAAATGATCATAACATGTTAGGCTTCTATGACATATCAGAATATTTAACAAGGACTTATGACAGATTATGAAATGGTTGTTCTTTGAATTTGGCTAATAAAGATAATCACACTAAAGAAGAAGATGTTGTTATGATTAAAAGGAATGGATTATTACATGATCAGAAGGTTTTTGACAAAGGAAAAGGATGGTGTTTACTTTTGGGGGCCAGGGGCCACCAAATTGAATTTAGAAAAGGATATATAGGAGGGAATATTCTAATGGTCTGCTTCTCCAGAGATAACTATAATCTCATTTGTTAATCTCTATTTGAGCATTCAAGGTTGTCATTAGTATCAAAGGTTATCAAACAGATCGGTCGGTAACTTATATTGAGTTGGTTGGTAACTAGAAGCAAGACAGAGTAGTCGGTAAAGCCTTTACACCGAGCATTACTCAATTTACCAAGCACTAGCAAACACTGACACCAATAGATAGTAAACACCGAGCAGTTTATACAGTGTTTACAGATGATCACAAAAAATGGCATAGTAATCTAAAATGGCACATTCTTCTATGCATACGGCTACAATAGATCATAAAATGGTTTACCAAAATTGAGGAGCATTTATTGAAAAAGATATTCATTAAATACAATGTTTATCTTATTTGTAATAGTTGATCTAGGTTATTTTGCACCATAGATCTTAGGGTTATAACTATTTTTGTAACCTAATTTTTTTCTTAAGCGAAAAAATAGAACACTATATATTTTTTGTGTTCACTTCATTTTGAAAAGATGAAGAGGAAGTCAAACTGATGTATATGAATCAAGGAGCACTTGAAGTAATTGTCTAACTTCAAGTCAATCAGTTTGAAAAGCATAACAGAGAACATAAGTTATCAGATTAAGTAGAATCAGAGAAGGTTACCAAGCATAACAGAGCAGAGATTGATCACAAGTAAGGTGATATTTTATCAGAGATTATAGATCTGTACCAGATAGTAGAGTTGTCAACTAGTAGATAATTGCATATTACTTTCTAACAATTGTAATAGAGCTTTGGATAAATCTCTTAACAGAGTACACTTAACAGTCTTTTGTAAATCTCTTAACCGAGTGCACACTTCAGTAGTGTTGTTAAAATCCTATAACTAGGTAGATCTAGCTGATCTAACATATCACTCCTAACAGGGTGAGATCACTAGAAGTGATCAAAACTTGTAGCCCTAATAGGCAAACCTTTTCTATTTGCAGTAGTGAAGAATTTGTGGGTGTCATCCCCACCGTAGTTTTTACCTTCTAACAAGGGTTTCTGCATTACCAAAATACTTGTGTTATATGTTTGTCATGTTGATTTCATGTTGTTTATTTCTTAAGTTAACTAGATGAGTAATTATGCAACTTTATTCAAGTTACTTTGGTCGGTTATTACAGTCTATAAATTTAGATCAGAAAGGTTTTACAAGTGAATTTTTAGAAGGCATTGATTCACCCCTCCCCTCTCAGTACATATCTCTCCTAATTCCAACAATTGGTATCAAAGCACAGTTCTCTTGTTGAACAGTTTAACCACTGAAGGGTAAAGAGCTAAGTCATGGAGAGATACAAACTTGACAAGACTATTGAGAATCAGAAGTTACAAATGCAGATGTTTTTGGAATAGTATAAGCTAGCTAAGGAAGAACTAAAGAAGTTACTGGTTGAAAGGAAGAACCTTGCAATCCTACAGAATGAAATCAGATATCATGAAGAACCTATTGATGATATATTTGATCATGTTGGATCAATTTCTAGAAGCATCTCTGACAGATCTGAAAGCATAATCTCAGACTTATCTGAAAAGAATTAGCATCTATCTGAGCAAGTAAAAGCACTTCAAATCAGTCAAGAATCCCAGATGATAAGAATGGTGGAAATCATGAACAACTCTAGACAAGCTGAACAAGATCAGAATATGGCTATTGAAGACCAAAGACTGATGACTGAACAACTTCAAGAAAAAGAAAGTGAAATACAGAGACTCACTGATCACAACTTCCAAGTATCAAATCAAATGATGAATGTCAATCAAGAAATGAACCAAGTAAATGGAGAACTATCAAGAAGACTTGAAGATGTTGTAATACTCAGAGTAGACAATGAGAAATTAAGAAATGAGATAAAGACACAAAAAAAACATAATGAAATGATGAAGATAGCTGAGGACAGTTCCAAAAAGATTGATGATTTTCTGACTAATAAGAGAAAATTTGGAAATAAAGTCGGTATAGGCTACACAGGTGAAGGAGAATCATCACAAAAAGTTGAAAAGGTCAACATTAATCAAAGTTAGAAACCGAAAGTGTTAGCATGTTATCACTGTGGAAAATCAGGACATACATCAAATGTATGTAGAAGCAAAGCACAAGGTAAGCCTCATATCACTTCTAAGCTTAATGGATACTGTTATTACTATAGAAAGTTTGGACATCCTTCTTATGAGTGCAGAGTGAAACAAAAGGATCTTTCTAACAATACCACTATGGAGAAAATATGCTATACTTCTAACAAGCATGGGCACATTGCAAGGGAATGCAATGCAAAAATGAAACAAGTCTAGATACCTAAGGAGAAACCACAATGAAAGCCTTACCAACCGAGGAAACAAGGTAACTCATATGTTTGGGATTCTAATACATGGGCTAATTGTGTTGTATGTGGTTGGTATGGACACATTGCAGCAAACTGTTATAGAAAGGGTCGGACTGGACATTCAAGAAGCTGGACAAACACTAGAATGGCATGTATGCACTGTCACAAGGTCAATCATTTAAGAAAAAATTGTAGAGACTGAGCACCTAATGAGAACCATATATTTGAAAGTGGATATACCATTGCAGATATCACAAAGTTAAGAAACACTATGTGGAAGAAGGCATCTAGTGAGAATGTTGAGTCAAGTAACATTGTCGGTGAAACCTCGTCCACTAGATTGGGTGACATCAATACTTCCACTTAAAGTAACAAAGGTATGTATGGAACTAACATTTTAAATGATCACATTCTACATACAGTTCCTCATATAAGATGTGCAAATACCAAATCTGAATAAATAAAGATGTACTATGGTTTATATGTTCTGAGCTAACAATGTCATATAGTCGGTAAATAAGAAACAAGAGTTGGTTACCCGTCGATAATCACTATAAAAGGTTGACCGATGACAATACAAACCGATGAAGAAATCCTATATTAATCAAGCGGAGGAAAGTGTAGATGTCACCGAGCTAACAGTCGTTTCATAACAAAAGTTAGGTCGCACATTTAATGCATGAAAGTTTGAGCGGGAATATCAAAAGGTCTATATAATGCGGAAATAGAGTTTTATTGTTACATTGCGATTTCAAAGAGCGAAGATTTTACAGAGCAGAGTTCGAGCCAAGATTTCACAAAGAGATTCAAAGCTATTGCAGATCAAACTGACAACATTCTTTGACTACACCGAGTAAGTTTAGTTACTACCTGTTATCTTTCTACTTGTCGAAACCCTAGAAATAATTTATGGCATCAACATCAGCTACAAGAAAATCTAATATCATTGAGGAAGTTGAATTTATTGTTAGAACTAATTTCAATGAAGGAGAATTTAAACCTCATCTGAAGGTTGCAGCACAAAAGGATGATATGGGCACATTTTCAAGTATTTCGGATAGGGTTTTGTTGAAAGAAGACATAAGGGCCTATATTCACTTCAAGATCGGTCAAGTAGATGATTTTGAGACCATTGGTGCTTACCAAAAGGTTTGTGGAGTGGACGGAAGATTGAAGGCTAAATATCAGAAAATGGAGAAGTTAGGGTTATCACATTTCAAACACCTCCCACGGTGATTTAGCCCAGATTGGATAAGTGTTAGAAAGTAAAGACCACCAAGATAACTAAGAGGGGGGGGTGAATTAGTTATCTGATAATTAAACCATTTATCAACATTAACTTCAATATCAACTTCAATAGCTTTAAACCATATAATTAATGCAGTAACCAACCATACAAAGATAATCATACACAATGACACAATAACACAAGATATGTTAACTAGGGAACCTCTTGATCAAAGAGTAAACCTCAGTGGGAATGATGCCCACAAAATGATGCACTAATATGAAAGTTCCTTGTTAGAGGATGGACCCTGTTAGGAGTCTTATGAAATATATTTAATATATATGAATCTCTGTTAGGAGATTTTGAATCCCTATTAAAAGATTCTAACCCTGTTAGGAGTTATGGAAGACAGAAGGACCCACTACCCAAATAGCTTCAAGGCAAGATCTCTAAACTCACTGTCTAATAGAATAATATGAAATATGTTACCTCCTTCACGTTGTGCCAAAACTGCACTCTCTGCTACACAAGATCACAAATCTAGATCTCTGTAATTCGCAAGTCTTCCTTCATCACTGAATTAGCTCTTTTCTTCACTTCATGCATACATTCGCATCACAACTTTCACAATTTCATATCACAACTATTACAATCCTCTCATAATAAGGAAAACATTCCTTCCTTTATACCACACTCAAATAATTACAAATGAGTCGGCATGCAAATACAAAATAATAATTTCAACATGCTACATCAAAATTACATAAAACTATCGGCTTCCAGATACAATAACTTTCCAATCATGTGACCTCAAAGTTTGCACTGTGAACCATGTCACCACCAATGAGTCTCAAACTTTCCTTTAACTGTGTAGAATCAGATTTCATCCCGGTTAGGAGATATCCTCTGATTACCAAAAACCGCTACACAAGAATACTGTCAGAATACTGCTTCCACCAAAATGCTTATAGCTTTCATGAATAAATGAATTTCTTTTTGTGCTCTTAACCATAGGCTAATAACACAACAAAGAACATACCATCAACTGTGCATAACTCAATCTACAATATAATATGTGCACAAAACAAAACTGTGTCTATTATTCTGCTAAACTCTAGAATATCACTGTGTTGACATCAATGACAATCATAGTCATGAATGCAACAACCACTACTACAGAATGACTATCAAACGCTTCAACATTCATTCCTAACAATCTCCCCCATTGGCATTGATGGCAACATAGATGAAAAACATCCAATGTTCCAAAAATCCAATCACTGTTTCTCAACTGCACTGTTGCTCATCATCAATCAAATCTTGCTTCGTTATCCTATTCAATCTCTCCAACAAATGTAGTTCCTCAATGTTTTTCATGATTCTCTCCCCCATTGACATCAATGATAGAAATTATATCACTACGTCAAACAATAGCTCAATGTCAAAAGACACTATTCAGAAAATACATTCACAAGAGTCCTCAATGACTCAACTCAGATACACATACTCCCCCATAGAGGAAGTACCAACATCCAGTCTAGAAAATAGATAGGGCCATAAACCACTGGAGGGATGCAACCAATTGCATCATTACTCAAAATTAGGTTGGGGCATAACCCCAAGCATACCTCTTAGATACTCAAATGTATCCTTAGGCAAAAGCTTAGTAAATATATCTGCTATCTACTCCTTTGTGCTTATGTACTCTAGTTTGACTTCTTTATCTGCAACTTTCTCTCTTGCAACATGATACTTGATCTCTATATGCTTTGTTTTAGAATGTAAAACCGGATTCTTAGACATACTAACTGTATTTGTATTGTCACAATATATGACAATAGGCTTATCAAACTTGATTCCAATGTCCATCAACATCTGCTTCATCCAAATTATCTGATTACAATTGTTTGCTGCTGCTACATATTCTTCTTCTGTTGTACTCTGTGAGATACAATTCTGCTTTTTTCTCAACCAAGAAACTAATCTTCCTCCAAGAAAAAAGGCTCCACCACTGGTGCTTTTCTTATTATCAACACTGCCTCCCCAATTAGCATCAGTATATGCACATAGGGTAAAATCATTAGAATTTTCATACCACAGTCCATAGTCCATTGTGCCTCTAAGATATCTCAATATCCTTTTTACTACTGCATAATATGACTCTCTAGGTTCAGCTTGAAATCTTGCTACCATTCCAACTGAATGTTGTATATCTGGTCTAGTGTGTATCAAGTACTGCAATCCACCAATCATAGATCTGTATTTCTTTTTCTCAACTTCTGGTGTCTCATCTTTACTAGATAGTTTATGTCCTATAACCATAGGTGTTCCAACTGGTTTACAATTCTCAATACTGAATCTTTTCAACAAATCATTCAAATACTTTGTCTGACTTATAAAGATACCATCTTTGTTTTGTGTTATCTGTAATCCCAAAAAGTATTTCATTTCTCCAATCATATTCATTTCAAATTTTTTATTCATTTCATCAACAAATTTGTCACTAGCTTCATCTTCTCCTCCAAAAATAATAACATCAACCAAAACTAACAATCCATTCTCAATTTCTTTTGTGTATAAGTTACTATCAGTTGTTCCTTTTGTAAATCCCAATTTTAACAAATACTTATCTAATCTAGCATACCAAGTTCTAGGTGCTTTAGTCACTAATTTGTTCCTTCTTTCTGCAATACCATTTTGTTCAAGTGTTCTAGGGGCTGATAACTGTCTCTTAATACCATTTACTTCAAAAAAGTTGTTAAACTCTTTAGATGTAAATTCTCCACCTCTATCGGATCTCAAACATTTAATCCTCATTCTTGATTCATTCTCAACTTTATTCTTCATGACCTTAAACTTATCAAATGCTTCAGATTTTTCTTTCAAAAATACAATCCACATCATTCTTGTAAAATCATCAACAAGAATCATAAAATACATTTCTCCATAGAATCCTCTAGTCCTAGTAGGACCGCTCAAGTTTGTATGAACAATCTCTAACTTTTCTGTAGATGTGAACTTCTTGCTAGGAAATGAACTCCTTTTCTGCTTAGCCATCACACATTCCTTGCAAATCATGTTAGTAGGCTTCATAATCTTAGGTAAATCTCTTACTGCAAGTGTAGAACTTACTTTCACAATATTATCAAAGTTTATATGACAAAACCTTCTATGCCATAACCAACTATCATCAATCTTAGTCATCAAGCATGTCATCTTAGTAGGGTTCAACTGAAATACATTACCTCTGGTTCTAGATCCAGTTCCAATTAGATTTCCATCTTTATCCTTAATCACACAAGTTTTCTCAGTAAACAAAACTTGATATCCCTTATCCACTAACTGTCCAACACTCAAAAGATTATGTTTCAATCCATCAACAAAGTAAACATCATCAGTATTAGTCTTTCCATCAAGAGTAATAGATCCTATACCTTTAATCAAACAAGGTGCATTGTTACCAACTCTAAAAATTCCTCCATCATAATTGTTAAACTTTATGAATTTTTCTTTATCACCAGTCATATAATGTGAACAACCACTGTCTATAATCCAATTAGCTTTCTTTTCAACTTGGGAAACTAAGGCTTTTTCTCCTTTAATATCAGATTCAGAATTTTCTTTCTTAATTGCTACAAATCCTATGTCATCAAAGTTATCATTATCACTGTCACTCAAATGTCTTTCAATTCTTGCTTCAATTTCTTCATCATTTTCATAATAACATTCTTTAGATCTTCTAGGCTTAAAATTGTTTCTATAATTCTTAACTCTCTTACAACACTTAGATGCAAAATGACCATATTCTTGACATGTCCAACATTTAAAGATTTTCTTACCATCTGGTTCTCTTTTCACAAGCAAGGCAATACCTTCTTCAATCTTCTTATCTTCATCAGATTTTGATCTGCTACTACTAGCATAATCTCCATTCACACTTGTACTTCTAGACAAAGTAGGTCTGATGCTAAGAGCACTGAATGTTGTCTCCACTCTAGGTAGTTCTCCTGATAATCTCAAATTCATCTTTGTTGCTTCCAATCTTCCAAGAAGAATCTCTTTTGAAAATTTTGGTGTACAAGGTATCACTTGTTCAATCATTTGTGTAGTCTTCCTAAATACCAGTGTCAATGTTCTCAAAATCTTCCATATTACTTCATTCTCTATCTTTTCACCTCCACAAGACTTTATTCCTGCAACAATTTTTGACATCCTACCAATATACCTTTTAACAGATTCATCCTCCATCATTCTTATGTCTTCAAATGCACAAATCCAATTATGTAACCTAGCTTTCTTTGCATGTTCATCACCTTCAAAAGTAGAATGTAAAGCTTTCCAAATATCATGAGATTTAGTTAAACCTTTTACCTGACTGTATTCATTCTCCGAAAGTGCTAATAAAAGTGTTTCTCTTGCAAGTATGTTACACATAAATAGATCTACCTCATCTTTAGAACTTGTTTCAAGATTGTCTTCTTCAATTATAGTCCTTTCATTCTTTGTAATCAACCAATAACCTGGTCCTAAACACAAGAGATGTGTCTTCATCTTTTCTTTCTAGCTATCAAAATTTACTCCATCAAACTTAGGGCTTTCTTTCCTAAAATTCACCATAGATCTCCTTAAGTTGTTCAACTTCTCTTTCAAGGACCTGCCGCTCTGATAACAATTGTTAGAAAGTAAAGACCACCAAGATAACTAAGAAGGGGGGGCGGGGGGGTGAATCAGTTATCTGATAATTAAACCATTTATCAACATTAACTTCAATATCAACTTCAACAACTTTAAACCATATAATTAATGTAGTAACCAACCATAGAAAGATAATCATACACAATGACACAATAACACAAGATATGTTAACTAGGGAACCTCTTGATCAAAGAGTAAACCCCAGTGGGAATGATGCCCATAAAATGATGCACTAATATGAAAGTTCCTTGTTAGAGGATGGACCCTGTTAGGAGTCTTATGAAATACATTCAGTACATATGAATCTTTTTTAGGAGATTTTGAATCCCTATTAAAAGATTTTAACCCTGTTACGAGTTATGGAAGACAGAAGGACCCACTGCCCAAATAGCTTCAAGGCAAGATCTCTGAACTCACTGTCCAACAAATGTTAGGATTATTCAACAAAATAATATAAAATATGTTACCTCCTTCACACTGTGCCAAAACCAGACTCTCTGCTACACAAGATCACAAATCCAGATCTCTGTACTTCACAAGTCTTCCTTTGTCACTGAATTAGCTCTTTTCTTCACTTCATGCATACATTCGCATCACAACTTTCACAATTTCATATCAAAACTATTACAATCCTCTCATAACAAGGAAAACATTCCTTCCTTTATCCCACACTCAAATAATTACAAATGAGTTGGCATGCAAATACAAAATAATAATTTCAACATGCTACATCAAAATTACATAAAACTATCGGCTTCCGGATACAATAACTTTCCAATCATGTGACCTCAAAGTTTGCACTGTGAACCACGTCACCACCAATGAGTCTCAAACTTCCCTTTAACTACATAGAATCATATTTCATCCCGGTTAGGAGATATCCTCCGATTACCAAAAACTGCTACACAAGAATACTGCTTCCACCAAAATGCTTATAGCTTTCATGAATAAATGAATTTCTTTTTGCGCTCTTAACCATAGGCTAATAACACAACAAAGAACATACCATCAACTATGCATAACTCAATTTGAAATATAACATGTGCGCAAAACAAAATTGTGCCTACTATTTTCCTAAACTCCAAAATATCACTGTGTTGACATCAATGACAATCATAGTAATGAATGTAACAACCACTACTACAGAATGATTGCCAAAGGCTTCAACATTCATTCCTAAAAATAATAATTGTGCTAAGAAAATTCCATGATGGAAACTTTTGGTTGGATAGACTAGAGGAGATCACAAAGAAAATTATCAATAGGGTTACTGGGTTCCCTACAACCAATAAGGCAAAAGCCTTTCGCAGTTCATCTCGTCCCAAGGTTGAGAAGAACACTAGAGCACAATGAGATGGTAGAGCATTAAATATTTCAACAATCAAAGACCCAGTGGTGAAATTCACAGCTCATGTCATTGGGTATAAGATATTTCAATCTAGCAGATTAAATAGTGTACCCTGCAGCGCAATTGACATGGCTTATAAGATTGTGAAGGAAGATCACCAAGTAGATCTTGCCGAAGTTCTATTACACCAACTCCAAGAGAATATGAAAACAATAAGGTCAAAGAAGTCCAATACATGAAAGTATGGATCACTACTTGTCTGTACATTTCTCTATTTACAAAAATATGTACCTGGTATCGGTGAAGTAAACTGGCAAACTGATAAACCGATAACTGCACAAATCAAAGAAATGATGAAAAGTTTGGGAAAGAACTTGAATAAGGAATTTGATGCATATTTCAAAGAGTTTAAGACCAAGATGCATCAAAGAAGTCAAATTCTGAGGGAATTAGTGGATAAGTTTGAACATGACATATGTTTTTTAGTAAGTACTAATCACACTATGATAAAGGCAGTTGAACCGAGAACAATCCACTATTGGCATTACCGATAGACATCACTGCCACCAAGTTTGGTACTTATGAGGAAGCCAAGTCAAGGATCATAACAAATATAGAGATTGGTAAAATGTCTCAGAGAGAAAAAAAATGAAGAAAGATCTCTCAGCTAGATATGGAAAAGAATCAGACTCATCGGAGGAGTCACTGGTTAAAGGCACAACCGAAGGTCAATTGATGTTAGCTGACAAGCCCTATGATAGCAAGCAAATCGAGTCTGACAAAGAAAAGGATACAACACTAGTTCCTCTTTCTACCAATGAACAAGAAAAGTAGTCACAAGAACAAATAGGCATAAAGACAAGATCGTCTACTGCAGCCTCATCACCTCCAAAACAAGAAGAAATAAAAATATAGAAACTGAGGGCAGCTACACCAACAAGGAAATATGCTAAAAGAAAGAACAAACCTATAGGTAAGGCTCAAAAGAAAAGAAGGAGATTAATAAGAAGTAAAGAAGATATTGAAGAAATAGAAGATGATACAAATCAGTTCAAGGTAGTCAAACACAAGGACAACACAATAGATGAGATAATTGAAGATATAATTGAGAATGGAAATCTTACATATCCAGGCATAGGCAAATTTGACACAATGTCAATTGTAGATAAGACAAAGCTAGAACATGCTATCATCCAATGATGATTAAATTTAAAATGGTACCAATGGCGTTTGCATGTCAATTACCGAAGGAACTAAATGACAGAATAAATGAAAGATGGGCAGCTGCATTAGAAACAGAGAAAAATAAAAGGGAAAGGTCCTTAGTTCGAACAGCCACTCACTTCAGCTATGACGTTGTAAGTGAATATCTAACAAAATACCAAGCAAGATTTTTTATTAAGAATAGATCTATGCAGATACTAGATGAAAATGTGGGTGACATGGATGTCACATGTGATTCTTTATGGACATCAATTCTGAAAGTAGAAGAAAGAGCTGAATAGGAAGCATTCCTAAAACTGTCTAAAATGAGACACAACTCTAAAGACAAAGGTATTTACATCAATGATGACAAGGGAAAGAAAGTAATGGACACCAGTATATCAATTACCGAGGTAATTGATATCATCGAACAAAAGGAAGATGTAAGAATTTCACAGGATGCACCGGATCATGTAGAGATCCAACTGAAGAAGAAAAGCGATGATGATGTACTCATTGAGGACATCACAAATGGTGATCCTGATGATAAAGATGATGAAGATGTGACAATTTCACCATACAAAGATGAGACATTGTACACTGATAGTGTGCTCACATCTCTATCGGGTGAACTTCTTTTACTTGCAGAGGTAGTAGAAACACTTTCACAAGTACCATCTGATGCTTCTCTTCCTGAGCAAAATACAGATACAATAGAGACACAAGCACCTGAGAAAACTACAGATACAAATGAGCCTAAACAAACAGAGGCACAATCCATAGATTCCAAGGAACCAGAAGAAATGAAGTTGACCGAGGTGAACCCCACTAACACTACAACCGAGACTCCCACACCATCTACCAAGGAGCAGAAGAAGGAAGATACAGTGTCTATTGGGAAGGAAACTCTGAAGAGTGAAACAAAAGCCATTGTTATTAGTGAGAAGAAGTCACCTCGTATATCAAAGAAGAAGAAGAAGAAGAAGAAAGGAAAAGGACCGGTCACCATTGATAAAATAATCATAATACCAGAGTGTGACCTGAGAACTCTAAGTCCCGAGGAGTTAATGAAATATGGAGAATAATGTTCAAGAAAAGTAGCACAAGAGAAATTGAGGCAAGAACACAAAAGGAAAGAAGTGTTAAATGATGTATGGGATATTCTTCAACAGATTGTACCGGAGACAGACATTGATGAGAATACTCCTATAATAGATCAACTTTCCACACTTACTGACAAAATCAATGCCCCTGATATAGAAGCAGATAAAAGAATTGAAGAACGGGCAGAATCAAAGATTCAAAATAAATTGGCAGAAAAGATTAGTAATGAAGTGGCACTTAAAAAGGTCAAATTATCTGAGGTCATTACCGAGGCAAAATCTCTCACCTGGATAATCTATCAGTTACTAATCAAGCTTTGTACTTTAGACACCTTCACTGCAGAGGTCAGTGAAAAGATAAAAGGTTTAGAAGCAGAAATCAAGTTGAGTAGCAGCTATAACCAAGCTGAATGCTTTCTTAAAGCATATTCACTGAGTTCAGGAACTCCGGTGGTTGATAGAAGACCTATGAAAACAAGAAGAGCAAATCATTGATCAGGTCACAGAGTTACAAACAGAACTCACTACTTACCTAAAAAATTTTGAGGTGCACATTGTCAAAGCTGAGCAACTAGTAGCAACACCAGAGATTTTAGTGTTAGATAACATCTTTGACATGCATGCCCAAGTTGGTCTTGCGCACATTGCTCTCACCAACTTGAAAGAGGAGTGGGATAACCTCTTAAAATCTTTGGAGAAAACCCACCAACGCATTTTTGATAAGATGTAAGTATACAATATATTTTTTTGGGTATTTGGCATTACTATCAAAAAGGGGGAAATCATGTATATATGCCAAATAGTATACTTTGATATGTATTCTACATACTATCGAGAGCATACACCGAGGGGGAGTACTTTTGTACTTAGCAAATTTTTGAAGTTTTGATATATGGCAGAGATATAAGGAATCTATGAAAACATTTTTTTTTGCATATACATTTTGAAGTTTTGATACTAATGCCAAAGGGGGAGATTGTTAATCTCTATTTGAGCATTCAAGGTTGTCATTAGTATCAAAGGTTATCAAAGAGATCGATCGGTAACTTAAATTGAGTCGGTTGGTAACTAGAAGCAAGACAGAGCAGTTGGTAAAGCCTTTACACCGAGCATTATTTAGTTTACCGAGCACCAGCAGACACCAACACCAACAGACAGTAAACACCGAGCATCACAGTATACACTGAGCAGTTTATACAGTGTTTATCGATGATCATAGAAAATGGCATAGTAATCTAAAATGGCACATTCTTCTATGCATATGGTTACAACAGATCTTAAAATGGTTTACCAAGATCAAGGAGCATTTATTGAAAAACATATTCATTAAATACAATATTTATCTTATTTGTAATAGTTGATCTAGGTTATTTTGCACCGTAGATCTTAGGGTTATGACTATTTTTGTAACCTAATTTTTTTCTTAAGTGGCAAAACAGAACACTATATATTTTGTGTGTTCACTTCATTTTGAAAAGATGAAGAGGAAGTTGAACTAATATATATGAATCAAGGAGCACTTGAAGTAATTGTCTAACTTCAAGTCAATCAGTTTAAAAAGCAGAACAGAGAATAGAAGTTATCAGATTAAGCAAAATCAGAGAAGGTTACCGAGCAGAACAGAGTAGAGATTCATCACAAGTAAGGTGATATTTTATCAGAGATTATAGATCTGTACCAGATAGTAGAGTTTTCAACTAGCAGATAATTGCATATTACTTTCTAACAATTGTAATAGAGCTTTGGATAAATCTCTTAATAGAGTAGACTTAACAGTTTTTTGTAAATCTCTTCACCGAGTGCACACTTCAATAGTGTTGTTAAAATCCTATAACTAGGTAGATCTAGCTGATCTAACATGTCACTCCTAACAGGGTGAGATCACCAGAAGTGATCAAAACTTGTAGCCCTAACAGGCAAACCTTTTCTATCTGCAGTAGTGAAGAATTTTTGGGTGTCATCCCCACCGCAGTTTTTACCTTCTAACAAGGGTTTATGCATTACCAAAATACTTGTGTTATATGTTTGTCATGTTGATTTCATGTTGTTTACTTTCTTAAGTTAATTAGATGATTGATTCATGCAACTTTATTCAAGTTACTTTGGTCGGTTATTATAGTCTAAATTTAGATCAGAAAAGTTTTACAAGTGAAGTTTTAGAAGGCACTGATTCACCCCTCCCCTCTCAGCACCTATCTCTCCTAATTCCAACACTCATTATGCTCATGGGGAGCATGTCCCTAGAAAGAGCCATTGTTGGAACCTTAAATTTGAAATTTAATTATCCCCTTATTGTACATGTTTAAGTTTGGATTTATTGAAATTATTATATTTCCCATCCTTAGTATTAATATATGAAAGTATTTTTTCTTGTTTTTCTTAACATTTTATCATGGGAATGGTTACTATCTGTCTTCCATGTGCAGGATTGAATCATATGTTGATAAAGAGAGACTTGTATGATTAGTAAAATGAAAGGAAAGCAAAAGTTCTTAAGTATTTGGTGTTAGAAGTGGAGAAGGAGAATCTCAACTTTTCAAAACTATCAATAATCGCAGTAAAAAAGGTGTGATTTTTGAAATGTAGGCCACACATCTTCATTTTGTTGCACATTCTCAAAGGAGAAGGTGTTTTCCAAAATTTGGGGCCTAAAATGCATCATGGGACATAGATCTCATGATCATATTTTGGTTGTCAATAGTCGATGATGAAGGGTGAGGATCCCACTCAAAACACGCATCTTCTTTTTGAAGAACTTTTCCAAAAGGATGTTATTCTTCAAATCAACCTCTAATGGTTTGTGTGTTAATCCTAATTAGTTACTGAGAGGGGGGTGAATCAGTAAATATAATTTCTATTTGAATTTATCCTCAAATATATATTCTTGCAAATACATAAATTAAAATAATAAAGTAGCACTCATAAATAGAAATTGAAATACATAGGTTAACACAAAATATGTATGTGGAAACCCTTGGTGAGAAGGAAAAAACCACGATCGGATAGAACCCACAACTTCACTACTGTAGTAATAAATATGTCTTGTTAGAGGCTTATAAAGCACTAGTAAGAGTGCTACCCATTTAATGGATTTAGTAGAAGACCTGCTAAGATCTTGACCCTATTAGGAGTCGCCTTGTAAGAGGACTTTCAACACCAATAAAGATGTTGTCTAGTAAAAGGATTTATACAAAGAACTTGTAAGGTTTCACACTGATTAAGGGATTTAAATATGCTTCACAATTTAAAGCAATGATCTTATGATGACACTTTATTTCTAATCAAATCATATATGTTACCCTTTTCTCTGCTTGGTTGTTGAACCTTTCTTTGTCTTTCACCTCTTGTGACTGGGACACCTCTCAGAAGATTCATCTCTCATGCTCTACTTTGCTCTATGCTCTTGATATTCAACAACAATTCTTTTGTGTCCCATGACCTATATTTATAAGAGATTAATCTCATTAAAAATACATCTCATATGTCCTCCAAGCTGTAAACTCTCTCATAAATCATGCATGCAAAACCCTTGAGTAAAAATTTTACAAACTAATCCTAAGTTTACCTTGAAATGCTCGTAGATAAAACAAAGCTAACTCCATTACCACATAAAAATATAACTCCAGTTTAACTTAAAATGCTCTGTATAATCCGGTTTGGATTATCATGCACTTAACCGGTAAAGAACTTGTACCCAATTAGTTATCTATTCCTTGTGTGTTTTCCATGACCAGTTGGAATAACCTAGACTGGTATAAGCATGACCAGTTAAAGTAAACCACTTTCTTGTTTCATATACCAATTCACAATTATGAGTATTTGTGTGTTGTTCTAGTGGGATTGATGTTTACCTATGACTTCACTAATGACAACTAAGTTTTTGTCAACAATCTTCCCCTTTGGCATTGGTGGAAAAACATATCAATACATCACCTATAGACTTTCCCTGTAGATCTCCTAGTCAACTCTTTCTTCTCAACTCTTTCATCTGCTACTTTCATCTTGACTATAGACTTCCCCTATAGATCTCCTTGTCAACTCTTTCTTCTCAACGCTTTCTGTTGGAAATATAGATGCAATAACTGAGAGGGGGGGTGAATTAGTTAACCACAAAAATATTACCACTGATCCCTTAAATATCTTAACAAATTATTTACTGTGCCACTTGGTAAATATATAGAGAAATGCTGGAAACTTGATCCTTGAAGTGTGTAATAATTAAACTGTTCTTAAGCATTCATCACTGATTAACTTACATGAATAAAGAAAATAACATGAACACAAGAGACACCAGATTTACCATGGAAACCCAATATGGGAAAAACCATCAATGTAACTAGTTACTATTTTTCACTCTTCTGAAGTGATGCCCGGTTAGAAGCCAACCCGGTAAAAGGTTACAAAACACATTGTTAGGTGTGACCTTGTTAGAGGATTTAATCACCGTGCTAGGAGTGGCCTTGTAAGAGGTCTTGAAACAATTCAATAGAACTGTTACCTTTTTAGAGGATTTACAAAATGGTTGTTAAACCAACTCGGTTCAGAGATTTTGATATCACTGCTACAATTGCTAGAGAGTAACAATGAAATGACCTGCAACTGAATTGCTGAATATAGATCTCTGTTCTATTTCACTAGATCCTTACTGATCAATTAAATCTTTGCTGCTCCTCAAGGATATCTGACCATCCTTCAAAATTTGCACACACCTTTCTTCAAAATGATTTATGCATGTTGTATATCTTTTATTCACCACTTGACCTTCTATATATATATGCCATTTCATAATCATTTAGATTGTCAAGTTGGCACTAATAATTATTATAACAGTCGGCTGGGATAAACAAACTATAATAATAAAATTCTTTGAAAGGGCCGACCTTTCTCGGTAAACATTAATCCTGAAAAGATTTCCTTCGGTGACCGAGAGAACTCGGTAACCACAGTGAATTTTGCAACATCCTTTGGAGACCGAGAGAGCTCGGTAACCAGTAATTTTTCTTCGATAACCAAGGAGGCTCAGTTAACACTGTTACCCTGTCATGTTTCCTTTAGACACCCGAGAGAACTCGGTAGACACTAAAAACCGCCTAGCTGACCGACTGAGCTCGGTAGATACTGAGAGCGATAATTGATATGACATTTGTGTGACATCAAAGACAACACATAGCTAATCTAACAATGTCCTTCAGACAATTGTATCCAACAATCTCCCTCTTTGGCATTGATGGCAACACAACATGTCATAGCACAATGAAATTTCACAGAGAAACCAAGAGTAAGAAACATATCCTTAGCTTCATTATGATTCTCATCATCTTCATGTAATACGTCTCCTATGGTGATACTTAGACTTTTCTGATTTGGACATTTTATTATTATTATGGTCAAGACTATACATTTACATTTATGTTTTGTGGATGATGACATGATGAATATGCTCATTTATGGTTAGTAATTACATGTTTATGAGATTAGAAAATTATCTATTTTTATATGTTTATGGATCTAACCCAATTATTTGAATCTAACCACTATCATGATGTTTTATGTTTCATGGATGTGTCTGATGTGTTTTTCATGACTCCAGGATGAAGTCGTAGTTACTCACTTAGTTGAGGTCCACACGATGTATCGATCCTGGTCATCTGCTTGCATATATCTGATTTGTATCTCCATATGTATATATATGTATCTCTTCTTGGTGATGCAGGATTGCAGGTACCGGGTATCGTCTCCACCTGGCTTCATAGGTCTGAGTGATCCCTCAAAATCCTTGATCATTGTTGTTGTTACGGAGGTATCACCAGGTCCACAGGAAGAAACTTCACCTTTGATCCTTTTATCCTTAGGTGGGAAGTGTCGAGTCAGTCCCTTATGTGAATGTCTTATGTGGTTTTGTAGTTGATGGAATTGTGGATCTTGTAGCTAGTTCTTGCCTTTGTGATATGTTCAATTCTGTTAGTAGATCATGGATGTAGATTATTGTTCATTTGAGGGTATGATTTAGTAGCATATCTCATTAGGAGCGATTTTGAGTGCAATTAAATCATATGGTTTTAATACCCATGATGAGGATTAATTTTATGGTATTTTAATGTCTAAGGAAATATTAATAAAAAAAGGTTTTAAATAATAGTGGTAAAATTCTAACCTATGTTAGTGGCTACTTAATATATACATATATATTTTAGAATGGGGATTAAGGTATGAATAAACAATATATTTTATAATAATGTTATTCTAATGTTTAACATTAATAATAATGTACCTTATTTATGGTATTATTTTATAATACTAATAACGACAAAGAGTCTATAGCAATAAAAATAATAATATGTTTTATAATAATAATATTATGCTTGTAATAATATTTATAATAATAAATACATAGGCATATGGGTGCACACATATGCATATGCATACATATATTTATGTATAATTATTACCATGTAATTATTTATTATATTAATAAATAAATAGATCAATTAGCGGTATGGTAAATAGGGTTATCCTATTACCATAGTTAAATAATTTAATAAATTGTTTTAAGATTATAATATTTATTTTAATATCCTTAAATTTAGGGACTTAGATTATAGTTTATGTATTCCTTTATGGGAATGAGTTTTCAAAACCATCTCATTAACGGATGGATAGTTGAGATGGTTGCACCGGTTGGATTACCTGTGCAACCACCTCCTCCATTCTATTTACAGGAAAGATTTCCTGTGTAAAAGGAGTTGGGAGAAGAGTTGATTTCGAGAAGAGGATTATTATTATTATTGTAGAAAATTTATATTTTTAAAGAGAGAAGTCCCGTATTCTATGAGTTTGGCATTTGGATTGTTACGGGTAGAGGCTGGAAGATTGCAAGCAAAGGGATTCAAATGAGTGTTGGAAACATTGGAGAGGATTTGATCTTCCTTCTTCTCCAACTGGTCTTCGCAGGACTCCAGGTTGGAATCCATCCTGAGAAGTAGATTTATTTTGTAGAATGAATGTAAAATTTAGATTTCTTGAAAAGTTTCTGTATATTGTACTATGGTTGCAAAATATATATATGCATTATTGTAGTATTATTATCTTGTGTAATAGTATTGCAGAGTGTTTGTGTGTGCATTAATATTATTATTTTGTGTAATATTATTGCAGAGTGTTTGTGTGTGCATTAAATTTATTATTTTGTGTAATATTATTGCAAAATGTTTGTGTGTGCATTAATGTATTATTATTATATTGTGTATTACTTTTACGGAATGTTAATACACTAATATACCATGTAATAACGTATTAAGGTATTCTATAATAATGTATTATTACAGAATATTGATACAATATTGCATCATTGCTGGTTATATATATTATTGCTGGTCATATACATATATATTAATGTGCAATGCCAGCCATTCAATGTTCATGTTGTGGGATTGTTTTCTGTTTCCGTTTGTACAAATTACAAGTTGCAAAATGTTTATGCAAATAGTCCATTAAAGTTTAGGACATATATTATTGTTGTATTCTCCAGCCATCTCTGTCGTTTATAGAAAGACAGCCGTTTATAATACACTGTCATTTCAATAGAAACAAGATAACATTCCATGAGGCCGGGCAGGCTGTTGTAGAAGTTTATCAGGAATGAATATCTCTGTCATTTGGCCGAATAATATTTTCTGCCTACATTGTTTACGTGCGTTTAGTTGCTGCGTGTATATTAGGGTTAGGGTGGAAGAATTTTAATATTAAAACCGAAGTAAAAATTTTAGACCAACTAGCACAATAATTATACTTTCGCTTTACTTTAAGTTATACTTGTATAAAGGGATTAGGTACCCTTTGAATCCATTGGAATAGGTTTCAAGTTCCTAGGAGTTAAGTTGTAACTTTTAAATTTTAGATTTTTAATTAAATCAGACTTAGTCAATTTTCAGGATTAGCCAAGTTTTAGGTTTAGAAAGAAATTTTGTATAAACCTAAAGATTGTTCATTCCTTGTTTAGTGGAGATTATGTTCAGTACATTTAGATGCCTTTATTGAGATAGAATGTTTGTAAGGAGCAGTTTAGGGTTTAGATTCTTCTAAGAGGATCAAGACATTCTAAACATTCTTAAACGTACCTAATTTCTCTAAACATACATAACTATCCTATTATTTTCAGTTCTTTGTAGTAGTTCTCAAATGCATTTATAATATGCTTTTACTATGTGTATGATGTGATTGCGATATGTGGTTTGAGGGTAGAAAACCTAACGACACCTAGTGAGTGGCTCTCAGTGTGGGGTCAGGGCCCTAAGTGGCTAGAACCAAGATAACCAACTGAAGAGTTATTTAACAAGTGAAAACCTAATTAAACTTATGGGAATGGGTTAAAACATTAAAAAGATTAAATAGGCCTTGCCCATGCCATTAGCACTAGTAAAGGCTATGGATGGGAGTGGGAGAAGGTACCTATGCATAGGTACGATCGAATGACGCTTGTCAGTACAAAAGGCATTCGATCCTGCATGTGCCTACTTGGGGGCCGGGGCCCAGAGTGGCTAGTACCAGGACAACCCAAGGGGTGAGGGCTATGCAATGACACTCACTTAGGTTGTTGCTTAGAGTTTCTACCAAGCCTTAGAACCTTTTGGGAAAGATCTATACTTTGACTCTCTTTTCATTTGCTATTTTGGGAAAGATTACCCAACCCTAGGTTTGGCCTAGCTATTCCTTCTTTGTGGACCTTGGTGTTTATCTCCTAGCACGGGGGAGTGGGCCTTATAGGTATCCATGTGGTTGGGTCGTAAACATTTTTATCGAGGTATCTTTTGTAGATACAGTGCTTGAAGATTCATGCTTGATTATGTACCAGTTTTGAAGAATGAAGGCCTTGTGATTATATTTCATGATGCAAAATCTTGTTACCTCTCATGAGGATTTGAATGCAATGTAATCAGTAATGTATTTCAAAATGATGTATTTGGAATGGGTAGAATTAGGAAGAAGGGAAAAGGGAAATGTGAACTTTATGTTTAAGATGTATGTTGGGAAAGAAAGAAAGATTTTGAAAAATTCCAAGTTATGTAGTATGTTTTCATTATTGTTGTTTAAGTGAAGCTTTTGAAAAATAAAATGTAGTATATTTGTAATGTATCAAATGAGTTAGATAAATTCTATTTGATTTAAAAGTTATGATGTTCATAAAAGATTCTTAGGAATATAGATGGTGTTAAGAAGGAAAAAAAAATTGAAATGAAAGTACTTTGTATTTCATAAAGAATCTTCTAATGATATGATGTAATTTTCTTGAGAAGTTATCTTGTTGTTAGTTTAAGTATGGACTTAAATGAATCATGGATTTAATAAGAAGGGAACCTAGAAGGAATCTAAGTTTAAGTTTTGATTACATAACTCTTTTCAAAGTTCAAAATTTTTCATAAATTTTTACTTAGGTTTTCTTTTGTTAAGAGAATCTTTGTTCTCTTCCCTGGTTCCCTTGCGGGGCATGACACTTCAAAATTCTTTCTCTGACTAAGAACTCTCCCTCTTAACTTCTCAAATTATTATTCTTAGAAATTTCTTGAAATGACAGCAAACTCTCCCTCTTTGACAACACATGCCAAAGACAACTTACACAGTTTTGGTAAATATCAATGTACCTTATGTACTAATTCATATGCAATGATTCCCTGACTATGCTACATCAACTGATTAATCTTCAACATGTTCTGGTTGATGCATCACTAAAACTTTATTTAGTGAACCTCGGATAGGGGAGTGACCCCTAACTTGCCTCTTAGATACAAGAATGCATCCTTAGGTAGTGGCTTGGTGAAGATATCTACAATTTGTTCTTTTGTATGAATATATTCCAATCTGATTTCCTTGTCCTGCACCAATTCTCTGACAAAGTGATATTTAATTGCAATGTGCTTGGTTTTGGAATGCATTACTGGATTCTTTGAAATATTTATTGAACTTGTATTATCACAAAACATAACAACTGGTTCTTTGATCTCAACCTTCATGCCTTCCAAAAGCGGTTTAAACCATATAATATTAGAGCAGTTTATTGCTGCAGCAACATATTCTGCTTCTGTTGTGGATTGGGATGTGCAGTTTTGCTTTTTACTAGTCCAAGATACTAACCTCTTGCCAAGAAAGAATGCTCCACCACTTGTACTCTTCCTGTCATCAATGTTTCCTGCCCAATCAGCATCAGTAAACACTTTTAAATCCAGATTGCCTCCAAATTTATACCACAAGCCATAATCTTCAGTTCCCCTTAAATACCTCAAGATTCTTTTTATTGTCATCATGTGATTTTCTCTAGGTTTAGCCGAGAATCTTGCCACTATTCCAACTGCTAAGGCAATATCAGGCCTTGTGTGTACTACATACTGTAATTTTCCAATCATTGATCTGTATAAGGTATGATCTACTTCTTTTGAATCATCATCTTTGGTAAGCTTTAGTCCAGTACACATGGGTGTACCAACTGGTTTTGAATCTTCCATACCAAATTTCTTAAGTATTTCCTTGATATATTTAGACTGAGTAATGTAGATACCATTTTTGTTCTGCTGAATCTGAAGTCCAACAAAGAATTTTATCTGACCAAACATAAACATTTCAAATTCTTTGTTCATAAGCTCTAAAAATTCTTTGCACTGATCATCATTTCTTGTAAACATAGTATCATCCACAAATATTTCTGCCAAAACAATTTTGTTATCTGATCCTTCTTTGATGTATAAATTATTATTGTCATTAGCCCTTTTGAAATCAATCTGAGTAAGGTAGTTATGTAATCTTTCATACCATGCTCTAGGAGCTTGTTTCAGACCATACAATGCTTTGTGTAATTTGCAGACCATATCCCTTTTGTCTGGATCAATAAAACCTTCAGGTTGCTCAATGTAGACTTCTTCCTCAAGAATACCATTGAGAAAAGCAGATTTGATATCCATCTGATATACCTTAAATCCTTTATATGATGCATATGCAAGTAAAGTCCTCACACCTTCTAATCTTGCAACAGGAGCAAAAGTCTCTCCATAATTTATTCCTTCTTCTTGAGAATATCCTTTACATACCAATCTTGTTTTGTTTCTTGATACTTGACCATCTTCATTCAACTTATTTCTGAATACCCATTTTGTCCCAATTACATTTTTATCTTTAGGCCTAGGTACAAGAGTCCATGTCTTATTTTTCTCTATTTGCTCTATTTCTTCATTCATTGCCTCAATCCAACTTTCATTTTCTAATGCATCTTTGACATTTTTAGGTTCAAAATCAGCAAATAAACATGTACCTTTTACTTTACTTCTTGTCATAGTACCATCTAATTTGTTTCCAATAATCTGATCTAGTTTATGATGCTTTCTGACGTACTTGGCTAATACAGGTTCCTTGCTTCCTGAATGAGTTACATTGTCATCTTCTTCATCTTCAGGTTCAGATTGCTCGGGCTCGGTAGATACTTGCTCGGTAGCTTCAGACTGAGACTTGGTACTTTGTGACTCGGTCTAAACTTCTTCTTGTGACTCGGTTACTGTACTGGGCTCAGTAGATGTAGTCTCCTTACATGTGTCTAGCAATGTATCAGGTTTGATGTAAACAAATTTTCTGTAGTCCTCTGGTTCCTTTTTGCTTTCTTCTTCAATCTTTTCTGCAAACTCATCAATTCTCACATGTGCACTTTCTATGATTTTGTGAGTAGACAAATTTAGACATCTATATGCCTTACTTTTGCAAGAATATCCCAAAAATATTCCTTCATCACTTTTTACATCAAATTTTCTTTTTCTAGATTCTTTTAAGATGTAACATTTACTACCAAATACTTTTAGGTAACTTACATTTGGTTTGTAGCCATACCATAGCTCATATGGAGTCTTGAATGTGTCTTTTCTCAGCTGTACTCGGTTCAAGGTATGAACTACAGTGTTGATAGCTTCCTTCCAGTATTTCATAGCAATGTTCTTTTCAATCATTAGAGTCCTTGCACAGTCCATGATAGATCTATTCCTTCTTTCAGCTATTCCATTCTGCTCAGGAGTTCTCAGGGCTGATACCTGTCTTTTGATTCCTCTTTCAATGCAAAAATTATTGAATTCATGGGAGATGAATTCACCACCTCTGTCTGATCTCAAGCATTTTATTCTTTTTCTTGTTTCCTTTTCTACTCTTGCTAAATACCATTTGAACTTCTCAAATGCTTCAGACTTTTCTCTTAAATACATAACAGTCATCATTCTAGAATAATCATCAACAAAGAGAATAAAGAATTTTTCTCCGGTATAGCTCTCAATTCCAATAGGTCCACATAAATCAGTATGCACAATTTCCAAAATATCTTCAGACTGATAGTTTTTACTTTTGAAACTAGACTTTCCCATTTTACCAATTTGACAATTCTTGCATAGACCAACATCAGGTTTCTTCAAAGTAGGAATACCTCTTACTTTCTTGAATTCACTTATTTTCATCATGTTGTCAAAATTTACATGACATAACCTTTTGTGCCATAACCAACTTTCTTCAATTTGAGCAATAAAACATGAGTAATCACCAAGATCAAGATAAAATAGGTTACCTTTGGTTTGTTTGCCTGATCCTATCAGTTTTCCTTTGTCATCCAGCAGTCTTGCTTTGCCATTCATGAATTCAACCTTGAATCCAATGTTGATTAGTTATGCTACACTTAGAATATTATGCTTTAGTCCTTCAACCCAATATGCATTGTCACATATAAGTTCTTTGGTTAATGAAATTCGTCCCTTTCCTTTTATACAACAGGGTTCATTGTTTCCAAACCTTACATTACCACCATCAAAGTTTTCAAAGTGTTCAAACTTGGTCCTATCACCAATCATATGATGTGAACATCCACTGTCTATAATCCATGTATCATTCTTGCTTATATGAGAGATAAGTGTCATCTCATCTTCATCATTATCAGATTCATCTTTTACAGCAATGAAAACAATTTCTTCTTCACTATCATCCGAATCTTTAGCTAAAAAACATGTTTTCTTACCTTTATCCTTGAATGATTTGAAATTTTTCTTGTCATTGAACTTGTAATTTTTCTTCTCATCTTTGCTTTGCTTGTTTGGACACCTAGCTGCAATATGACCAATTTCTTCACATGAAAAATAGATTAAGGGAGTTTTACCTTTGTATTTTCCTCTACCTCTTGAATACTTCTTTGCAAGTAATGCTTCAATAACTTCAAGATCACTATCAGAACTTTCCTCTGATTCTTCTTCACTTTCTGATTGGATTTTCTTCCCTTTCTTGAGTGAAAGTTTGGCCTCAAAAGCTGATTCAATATTTTTAGAAGTTGGAACATAGTTGTCATAGTTATCCAGTTCAAAGGTTGTCAATCTTCCAACTAAGGCATCCAAAGTTATATTGTGATTTTCTTCACATCTTCTTTCTTGAATAGTAGAAACTCTTATTGCATAAATAGGGAGTAATATTCTAAGAACCTTACATATAACCGTTTCATCATCAATTTTTCCTCCAAAAGCTCTGATTTCACTAACACTTGTCTTGATCCTTTCAACATATTTTGCAATGTTTTCTTCTTCTCTCATTTTCATTTGATCAAACTGTCCTCTTAGGCTCTCTGCTTTGGCTCTCTTCACATTGTCATCACCGCCATAGATTTTCTTCAGCTTGTTCCACATTTCATGAGCAGTTGTGCAGTCTTTGATTTCATCAAATTCTTCATAGCTAAGAGCTGATGCAATGTCTATCATCATAGTGTTATGGTTCTTCTTCTCTGCAATGTCTTCAACAGTTAATGTGCCGATAGGAATTGTATATTCTTGATCAATATATTTGCATCCTGAATCACCAATGGAAGCCAGATGTAGTCTCATGAGACATTGCCATGCTGAAAAGTTATTTCTGTTAAGCCTTGGAATTTCTCTTTTGTAAGACATCCTGATCTTTAGCTTAGGTCCTTGAAACCCTTCCTGCAAGCACCAAAAGCTCTGATACCAATTGTTGGAAATATAGATGCAGTAACTGAGAGGGGGGGTGAATCAGTTAACCACAAAAATATTACCACTGATCCCTTAAATATCTTAACAAATTATTTACTGTGCCACTCGGTAAATATACAGAGAAATGTTGAAAACTTGATCCTTGAAGTGTGTAATAATTAAACTGTTCTTAAGCATTCATCACTCGTTAACTTACATGAATAAAGAAAATAACATGAACACAAGAGACACCAGATTTACCGTGGAAACCCAATATGGGAAAAACCACCAATGTAACTAGTTACTATTTTTCACTCTTCTGAAGTGATGCCCGGTTAGAAGCCAACCCGATAAAAGGTTACAAAACACACTGTTAGGTGTGACCTTGTTAGCGGATTTAATCACCCTGCTAGGAGTGGCCTTGTAAGAGGTCTTGAAACAATTCAATAGAACTGTTACTTTGTTAGAGGATTTACAAAATGGTTGTTAAACCAACTTGGTTAAGAGATTTTGATATCACTACTACAATTGCTAGAGAGTAACAATGAAATGACCTACAACTGAATTGCTGAATATAGATCTCTATTCTGTTTCACTAGATCCTTACTGATCAATTAAATCTTTGCTGCTCCTTAAGGATATCTGACCATCCTTCAAAATTCACACACACCTTTCTTCAAAATGATTTCTGCATGCTATATATCTTTTATTCACCACTTGACCTTCTATATATATATGCCATTTCATAATCATTTAGATTGTCAAGACGGCACTAATAATTATTATAACAGTCCGCTGGGATAAACAAACTGTAATAACAAAATTCTTTGAAAGGGCTGACCTTGCTCAGTAAATATTAATCCTGAAAAGATTTCCTTCGATGACCGAGAGAACTCGGTAACCACAGCGAATTCTGCAACATCCTTTGGAGACCGAGAGAGCTCGGTAACCACTAATTTTCCTTCGATAACTGAGGAGGCTCGGTTAACACTGTTACCCTATCATGTTTCCTTTAGACACCTGAGAGAACTCGGTAGACACTAAAAACCACCTAGCTGACCGACTGAGCTCAGTAGATACTGAGAGCGATAATTGATATGACATTTGTGTGACATCAAAGACAACACATAGCTAATCCAACAATGTCCTTCAGACAATTGTATCCAACACTTTCATCTTGACTATAGACTTCCCCTATAGATCTCCTTGTCTACTCTTTCTTCTCAACTCTTTCATCTTCACTATAGACTTCCCCTGTAGATCTCCTTGTCAACTCTTTCTTCTCAACTCTTTCATCTGAGTTGATCTTCTCCATATCTGATCTTCTTCTTTCTCTTTTGATCTTATTCCCCTTTTTACATCCATGGGTTAAAGGGTTGTTACTTAAATGTTTTCATATCATAGTTGTAACTTATTGAAGATTTCCTTATATATTTTCTTTGAGGAATCAAGGAATGGCTTCCATATACCTATTACATGATCCAAGTTCTTCTTTGTTTCTTGCAAGGAGACATTTATATTTTCCATGTCTTCCATTATTTTGTAATTAGGTTCCTTGATCAGTCTATCTGCATCGGTGGCCATTGTTTGCATTAGATCAAAAGTTCGTACAAGGAAGAGCTGGAATCCAATAAGATCTTGAATTCTTTTTGTATTTTCTTTAGATGCCTTCCTTAAGATGAGATCAAGACTTGTTAGCTCCCAATTGTACTCAGTTGTAGAAGAGTTCTTCATATCAAACTTGGATGATAGGACATTTATATCTTTTGTAGTCTTGGTTGTTTGCTCAATTATATCTTTAACAAAGTCTTCAAAGTTTGAAATCCTTGCTATCAATCTTCCCGCATCCTCTATCTATTGTAGTAGCTCTGTGGTGCTTGTAGATACATTGATTTTTAGTTCTTAAAATTGTTTGTAAAGAATTTATACTCGCTTATTCTCATAGTGATCAATTGAAATTGTCTCCAGGTCGGTGACATCTTCTCTAATTGCTTGTGCAAGAATCTCCAATTGATCAATGACAGGTTCATCCTCATCTATATCTGTATCTAGTAAAAAATTCTACAAGATGTTTCTTATAGTACTAGAGAGAACCATATCTTTTTTTCTCTTAGTGATCTCAATTAGCTATCTTGTTGACATCTTTCTTATGTCAACCACTGTTTCACTAAATTTGTGTTTCTTTTCTTCAGTATCTGTTGCAAAGGTTAGTTTTCTCTTCAATGAAGGTGTACTAGGAACATCTATTGGTTCCTCTTATTTACTCTCATGTGTAGTTTGTTCCTCTACAAGTTTCTCCTGTTGTTGAGGAATTTCCTATTGTAGTGCTTCCTCTGGATGTACCTCCTCTTCTAGATGGACTTCCTCTTCTAGATGGGCTTCTTCATCTGGATGGACTTCTTTTGGTAGTTTCTCTATTTGTTTCTCTTTAGCAACATGTTGACCATTCAAAGAAATTTCTTCTTTATCTGTTCCTTTTTCAGTGGTCATCCTTTTTGATGACTCACCTTGAACATGCTCTTCTGGTTGAAACTGTTCTCCCATATTTACCTATTCACTAGAAGTTAGCTATTCAGGTATAACTTCATTCTCACCGGTTGTTCACTATTTCCCAGCTATGAACTATACCGATGTTACTAGTTCTTTTCCAGTTTCACCTTGAGAGATGTCATGTGGACCTGTTGTATTGAGAGTACTAAATTTATATTTGTTCTAGAATTATAATGTATCTTCATATACATCTTTTTCTTCTTTATTAACGATCTTTACAACTCTATTCTTTGTGTCCAAATTTAGTGACATTGCTTCCATCAGAATTTTAATTATCTCATCACTTAGACCTGGTCTTACTTGTGTCAAAGTTTCCCTTATAATATTATTGTTTGATGCTAAACTAGTTCTCTATTTAGCCATTATCCTTTGATTCAATTCAAGAGGAAATTGAGGCTTATAGTCTCTAGGACTTCTATTGAAATCTACAAAGGTTGCCAACAAAGAAATATCTATTTTCTCCTTATCCTCTTCTACTAAAACACTGAACCATTTAGTAGCATTTGACACTTCACGAAAATCCATTATTTCATCTACTATATTATCTATAGTTAAAGTTCTAGCTTTACCTTTAACTAGGTAATCAAGTAGGGTTGGTGGAGTTAGATCACCAGTTTTGTCTTCAATGATATCAAGAATAACTGGTTCAGTTGAAATCTTTGCCCTGATTGGAGTCTCAACTCCTAGTATGCCTTTTCCCTTTCCATGAATGTCAATCACTGGTGGCTCTATGTTCTTCTAGAATTCTGCTTCTTCTCGATGTTGTTTCTAGAGAACATTCATCCATGTTGCAACTCCTTCTTCATGCACTTTGTCCACTTCTCCTATCAACACCTGACTAATTCATCTTCTAATCTAGAAACTTTGTTTATCCAGGTCATCTTGATTGGTTGCCTCTTCTAGAGTAAGATGATTTTGAACTTCAAGTAGAGCCCTTTTCCTCGACTCTCTTTTTCTATCAAAAACTTTCATCTTCCTTCTATTATCTCAAGTAGATTATCAAGTATTACTTTGTGAAGTTCAGTGGGAGTATAATTGAACTTGTAGAGATAGTAAACTATAGCTTCTTCATTTTTTCTCTTATCTTCTTCATTACTCACTTGATGTCTCCTTCCAACTGCTCCCAGTCCACCTTTCTCCTTTATTCCCTCAACCACTTCATTAATGGTTGGTTTCCTTCCTCTTGGTGCATCCTCTTTCACCAGTTTCCTAGTCTTTCTCTTTCTGTGAAGAGTAGTTGTCTCTTCAATTTTTGTTTCTTCTTTTGGTTCTTCACCTTGTGCATTGGACCCCTGATGAGTCCTTTTTCTTTGAACCTTGGGTTCTTCTCCCACTGGTTTCCTCTCCCTAGGTGTAGGAGTCATTTTTACATACACCTTTTTCAATTCCTTTACCTATGTCTTTACCTTTCTCCTTTATTCCCTCAACCACTTCATTAATGGTTGGTTTCCTTCCTCTCGATGCATCCTCTTTCACCAGTTTCCCAATCTTTCTCTTTCTGTGAAGAGTAGTTGTCTCTTCAGTTTTTGTTTCTTCTTTTGGTTCTTCACCTTGTGCATTGGACCCCCAATGAGTCCTTTTTCTTTGAACCTTGGGTTCTTCTCCCATTGGTTTCCTCTTCCTAGGTGTAGGAGTCATTTTTGCATACACCTTTTTCGATTCCTTTACCGATGTCTTTTTCTTTAGATTTTCCTAAATCTCTTCATAGGTGCAAAACCGATATGAAGAGAGATCTAGATCACTATATTGTAGTGCATCAACATATGCCTCTACTACCTTGGCAGAATCTCATACTTGAGCTATAGTGCATACTCTATTTTTGGCTCCATGGCCTAGATCATACAATGATTGCTGCTTACCAGAAAGCACACCTCATCCTTGTATTGTTCAACAATATATGAGATAATTCTTTCCCTGTTATGCATTCTTAGCTGAAAGGCTTCAAAATAATTGGTCATAACTTTATTAAACCAATTTCCTAGTTTATTTTCTAGTTCTCCTATTTGAATCATAACTAGTTTATCTACTTTCCATGTAACCTTTCCTATGCCTAGCAAGAACTTCTGATAGTAGAAAAACAAACATACCAGAAACGTTTCGAATTTGAGAAATTTCTTCTTTACCAAACCGGGCTTCTTTAGGTTTTCAAATATTTTCCCTCTCAACATAGTGCATATGTCATATTTCGCATTATCATTCATAATCTTGTGCATGACATGTATGGCTCCTCCTGGTACCCTATTTAGGTTACTCGAATGATATACTTTGTAGCCAATAACCACTGATACAAACCAAATGACATCATCTTCAATGTCATTCACAATCATCAACCGACTATCAAACCTTGACTTTGTCAACCATGTGAATTCTACATTGGATATCATTCTTGGGGTAAGAGATTCCCCTTTGTCATTATACCCAATCACCCTTCATAAATCTTCTTTGGTTATTGGTGTGACCATACCTTTCACAAGCCACATTCTTAGTTTATGAACCTTGCTATGAACCAATCTAATCCAATCCAATCAAAACATGGTTGGATACCTCACTCCATTAATCAAACCTGAATTTTCAAGCTTCACATATTTGGCTTGAAGCTTTTTGTCCTCACAAAGTGAAAGATTTTCACTTTGGATGAATGTTTCACCCAGTTCCTCCTATTTGATGTGGATGAAAGTCGTAACATCCTCTATCAGCATAACACCTACTGGAATGGATGATAGGGTACTTGCGATATCATTTTCTCAATTTTTCACTACCATAATGTTGTAAGTGGGTCTATCTAGTTGATTAGCATTTATTAGGCTTACCACGTAAAATGAAGATGTCATAGTATTAAATGGGTTTAAATAGAAAGTTCTTGATAGGATTCACAGAATTCTCTAAGAAAATAATGTAAATTGCAGCAAGAAAAGATTACTCTAACTTATCAAATCAATAATCACAGTTCGCATTGTAAAGTGAAATGAGTAATCATCTTTCCCTTTTATAGACTTAGGTTGAAATGGTAATTAACAAATGGTAACAATTGTTAACAGCTATAGCATTAATTGCCCTCATCTAATCTTTCTTGCAACAACCGGTTCTCATACATTTACCTGTTAATCAATCCTTGGTTGCAATGTCAACACTTGCATGTCTAGTTTACATGATAGACTAATGACTTCTTCCCATTTTCACTTCTTGACTACGTGAGATCACAAATCACCAGTTCCACTAGGAATAGTAGGCTAGTTATATGTTCCCCTTTAATCCCTTGGGCTTAATTTACTAAAGAGATATCACCATCTACAGATGATGACCTTACCTCTGATTTTTTTTCAGTTGAACTCTTTGTCCCTTTTACTAACCAAGTCTTCTTTTCTTTCTTTTTGGTCTCTTTCTTCAAGTCATCCTTCTTGTTAGATGACAAGTTCTTCTTGATGGCTGGACCTTTTCCTTTGTTAATTAGCCAGTTTTTGCAATTCTTGGCTAGATGCCCAATCTTGTTATAACTATAACAAGCCATTACAGTTCCTATACATGGATTGACCATTCTTCCCATATCCATGGGTGAGTGACATCTAGAGTTCCTATGTCCAGATGGCCCGCCGGTAGCATAGTTGGATGTTTTCTAGTTAACATTCCTATTATGGAATACCGGTCTTGGTAGATATTTTAATGTCATGGTTTTGGACCTACATTCTTTTGCTTTGTGCCCAAACTTGTTGCATGAACAGAAATAGCCCTTGAAGCTTCCCTTGCTTCCATTAGACACAATGTTTGATTGTGACCCACATTCAAAGGTCCCATGACGATACTTGTAAGAGCTGTTGCAGTAGCTATTAGAAGTAAATGGTTTTACCAGTGCATTTCTACAATCATTGGTTTTATGACTCAGTTTGCCACAAATTTTGCAACAGGGTTTGAAGGTATTCTTTCCTTTTCCTTCTGAAGGTTTCTTCTTTTCTATCTTGCCTTTCTTGTGTCCAAAGGACTCACCGGTTTCTTTTATGCTTTAACCAATGTACCCAAGTCCTGTGGGATCTTTGTGCTTTCTTTGAGCCCTCAATTTCTCATCAAGCTTCTATGAGCTTTCATTGTACCTTTTAAGTATCTCATTCCTCTCTTCAAGAGTTTTCATCTGTTCCTTTAGTTGATACAATTCAATATCCAACCTTTTTCATGCAAGTGCTTATGCATAATTACATTTTCTTGAGTTATACTCTGCATATCTTCTTGAAGTTGTAATACAAGAACATCATTTTCTCTCGCCGCATCTTCTGCCAAATTTCTTTCTCTTTCAGAGATCACTAGCGTTTTTATGGCACTATTCCTTTCATCTTCATCTTTTCTTTTGTCTTCAATGATTTCAGTCATTCTCAGAGCATTACTTTCCTGCTCCCTTTTTAGATTGGAGATCTAATTGGTTAGATTTTGATTTTTCTCCATAAGATCAGAGACTGCCTCTTCTGCTTTATCAGATCCACTTTGCCTAGAGAGTTCCTCAATTGTTTCATTTCTTCAACTCAGTTGCAGAGCCATCTCTTTCCTCTTTGCAAGAGATCTCCTCGGTCTCTTCTCAAGAGAGGCAATCATATCACTGGATTCCTCAAGATTTTTTTTATACATGTAACCCTCCATGATATTTACCCAAGAGGTTAAACTTTATGTCTTTGAGAACCCAATTCTATGATACAAATTGTTAATCCTAACCAATTAATGAGAGTGGGGGTGAATCGGTAAATATAATTTCTATTTGAATTTATACTCAAATATATATTCTTGCAAATACAGAAATTAAAATAATATAGTAGCACTCAAACAGAAATTGAAATACATAGGTCAACACATCATATGTATGTGGAAACCCTCATTTAGAAAGAAAAAACCATGGTGGGATAGAATCCACAACTTCACTACTGCAGTAATAAAGATGCCTCGTTAGAAGCTTACAAAGAACTGGTAAGAGTGCTACCTGATTAAGAGATTTAGTAGAAGACCTGCTAGTATCTTGACCTTGTTAGGAGTCACCTTGTAAAAGGACTGTCAACACCAATAAAGATGTTACGCGATAAAGGTATTTATACAAAAAACCTGTAAGGGTTCACCCTGATTAAGGGATTTAAATATGCTTCACAATTTAAAGAAATGATCTTACGATGATAATTTATGTCTAATCAAATCATACATGTTACCCTTTGCTTTGCTTGGCTATTGGACCTTTCTCTATCTTTCACCTCTTGTGATTGTGACTCCTCTAAGAAGATTCAGCTCTCCTGCTCTAATTTTCTCTATGCTCTTGATATTCAACAACAATTCTTTTGTGTCCTATGACCTGCATTTATAAGAGATTAATCTCATTAAAAATACATCTCATAGATCTGCCAATCTGTAAACTCTCTCATAAATCACGCATGCAAAACCATTGAGTAAAAAGCTTGCAAACTGATGCTGATTTTACCTTGAAACGCTCATAGATAAAACAAAGCTAACTCTAGTTCCACTGAAAAAGATAACTCTAGTTTAACTAAAAATGCTCTGTATAATTTAGTTCGGATTATCATGCACTTAACCGGTAAAGAACTTGTACCCAGTTAGTCATTTGTTCCCTGTGTGTTTCCCATGACCAGTTGGAATAACTTAGACCGATATAAGCGTGACTAGTTAAAGTACACTGCTTGTTTAGTCTACTAGTTCACAATTATGAGTACTAGTGTGGTGTTCTAGTGGGATTGATGTTTGCCTATGACTTCACCAATGACAACTAAGTTTTTGTCAACAATCTTCCCCTGGTGTTCTAGTGGGATTGATGTTTGGCTATGACTTCACCAATGACAACTAAGTTTTTGTCAACATCGTGGACCCTTGATCTGAAGTTTATCCAATGGCTATTGCAAAGAAATTCCTTATCATCTCAGACATGTATGTTACACTGATGTAGATTCCTCAAGGTAGTTATGATGAGGGAGTAAAGTTCTTTCATCGGTAATGAAAGATACAACGAGAGCCATGGATTTAATTGTGTAAATTTTGTACCTGATTTGTAGACACAACACTTTAGTAAAACATTAGAGGTTAGCAAAAATGAAATCATGTAATGAATTGAAAGCTAAACTAACTAGGCGAGGTGATTTACTGCCTTCTAATAGGTGTGAGTATCATGTTCTCAGATTGTTATCGAGATCAATGACCTTGACGACACCTAAATGAAGAATTTGAATGCAAAATCTAGATATGGAATGTGAATGCAATTAATCTATTTTTTTTATTTTCTATGCAATGATATGATGAAAATTGATATGAATCTATGATATGTAAAAACTGATATGCTATGATGATCTAGCAAATGAAAACTAATATGATATGAAAAACTATGCAATGTTGATCTCACCAAGCTTGGATTCACAAAGATGATTCTTCAGTCTCCAATTCAGCAGCGTGATTATGCAATTCTTGTGGATGATTTTGGGCAGAGTAAGCTCGCAAAATTATGAGATGATTTGTGAAGAGATGAGCCTTGATTTTATAGAAATCCAGGGCTTTGAGGATGCATGAAAGAAAGCCATAAACCACTCAAATAACTCAGGTTGATTTTTGAGTTATTTTTAAATAAAGGATAATTAACTCACAAAAAATATGCAAAAGCAGAGTCTAACTCAAAATAGAGTTTAGATTTAATTGATAATTGATAGTTATCTGCTTTTATGATTGTGCATGTTTTATTTATGAATTAATTTAATAATAAAGTGATTTATTTCCAACTTAACTGATTTTGAAAAATAAAACAATTGATTTATGGGTTAATCAATTATTAAATCAAACTTTTATTCCAAAAATAATATTATTAAAAATTGACAAAATGCTTTAATTAATTAAATATTTAATCAATTATTCATAGGATTTTGGATTTATTGTCAAAATTAAATAATACAATTTAGGAATAAATATAATTAACTTCAATTAAATAATTAAGTGGTCGAATTAAATCTAATTAATTAAATATTGAGAATATTCAATTAATCAAACTTTAGGATAAATTGATTTATCGCCAAATAATCATTAAATTAAAGATAATTATGATAAAATAGGAATATTGCTAGGAATATTCCCTGATGCAGAATTTATGATAATCAATTAGGATCCGATGATGTTCAGATGTGCCTTAGGTTAGGACTTTGATGTCGATTTCGTTCGATGTGTCGATATAGGAGATTAATGAACTTATAGCCCATTTTTGGGGTATTACATTAATGCATGTGCCACCAAGACTTATCTTAGTACCACGAAGGCTAATGGGAGGTCAATGGAGGAACATAATAGAGGATGTTGAGGACAAGTGAAGTGGTTCCATGTGGTCTCTTCGGATTTCACTTTGGAAAGATGTAGATTTCAAGTGTTTTAATCGTGGTTGTCGGTAGTTTACAAATGAAAAATAGACTTCTTTTGAATGCTAACTGTTAGAATTATGAATTCAACAGCTATTTTCAGACTAACAAAGAATTTTTGTGCCTAATGACATTTGCGGATCATTTTTCTTGTTGTAATCATGCAGTTGCAGCTGCTAACATTAGGATTATTTATTCATTATGAAGAGTCACATTGATTTGAAGGTTGTATACATCCTTTCATTTGCATATAAATGAGGATACAAAAATAAAAAAGGCTTGGAGGCCTGGATAGAAAAGAGATATATACCAATTTTTAATTAGGATTGTAGATTAGAATTCACGATTTGAAACATGAACTTATGTACTATTCTTTTATGATCAATCAATTTTTTATGTTTTTATTCATTTGAGGCATAGGGATAAATTGCAAGATGGATTAGTCTGTTGTGGTCACCGAGGTAATTGATGAATTATTCCTGGCAATGCTTGTACATTAAGGTCCTTCATAGCATTCTTTGTTTGATAACCAAGGATAGTGTGAAATATACATGTGTTTCCTCATCCTTGTCTAATTGGTCTTCCCTCCAAAGAAGTTAAAATCCTATTGGACTAACACTGAATTGCATATATGATTGATTTTTTGCATTTAGAGCATAGGAACACTTGATAATATTCTGATTTATATTGTCACATAAAGTTGTACATAAGAATTTTCATTGTGGTAGACTCTATTGCCCAAATGAACAAGGTACTAATCTTTAGGATCATTGAAAAGTAATCATTGGATTCATAAATGAAGTCGATGACTCTTTTCTACATCATCTTCTTGCAAGCATCATTTCAATTATTAATAAATCTTATATAAACATTTTAATTTTCAAGCAATATACTTTCAAAACAATTTCATTTTCAAGTATTCATTATTTAGTATTCTCAAGCACTCTCATTTGGAAACATGTTTTCAAGCATTTTCACATATTGTACCAAGTTTTGCATACTAAAGATTCTCTAAGTTCTTTCCATTTGGAAATGATCCTAGTTACAATTTTTGATCAACTAATCTTCTATAAAATGCCAAAGGCCTAAGGAGTAGGCTTAGGAATGGGTGCACCCACCTTGGTCTTGTAGAGCCAAAAGTGCAGAAGACTTGGATCTTTGGATCAGTCTTGTCAAGTTGGCCATAACGGGTTGGATATCCTAGCATTGAGTTGGAAAGGCTCATAGGATTCCAGCTTGTAGTTTTGGGAACCAACACCACCAAGGAGACACATAATTCATGCAAAACCCAAGGCTTGCTCACACATGTGTGAGCAACTTGGGATGTGAAGGGTCAATGTGTACTCCAAGTACACATGTGTAAGTGTGTATAAGAAATTTCTAAGAGAAAGTCAATTTTCATAGTTTTTGAAAGTGTAAGAGCTGCCTTCAAAAAATGTAAGAAGCCTTGTTTACGCCGCTTTAGCAATTTTTGAAAAAGTGTATTTTAAATTATTTTCTCACACATGTATGAGCAAATAATTAGGACTAATCTTGTAGGAATATGGAAATTAGCTTAATTAACCTTAGTTAATTAGTAAATATGCTTATTAGATAGAAAGTGATGTGTGTAGGGTAGCATCTAGGTTAGCTTTAAGATTAAATTAAATAAATTTTAACTTAATCATGGTTTAGTAGAAATAAACCATGTGGAGGAATAAATAAACTAAAAATTTATTTAAAAGGGGAATATGGAGAAACATGTAATAAATTAAATTTACTACATTAGGGGGTAGTATTTAAATTTAATATAAATACTATATGCAATGAATCTATTTAATTAAATAAATTTAAGTAAATAGACAAATGAATATAACAAATATAATTAATTAAAATTAACTATATTATTTTTATGGTTATTCATTAAATTAAATTTAATGAATGTTAAGTATTAGAATAGACAAATTTAGGTGTCTAGATTTTCCCCCTCTTTGATGCGGTGTCAAAAATGGCATCGCGTCAAAGAAAATAAAATATAGATGTCCTAGAGGACAAAAGAGACCTAAGGAGTGCATAGAGGAAAAGGTAGTAGGAGGATGTGCCCCTCAAGAAAATAGAGGAAAAGAAAAATTTGGCCAATTTTTGCGAAAAGAAGAAAAAAGAGGGGAAAAGAAAAACTTTGCATGACTAAAAAAGGAAGGGTAAAAAAAAAGAAAAAAAAATGAAACCCACTAAAAAACCTCTTGTAAAAGAGAAAAAGAGGGGTCATAAAGATCATTTTTTACCACAATCAAGGAGAGAAGAAGAGAAGAGAGATGACAAAGCAGAGAGATAGGTGACAGTTTGGAGAGAAAGTATGGGTCTATTGGCAGGCATTGAATAGGGGTGATCCGATAAGTTTAAAAACTCACCTCGATGTGCTATTTTTTTAAAGTTTTTAATATTTTATTGTTATTAGAATGTGTTATTATATTTTTTTGTCAGGGGGGGTTAGATGTTAGGGGGAGGGGTAGGTGGAGGAAATGCCTATAGGTGGATGCCAAAGGGTAGCGCAAAGTTGTCTAGCCTCTGACAAATAGTTTTATTTGGCCAAGAAAACACATAGATGCCCATCCAAGGGCGGGTAGGTCAACCACCCATAAGCGGCTCCACTTGACCAAGGGCAGAATGGAGTCTCTCATCTTCCGATGGGCGGCTCCACTCATCCAAGGACGGGGAGGCCACCTAGCGAATGAACCATCACCCATGGGAGGCTCCGCTCGTCCAAGGGTTGGGAGGCCACCAGCGAACGGCCCACCACCCATCTATCGATGAGTGGCTCTACTTTTCCATGGATGAAATGAAGTCACTCATTGGAAGAAAGGAGGCTCCACCATCCAAGGGTGGGGAACCCTCTGGTGAATGGATCAAGGTCAACGAGTGGCTCCACCATTTTATAGGAGGATCGTAGTCGATCACCAAAAAATAGGTGGCTCAGCCTTCCTTGGGTGGTACCCAAAGATAATGAAGTCATCCATCCAAGCGTAGAACCCAAGGATGGGTCGTAAGGATAGGGGCGAGGAGGAAATTTCAAAGGACGGGACATTGTAGAAGAAATCTAGGGTAGGGATGAGGGTTTACATTGACTAGGGAAAATGAGGGTTGATGACAAATCTAATGGGTTGGTTGTATGTAGGAGCTAGACTATTGGATTAGATCGAAGGAGTAGTGGTTAGATACATTGCGCTACAATAATATTTAATTAGCCTAGAGTGGGAGCATGTGATACTATATGAGTTGCATCATGTGCATGATTGGTCACATTTGAGAGCACATAATGTGCTCATAATGGCTCTGATTGATAGGTGGCACTCAGATACATAAAGTTTCCACCTACCTACCAAAGAGGCCACAGTGATGTTATTAGATGTATGGAGGATTTTATGAGTACATATTAGGGGAGAGATGTATGACTATCAGCTGGAGAGAGAAGAGGAGTTCTTAGAGGAGAGCTTCAGGCAGTGAGTAGACCAACTGCCTATTGATCGATAATGAATGTCATGGTGAGGGGGATAGAGGTGAGACTGCCCCGACTAGCACTGTACTTAGCTGGATTGATTGGAGGGAGGATGATGCCTCACCATTCAGGGCATGGATTTCCTATTAGATGGGCAAGGGTACAGAGTTAGATGTTGGAGGAGGAGGAGGAGGGGATAGAGTATTGCTGGGGATATACGATATTGGTACAACTATACTATGATCTTCATATGTGTGTACTACACCCAACATATCATGGGACCTGGAGTGACACTGCTACTTATTTGGGCCTAGGATCAAATTGCAATGGTATGACCATTGAGAGGAGGGGAGATGAAAGAGATATGAGCCATTCACATGTTGTTATAGACCACCATTATCATATGGAGATGTGAGATCGGTAAAGACTTGGCAAAGGAATCTAGATGAGTTAGTGGGATTTGAGTGGACATCATACAAAGGTTATGAGGTGTGGGGTTACTGGGATGATCAATCAGGTAGAGAGGATGGTAGCCTAGAAGTAGAGTATCTAAGATATGTTCTGACATTCTATTGGCTGGTTAAGAGGAGGATGCTCTAGATAGTTAGATACATGTCATCACATGTTTGTAGATAGTTTGGTAGTATATAGGATATTGTTCCAGACTTCTATTCTCATCCCACCATCTCCAGAAAGATTGGGTCAATATGGGGGATCAGAGTGGATCTTTGTAATGTGAGGAGAAGTTAGAGCGGGATGCATCTGGTGCAATGGATAGCAGTATAGGGACATGTAGTAGATGCAGGAGTGATAGGCGAGTATGCGGCATGGTGGGATAGGCATAGGTTAGTGAGGCTAACAGAGCTAGGAATGGTGGTGTAAGAGCACCTGGGAATGAGGCTAACTCCCTAGTTGTTTTTGGCTTGTACTTGACCTTACCCAAGTCAAGGAATTAAATAAAACTTCAAGAGAGTCTAGTAGTTGAGATAAATAGGATAAGTTTTGGGCTTGGCACTAGTTGCCACTAGTTGATCTTAGTGTGCCAAGTTGGAAAAATAGGGCCTAGTGTGTGAAAGATGTTAAAATAGGTTAATAATCTTGTTTTTAGGTTGTTTTAAGCTTTAGAGTAGAGTTAAGGTTAGTTTGGTCACCTTGAGTACCTTTAACTTGGGTTAGCACAATGTTTTTAGGACAAAATGTAAAAGTTGTCAGAGTTGCTCGAGAAACTTTGACAATATTTTGACAACATTCAGACAAGAAGTTCCTAAATTCCCTAATGGTAGTTAGGGATCGGGCCAAGTCATTTTCTAAAGTTAGGAGTGGTATAAAATAATTTAGGAGGGAAGGTACGAGGTTGGATGACATGAGAACACAGTTCCCAAGATCGATATTATGTGTTTCATTCTCTGAGATTTTAATACAATCTACAAGAGTTTGAGACTAATCATTTGAACTCAATTGAAGACTGTTTATTTAGCAACTATGTAAATTATTACATTACATATAGGTTTTGTGTGTTTTTGTTTAGTTCTATTTGTTCTTTGTAAATCCAAACCCTCATTGTATTGTACCTTTCCAGTTTGAGTGTTTGCGGTGTAAATATGGTTCCACCATGACTTCCCTTCATAGAAACTTGATGCCACAAGGAGGAAGTGAAGTGGAACCCTTTTATAGTATGATCCTTCTTGTATAGGTTCCAGAAGTGATGGGAGCTCATTTTGGTGGCTTTCCCTAGGCAAGACAATGGATCTTGGTTAGGAGCAAGCCTATGACAGTGATTGTTTATATGCAAGGTTGGATTGGGTAGTGACATTTGGGGATTGGAGAGTGATAATAAGGGTTGGAAGAAGAATTAGAGCCAAAGCCAAGAGTTGGAGGAACTGATCTCTCAAACTTAGTTGAACGACCTAGTCAATTAGGCTTATTTTCTAGGAAGAAGACTCAGTAAACATAAGGTACTATATGGATAGTTATGGAACCCTAAACCTTGAAAATATTTGAGTATTACTAAAAGAGTATCTAGAACCAAGATTATGTTGGGGGATTCTTTGTAAATTTTTGGATCTATTGGGCAAAAACCATGTTCAAAGACCTAGTTTTGGCCTAATAGGGCTACAAGCCTTAAAAGTAGGAAACCTTGGGATTGGTAAGAAAGATCTACAAAGATAGTGTCAAATAGCATGAAATGAGTTGAGAATAACCCATCTAAAATCAATTCAACCATGTTCAATGCTAGTGATAGGCATGATGTGTTGTTGGTGAACTTACATTGGTGAGTTCAAGAAAGAGGAAGGGTAACTAATTGGTAGGAAGACCCTTGTGATTTGGATGGGCTTGTCTAGCTTCTCCCAAGGAGGAAGGCTAAGAAAAGACACCCTTAAGGAGGTTTAAGAGGTGACCTTGGAGATTGAGATTGCTTGGCTCAAGGATTAGTAGAGGTATCCCTATCAAATTGGTATTAGAGCCCCAAAAGACTTGGGCTAGTGGAACTAGGTGTTGCAAACACCAAAGTCGGTGGGATCATCAAAGATGGTGAAAAATGTTGAACTTTCAAAGAAGGTGGAAGATCAGGAAGAGGAGAGTAGACTCGTAAGAGAACAACTAGAAGAGATGGCAACTAAGCTTGATGAAGTTCAAGCTAAGATAGAGGAAGTGAGTGAGAAGGTGAGAGAGTTAGAAGGAAAATAAAAGGTAGTGGCCATAGAAGATGAAGTGCTATATCCTGATCCAATACTACAAGAGGAGCCATTCCTTAGGGTTCTCAAAGCCATGCATGGAAAATATTTGGAAGGAGTACCCTTATTTAGTTGTAAAATGGAGCTAGATTTGGTAATGGAGTGGATAGAGGGGTTAGAGAACCACTTGGAATGTGATAGTGTGTCAGAGGCACAAAAAGTAAAGGTAGCTAATTCTAGACTGAGAAGAGAAGATGTAACATGGTGGAAGTTCATCTAAGATGAAATGAAAAAGGAATGGAAGAACCCCATAGCAACATGGAAGGTTATGGTTGCTAAGGTTAAAGAGGCATATCTGCTAGATGATTATGAAGTTCAAATACATAAGAAGAGATATAATTTAAGGCAAAAAGAATCGGATGTTAGTGCCTATACTAAAGAATTCCAAAAATTATTCTTGAGGTCAAAGGTGCAGGAAGATGAGAGTCTTAAAGTAGCACGGTACTTGAATGGTTTGAGATGGATCATCCAAGAAGAGATCAGCTTTCTTAGCCCTACTACCATCCACAAGTGTTATCTACTTTCCCTTAAGGTTGAGGAGAGAAATAAGAATAAACAAGAATCCATCTCTAGGGGTAGAGGTCAAGGGAGAGACTCAAGAGGCCTTAAAGGTAACTATGGTGGAAGGGGAAATGAATCAAGACTCTACAATGAGTCAAGGAAGATAGAACAAAGTAACGAACTAAGTGGAAGAGATAATAAAAGTAGAGGAAGAGGATTTAGAAATAGTAGGGGAAGATTTTGTGGCTCTAGCAGAGGACTACACTTTGCTACCATGAAATGTTATAAATGTGGCCAAATTGGGCATCTTTCTTATAGGTTTCCAGATAAGGAAACATCATCTCAATCAGAGAAGAGAATTAACTATGTTCAAGAAGAGACAAATAGTGTGAAGTCTCTTGAGATGACTCTTAATTCAGAGATTGGAGAGAACTTAATGATTAGGAGAATATTGTTGAAGGAACTGGTGAAGGAGGAACCCAAGAAGAGAAGGGTATTATTCAAAGTGAAGTGCAAGATTCTTGGAAAATTATGCAAGGTGATCATAGACTCAAGTGTTAGGAATGGGAACACTAAGAGGGGGGGTGAATCAGTGTTCTCTACTTTATTACTTTTGCTAATACTTTGAAACTTAACTTAATTACTTAGTTGTTGAAATGAACATCAATGCAAGTAAGATCAACATTCATAACACATGACACCAAATATGATTATGGGGAAACCCAAATAGGTAAAACCCTGGTGTGAATTGACACCCATTAAGAATTGCACTAGTGTATTATGATCCTTGTTAGAAGATCTTACAACCCTATTAGGAGTTGATCTTTACAATTCATTTAGTATAGTGACCGGGTCAAGGGTTAGACCCTGTTAGGAGTCTTTTACAATTAACCCTATTAGGGGTGGGGACACACTAACCTAGAGCTCACTGCCTGAGTGGTGAAGGCTAAAACCTTCTGGATATCAGATATACACTATATCTGCAAGGTGAATTATTGTTGTGACACTGGTTGTCTGATCCATTCCTTTTGTGCGTTGATGATTTAGCCTCTTGTAAAGCTCTACCACATTCTATCTTCTCTTTGCATACTTCTTCTCTTCTTATCTGATCTCTAATTCTCATGCCATGTCAAATTACAAGGGCGCATGTCTTATTTATATGCGGATTCAAAACTCTTCATCAAGTTGGCCTATAAATAATTACATACAACGCTTCCAAATGAATTGTCTCAATTGTGTTTACATACAATCATATTAACATGTCTATGACCTAAATACAATAGGCACATAGCCTTTACAAAATAATATTACAAGTGTTAACCAAAATACAAACAATCAGCTCCCTGCTTTGTTCTGTTCTTTTGCTCACTGTCTGTGCTCCTTCATCTAACTATAACTTCCTCATACTGACACATATCATCATGCGCTCTTAGACTTAGCATGAAGACATACTTAGAAGCTTATCTTTAAGGGCGCATGTCATAAATCTGTCATATGCACATGCGCTGATGCTCTGATCACCTAGTGCTCTGCTATATGTGCAGTCTTCCGTACTTAGCCATATTTCTGATCTTCTTCAATATATGCTAACTCCAAAACTTTATATGACTTTGTTGACATAAATACAACACTAAATATAGTCATATGCTTCAATATAGTTAGCTTTCCAACAATCTCCCCCTTTTTCATTAATGGCAACAAAGGAATATGGCGAAGTTACTAACTGTATCCTTATACAAAATTTCTTATACATACTCTAACTTATATCTCCCCTTATGTACTATACATTTCTTTACATCATTTACAAGGCTCCGTATTCTTCCTTCTACATACTATACTCCCCCTTTCACATTAATGACAAAGGTGCTCAAAAAATGTATACACAATTACTTACAAAGAGAAGACATTCGGATATGCTATATTTAGATTAGCAATCTCATTCTGCCAAAATTTCTTCGGTGTGTCTATTGTCTAGAGATGGGTGCACAAAGCATATGTTAACTTTTCCATCTTCTCCAATTCTGTACATGGACCTTGATCATATGTCACCATAGTGGCATCAATCTCCTTGATGTTCTGATTCAAGACATCTAGTGAGGGTGCAAGAGCATTTCTCATATGTGTTTGTCTTGCCCTTATCATGGACATTTCTTTTTATGTCTTCTCTATTTTGTCCACTTGTCCCTGGTATACATTGTTACACATGTTTACATCTGTAGTGGGATCTTCTACTGATTTTCTCACTTTATCTATCATGGCCTCTACCTCCTAAATTTTCTTATAGAGATCTCCAGTCATCTTGTCTTGGTTCATGCAGTCTGCTCTGAGTTTCCTTCCTTTGGCTTCAAATTCTTTTAGTGAAGCTTGACCAACCTTTAAAGAGTTGAGGTCAAGTGCAAAGTTTTTAGTTAGTTCATCCAATCTCTTCTTAAGATACTTCTCTTCTACTACCTTAGCCATTGATTCTTCTAGGCATGATAAGTTTGCCTTGAATCTTGTTAGGATGTTGCTGACATCCTCCACTGAGTGAACTTTTGGTACCTTCTTCTATGTTGGTAGTAGATTGTTCAAGATGTCTATTGACTCAACAAACAGAGGATTTCTCATTACTTGTTTCTCCTTGGCCTTCTCCATAGAGAGGACACTGGTCTTGATCAGGTCTTCTTCTCCCCAAGAGTCCAAGCTTGTAGTGTCAAGGGTCAAGCTTGACAAAAATGATGTTGAAGGCATGGGAGTGATGGGTGTGTTGTCCATCACATTTGTCTCTATCTTTGTAGGCATTTCAACAGAGGGTTCATCTGTTGGTTCCTTTTCTTTCTCCTCTTCTTCTTCTTGACATGTTATGTCCTCAATCAGCACATCTTCTTGCTGCATAGATGAATTGTCATTGCATTGTGTTTCTACCTCTTGTGTACTCACAAAGGCTTCCTCAAATTTGTCTAAATCATTGTCAGTGGCTATCATTCATATCTCTACATTATCAATTATTATTGTGTTATATTCTTGAGTTGCGGGCATGGGCGTAGACTTTATTTCAACTACAGGAACTTTCACTGAGGGCATTGAGTCTTGTGGACCTGTCATAGGTGTTTTTGTGACCTCAGTTGCTTTATCTTTCTCAATAGGTGCTTGAGTGATGGGCCCAGATGTAGGTTGCATACGCTGTTCAAGGAATACTTTCTCAAAAGCTTTGTCTGTCTCCTTGGCTATATCTCATAATCCTTGTTCATTATATGCAAAGTTCTCATCTTTTTCCTTAGGTGCGGCTTCACCAAATCCATTAATAATACTTTTTCTTCCACTAAACATACTGGAAGATTTTCATCCAGTGTTTTCTCTCTTATTCTAATGTCTTCTTCAGGTGCTTGTCTTTTCAAAGTGTCTAGAATATACCATACTTTATCTGGGATGACTAACTTCAGTTCTAGAACTATCTTCTTGAACTTGATCATATGTTTGATCAACATCTCATGGATCTCAGACTTGTCAATTCCATGATATCTATCATAGAACTTAGATATCTAATCTAACCTTCCTTCCTCTACCACTCTAGTCCTTAATACTTGAAGACTTGGTAGGAATCCTACCTCAAGAGGTGGTTATGCATTTCTGCCTCTACTTCTTGTGGCTCTAGCTGATGGATGACTTGTAACTGGCTGCTTTCTCCTCCTTGACATTTTATTGGGCTCTAGTGGTGTAGTGGAGTCACAAGGAATGGGCGCATGAGTGATGTCATCTATCTTCTTCTCCTTTTCCTTTGTATCATCAAATTTCTCAATCTTTACCTTTTTCAACTTAGGATCCTCAGACTTCTCTATCTTGGCTTCCACTGTGGGTGCGCTCTCAATTTCCATAGCTATCTTTGATTCTCTAGCTTTATCCAAGTCTTCTTAGGTCACACCATGGATCTTCAAAATCTTAGAGGTGATTTTGGTGACCTTCCTTTTGGTTGCAGCACTGTTTAGGACTACATCTACTTCCCTGGTCTTTTCTTCATATGTTCCCCATCAAGGCTCATTAGAATCCTTGGGCGCCAATAGTAGGACTTGTGCATAGGCTTCTAAAACTTGTCCCTCTACTTCATAGCCAAGTGGATGAATCCACATAGTTCTAGGCTCAACAGCCTCCATACAAGTAATGTCAGTTTCTACCATAAAATAGATACTATCCTTATATTTTTCAACAATGCTTTTAGGTATCGTATACCTCATCTGCATCTTTATCCTGAAGGTTTTCAACTCTAACTCCATATAGTCTCTCAGAGTGCTCTCAACTGATGCCTTAAGAGATATTTGAGGCATTGTAGGTAAACTTTTATCTAGGTATAAGTCTGATACCTTCCCAACTATATGAAAATACATATAGATTATCAAAGACCCGAACCTGAATATTTTGGTCTTATCATGCTTGATTGCCCTTATGTTATCCATCAACTGTGCATGCAAGATTTCACACAAGTTTAATTCTCCATTTTCCTTTACTATCATGATGGTTGCAAGAATAGTAGCTGCGAACACACTATTGACCATGTTTGTATGTTGAAACCTATACCCAATTATCATAGACATCAATTTGATGTCCTCCTCAATTGGCTCGATTTTCATCCCCTTCTTATCACTCCAAGATTTGCAGGCTTGTTCAACCAATTTCTTGACATCTTTTCCAACTGAAAGAATGGAACCTGTTTTAGATAGACCTATTATCTCATGAATGAGATCAGCTATGATTCTGACTAGTACTTCACCTATCCAAAATAGTTCATCATGGATCTTGCTCAACAAGATTTTTATCCATTCTGATTCATAGAATTCAAACGCAGTAGCATATTCAATGATAGGGTGATTCTCAAGGTGCATGAACTCTTCAGTGAATGACTTATCCGGATTCATCATGGAATCTAGGTGCGACCTAATTTTGTCTAAGCTAATTGGTTCCTTTTTGCAATACATATACGCGCGTATGTCTTCTACATGCATGATGCTCATTGGGGTTCTGGAAAAGGCTCCTTCTAAGTCATCTAGGGTGGACTTGAATGGATGCTTCTTAAACACATATCTTTTCCTTTTTGCAACATCAAAGACAACTGGTGTAGCCATGACTTGTTTTATCACTTCACAGAGGTTTCTTAGGGTTTCTAGATTTTCGCATCCGAATTAGGGCTTTGCAACACTCAACCTTTCTTCTTTGCTGATAAATTCAACTGCAACGCTTCACAACTCCACTGCTTGATCTTTTGTGCTCTCCAATCGCTCAACTTAGAATGCAATGTGTGAATAATGACTTTTTGATGGTTATAAAGAAACTTTTCTACCATTAATGCTTGTCACGTAAACACATAATGTAACTATGAATTTCATTCTTAGTCTTTGCTAGCAATCAAACAGTGCGCTCTTGCATACTGCCCAATCGCTCAACTTAGAATGCAATGTGTGAATAATGACTTTCCGATGGTTATAAAGAAACTTTTCTACCATTAATGCTTGTCGCGTAAACACATAATGTAACTATGAATTTCATTCTTAGTCTCTGCTAGCAATCAAACAGTGCGTGCTTGCATACTGCCTCACATAGTCTCAAAATAGTTATATCCAAACGTGCATACTCTAAGGGTGAGTATACCAGTTGTGCAAGGGTCTAGAGCTAATCTAGCTCCCCCTATGACCATGAAGGTCATTTAACCATAAATAGGAGGTGTGTCCATTGCAGATGCATCCTCAACTATTTCATCGACATTGTCCTTATTTTCTTCCTTCCAAATCAAGATCACATCTTCTGAAGCTTGTACAAACTTGACTTCTCCTACTTCTTCTAATATTGAACCTTTTGATTTTTTAGAGCTTTCATGTCTTTGCACTTTTGTTTTGCAGAACCTAGAGATGTGTCCAACCTTGTTACATGAGTGACAAATGACTGGAGGCCTAATATTCCTCAGCACATTCATGTGGATTACCATACTGCACTATTTGGTTGAGTGACCAACATAATTGCATATCTAACATGTAACGTTCTCAAAGTTTCTTACATTCTGTTGTGGATGACTTCTCTGACTTTTCTGATTCTGATTTCTTTGATTTGATCTAAAATTCATAGCTCTATGACCAAACTTGTTGTATGAATAATAGTAACCATTGAAGGGTCTTACCTCTTTACAATTTCTAGCTATGTGACCATGCTTGTTGTAGTCATAACAAGTCTTGTTTACTGGCTTGCGCTCATTTATAGATGGTTTAGTTTCAGCTACTGTATGATTTCCTGCTTTCTTAGCTTTTGTAGATTCTTCTGATGGTTTCTTTCGTTCTCGCATGTCATTGATCTAATTTTGTGCTTCATTGAACCCAATACCACTGGTGTCTCCTTTGATCTTTTGTGCATACAATTGCGACTCTATAAGATCCTTGCTTGTGTGTAATTTATCAATATGGTTCTTTGCTTCAGTCAATTCAAATTCCATATGTTTCTTGATGTTCTCTAACTCCAAGATTTTCATGTTAGCTTTCCTTAGTTCTTCATCTAACTACTTGTTCTTTTGACCTATTCTTCATAGGCTTCTTGATTGTTCAATAGATTTTCATCCAATTCTTCAATCTGATCTTTCAGAGATGTATTTTCCTCATTTATATTTTTAACCATTTTTCCCAAATCACTTGTGGAACAGTCTTTCAAGTCTTTTCTTAGTTTTTTAATGACTGCTTGAGAATCACTAACTTTTTCTTTCAGTTCTTCAATTTCTTTTTCAGATCCGTCAAGGTCTTCAAGAGCTGCTTCAAGATTCTTTTTCAGATGTTTCATTTCTCCCTTATCCACAATCTCCTCAAGTGGTTAAACTTATCTTCAGAGGACCAGAGCTTTGATACCAATTGTTAGGAATGGGAACACTGAGAGGGGGGGTGAATCAGTGTTCTATACTTTATTACTTTTGCTGATACTTTGAAACTTAACTTAATTACTTAGTTGTTGAAATGAACATCAATGCAAGTAAGATAAACATTCATAACACATGACACCAAATATGATTATCGGGAAACCCAAATAGGTAAAAACCCCGGTGGGAATTGACACCCACTAAGAACTGCACTAGTGTATTATGATCCCTGTTAGAAGATCTTACAACCCTGTTAGGAGTTGATCTTTACAATTCATTTAGTACAGTGACTTGGTCAAGGGTCGGACCCTATTAGGAGTCTTTTACAATTAACCCTTTTAGGGGTGGGTACACACTGTCCTAGAGCTCACTGCTCGAGCGGTGAAGGCTACAACCTTCTGGATATCAGATATACACTATCTATGCAAGGTGAACTGTTGTTGTAACACTGCTTGTCTGATCAGTTCCTTTTGTGCGCTGATGCTTTAGCCTCTTGTAAAGCTTTTCCACATTCTATCTGATCTTCACATACTTCTGCTCTGCTTATCTGATCTCTAATTCCATGTCATGCCAAATTATAAGGGCACATGTCTTATTTATATGTGCATACAAAACTCTTCATCAAGTCGGCCTATAACTAATTACTTACAACGCTTCCAAATGAATTGGCTCAAGCATGTTTACATACAATCATATTAACATGTCTATGACCTAAATACAATAGGCGCATAGCCTTTACAAAACAACATTACAAGCTCTAACCAAAATACAAACATTCATCTCCATGCTCTGTTTTGTTCTGCCGCTCACTGCTTGTGCTACTTCATCTTACTGTAACTTCCTCATACTGACACATATCATCATGTTCTCTTAGACTTAGCATGAAGACATACTTAGAAGCTTATCTTTAAGGGTGCATGTCATAACTCTATCATACGCATGTGCATTGATGCTTTGATCACCTAGTGCTCTGCTATTTATCTAATCTTCCATACTTAGCCATATTTTTTATCTTCTTCAATATGTGTTGACTCCAAAACTTCATATGACATTTTTTCCATAATGACAACACTAAATACAATCATATACTTCAGTATAGTCAACTTGCCAACATCAAGGTCTACTAATAACATCATCTCTGAGGAGGCATTGCAAAAAATTGGTTTGACAAGGATCCCTCATACCCATCCTTATAGGGTGACTTGGTTGAACAAGGGACAAAATATGTCGGTAAATGAATAAGTGTGGGTACAGTTTTCTATTGGGAAGTACCAAGACAAGGTTCTATGTGACATACTACCCATGGATGCATGCCATTTATTATTAGCCAAACCATGGTAGTATGACAGAAAGGCCATGCATAATGGGGAAAAGAATTTGTACTCTTTCCAAAATAATAAAATAACATACAATATACAGTCCCTTTTGGGTGAAGAGGAGACCAAGACAGAAAACTCTAATATCCTATTTGCAAGAGGCAAGGATTTCTTGAAGGAACTCGAGAATAAAGATGGAGTGAATTTTTCCATAGTGATGAAGCCAAAGGAAGAAGACAAACATAAACAAGAACTCCTACTTGTAGAGGTGACAAGATTGTTAGAACAATATAAGGAAATAGTGAGTGATGGTAGTCTTGCAACCCTACCACCTAAGAGGGAAATTAGTCATCAAAATGACTTTGTGCAAGAGCTTCTTTTCCAAATAAGGCAGCCTATAAGGTGACTCTGGATCAGAATAGAGAGATAGCACAACAAGTTTAGGAAATGCTTGACCAAGGGTTGGTAAGAAAGATCATAAGCCCTTGTGTTGTTCTAGTGATGTTGGCCCGTAAAAAGAGAGGTAAGTGAAGCTTATGCATTGATTCTAGAGAAATCAATAGAATCACCACTAGATACAAGGTTCTCATTCCTAGGATAAAAGATCTGATGGACTGTCTTGGAGGTGCCAAGTACTTCACAAAACTTGACCTCAAGAGTGGGTACCATCAAATAGGATCAAGTAGGGGATGAATGGAAGATGGAATTCAAGACTGTAGCAGGCCTATATGAATAGTTGGTCATGTCATTTGGGCTTACAAATGCCCCTAGCACATTCATAGATTGATGAATGAAGTGATAAGGGTAAAAGCACAATATTTTGTCACCTTTTAGGATAAACAGAAAGACTCGGCGAATTTAGACTTGGTCGAGTCCTACTTGAATGATCAAAAGACAGTCGAGTATATGTAGGCACCACGCGGCACCAAATGGTGCCTACGTGGCATGTTAGACTTGGTTGAATCCTACTTGGTCAAGTAGGAATCAACCGAGTCTAACAGGTGTTTTAAATACCCCAAAGCATTTTCACATTGAGGGGATAAAGATTAGCAACTAGTGAGCAACAATGCCTACTCAGCCGAGTTCCAAGTAGGGGGCATTTTTTTTTTTTTTTTGTGTTTTTTAATTTTTTTCTTATATTTATATGCAAAAAAAAAAGAAATTTTTTTTACTTAGCATTATAATTTATATTGCCTTTTCCATTTTTTAGCAATAAACATTTTTAGACTAGATATATTATTGATGTTAAATGTAAATGTAAAACCTAAAAACATAAACCTAAAACCTAAAAATCTAAAAACATAAACCCAAAAGTTTGAAACTTAAATGTACAAACCTAAAACCTAAAAACATATATAATTTTCCCAAAACGTAAACTCAAACCTAAAAGCATGTAAAGAGCACACAATACTTGGTTAATTTAAACAATTTTTCAATAAAATTTATTTAAAATGATTAAGAGATATAACTTATATATATCATATTTGTTGGCAATTTGGCTGAGTTAGATACTTAGATGTTGTCATTATGGCAACATATGATCTACATGAAGATCGCACATGGCAGAGAGCAAGTATGACAAAGCGCAAAGCAAAATTGTTTAAGTATGAGATAGTATTTTTGTCCAGTGTACCGGGAGACAATTTTGATTAGCGATGATGATTAGAGTAAGTTTAGTGCTTGCGCACTTGAACATAGATAATATTATGACTATAGAAGACTCACCTGAGAGCGCAAGTTAGTACGACATGTACGGAAGGAGTTATGACAGTTTTACCAAAGACAGTGTTAAGCCGACAGGATAGAATATGAAGATAGAATTGGTAAAGAGTTAAGGGATTATTTTGTTTCTCAAAATAATGACTTAAGAATATAAAGGGACGACATCCTAGATGTTAACCCTTAGGTAAATATGTATTTTGTAATAAGCTTTTGTGTAGCTGACTGTAAGAGTTATTTCTCTTAATAACTTGTATAAATGAAAGCATATGTAAATGAAGAAAATATACAAGTTGTCATGATATAGATGAAATAGTGAAAAGATATTAGTGTGAAGTTGTGAAAGCAAAGCAAGCAGTATAAGGTTATGTACTTTTCCCTATTTTGTATTTAGTAAATCATTGTATATTACTTGTTTGGGCAGTGGGCTCATCTAGTAATTATATTTTGCACTACCAACTCTTAGCAGGGTTGAGGCTTCTAACAAGGACTAAAGTCCCTTAGTCATGACTAAGACACTATATGCATGTAATAGGCTCCTAACGGGGTCAACATCCTTAACAAAATATTTTTGATTAGTTGATCTTTGTGGGTACCATCCCCACCGGGGTTTTCCCTTGGCTAGGGTTTCCTCGAGAACAAATAATGTGTTATGAGTTCATTTGCTTTACTGTTATGTATGTTCTTTAGTTTACTATGTTATGCATGTATTAAGATAATCTATTATATCCATAATTGGGAGAAAGTAAAGATTGCATAATATTGATTCACCCCCCACCCCCCCCCCCCTCCTCGGTATTCCCTATTTCTAACAATTGGTATCAGAGCTTAGCTACTCGGAAAAGAATCATTTAAGGAAATCTTAGCAGCTTGAGTAAGATCTCTATGGATATGGATCAACTACAGAAGAATCTTGAAGAATCTCTTGAACAGATTGATATGCTTACTGAAGAAAGAGATACTCTAAAAGGAAAATATGATGATGCATAGAACCTCATTGAAAAGCTAAAGAATAAGCTGGAAGAATTGAAATCAGAAAAGGAATCTACAATTCAAATTGAAGATTGTGATGATAATCTGGAAAAAGAGAATCAGATCCTTAAACATGAACTTAAGATAGTAAATCTGAAGTTAAGCTTGAAAGATGGAAATAGCAAGAATGAAGCAAATCTAAAATCTAAGAATGAAGATCTAAAATCTAAACTTTGTAAAGTGACATATGAACTTGAGAAAACCAAATTACAGTATGTTGAACTTGAAAAGTGCAATGCAATTGTGAAAGGTGAACTGAATCAATCTAAGAAGCAACTTGAGAAACTATATTCTACTAGTGAGAAGATTGATGAACAAATGTCTTATCAAAAACCATTCTATGATAAAACTGGTCTTGGATTTTACTCATCTAAAGTGAGTGAAGAAAGCAAGGAACCGGATCTAAAAGTTTATGAGAACATAGAAAAGAAATCTGATGAAATTGACAAATTTGAAGATACACCTAAACAAGAAGAACCACCTAAACAAGAAAAATCACCTAAAGGTACACGAAGAGAATTTAAAGGTAGATGCTTTGCATGTAACACTTTTGGGCATATGAAGGAAGATTGTACAGGTAAGCAATTTAAACCTCTTAATGGATATTATTATAATTGTCATGGTTTTGGACATAGAGCTATTGAATGTAGAAAGCCTAAATTTAATGAGAATAATAATAATAGTAGAATGTTTAGAGATACTAACCATGCAGATAAGAGACCTACTGAAGATATGAACAGGAGAAATGGAATAGTTTGTTATAGATGCAACAAGGTTGGACACATCACCAAGAATTGCATATCATAAATCAATCAAACTGGACCGAGATATGGAAACAATGGAATAGTTTGTCAGATATGTAATATGATTGGACATACAACAAGGTTTTGCAGGATGAATAACATGAGAAACCCTAACCCTAGAAATCATGCAAGGAGAAATGAAAATGCAAGCAACAGTCAAAGAGGATGTTGTAGTAATTCAGAAGAAGTAAAGTTTACCAAAACCATAGATCAAGGAGACACATTCAGCATTGAAGGTAATCAAAAAGATGAAGTATAATGAAATCATAAAGTATTAATTACATTATGAGTTTGATGATGAAGAATGCACTAAGATAATCCTAAGCAGAATTCACAATGGAAAGTTTTGGTTAGATGATAGAGTGATAGATATCACAGCTGACCTAATTCATGAAGTAACTGGTTTATCTAGAACTGAAGTCATACCATTGAATGAGAAAAACAGTAATAGACAACACAAAATCATCTTACAATGGCAAAGGTATAGTGATTAGCAAGATACAACAGGATGATGTTAGATATTTGTGCAAGATCCTTACAACTAAGTTTTGTGCTAATTCAAGAGAAGATAACATGGCAGATGGAATGATACATGTAGCTACTTAATGTGTGTTGACAAAGTTCAAGTTGAACTGTGTGAAATTTTGAGAATTCAGTTGTTTGAGAACTTGGAAAAGATTAAGAAGACTAAGAACTCCTAGTTTAGATTCTCATCATTGATCACTTATATGTTTGTTCACTTGATAAGAAGATTTCCAATTACTATTGGTTATTATTGGAATGATGGTAAAACCACAATGGAAATGATAAACAAAGTGTATTTGAGACATGTTATTGACAAGGTCAATGAAACTGCAGTATTGATAATAAAAACATTTCAGAATTTGATGAAAAGAAGATCAAAGATTCCACAGTCATTAGTTGAAAAATATAAGAATGAGATATGTTTTATGGTTGATACTAACTTTACATTCATTGAAGCAGTAGAGCCTAGAATAGAGTTCATAGACCCTCTTGGCTATGAAATATCTGAAATTGAAGTAGAAGAATATGTGAACAGATTCCTTAAGAGCAAGTTGGACATTCACAGTAATAGATTTGGAACTTTTGAGGAGAACTTCAACTCCGCAAAGTCTATCTTAGAAGAAAAATAGCCTGAGAAGAAAGTGGAAAGTACAATAAAGAAGATTTTGAAGGACATAGGGATGACAAAATAGGAGTTTATGATTGCTAAGAAGACAGCAACAGCTATTAGAGACATAGGAAAAAAGGAAATTTTGTCTGTTCCACCCCTATCATCAGTTGCAGAATAGCCAGCAGACATTCAAATTAAGGTAAAAGTGGAGGAAGTTGAGAAAGATCAAGAAGTTAGAAAATCCACAAGATCATCCTCAGCTACACCTGGTAAAAGAGTGAAAGAATTGGCCACTAGACCAGGAAAAAGATAGAAGACTATAGTACCACTAGTACAAAGGAAGATAGCAAAAATAAAAGATGATGAAGAAACCCCGGTGAAAAAGAAAACATGGAAACCAAAGATTGAAAAAGTGAATGAACAAATCATACAAGATGGAGACTTTTCAAAGATGAACAAGTATTATGACCTTTACAATTATTCAGAAAGATTGAATCTTGAAAATGCAATTGTGAGACACATGATTTTATCAAATAAGAAGTTTGACACAATTCAGGGGAAGATACCTAATGACTTATTTGAGAAGCTAGTGAACAAAAAGAAAAGAGCAACAAAAGAAGACAATAAAATCAGAAAAAATCTTGTTAGAAAATTATGTGATGTTAAAGATGAAGAACATTTCAAGGAAATCATGAAAGAACTAAACACCCATCTAAGAACAAAAAGAAGAACCATTCATATTATGGGAGGAAATTATGAAGAGATCACCAAAGAAACAAAGCAAAAAATAGTCAAGGTAATGACATCTAGTGTTAAAAGACACTCAAGTGCAGCAGGACAAATAGAGCAAGACAAGGAAGCTGAACATCAGAGAATTACCTCTCCACCAGCTATAAACATTGAAGATGAGTCAATGCATGTGGAAGGAACTAAGATCACTTTAGACAGTTTTGATAACCCTTTCAAGAATCTTGAAAATATTGTTGACAATTCAACTTTTGAAGAGCAGGACAGTGCTAGAGAAGAAGAGAAGGACGATACAAGGATTGAAGAAGAAAAGGAAACAGAGAAAGAAGCAAGTTTAGAAGTTCAAAACCAAGTAGAAGATCTTAGTCAAGAAGAAATCGGTCTTACACCTGAGACTACAAAGAAATCACAGATTGGATCTTTACTTGAAAGTTTTGGGAAAGAAGTTGATAATGATGATCAGATGGAATTGATCACATCTCTGAACAAAATAATTGGGAAGAATAATAAGGTAAAAAGCCTTGAAGGATCACTGAAGGAAATAAAAAAGAAGTTACAAAGTGTTGTAACAAACCAGGTAGCAGACGCAAACCCACTTGAAAGAGCAAAGAAAGTTATGAATGCATTTGATGATGAGTTTACTAACTTATTTGACATAGCTAAAGTGAAGGCACAAGCAGCCTATGAGGCCAAATTACTTCTAGCTATAAGTCGGAATATCAGAAATGATATTAACAGTCTCGATATTTGTATAAAAGATTTGAGAAGGAATATGGACAGAGGTAAAACTTTGTACATTTAGTGTACAAAATCTGAGAATCTTGTATCTGAAGAAATTCAGAAGATTAAGGCTAAAGAAGCAAAGATTCAGACAGAGGTAAATCTTCTAGCCAGCCCCAATGTGAAGATATTGGACATTGAGAAGAGAATCAACAAGATTAACGATGAAATAAGGATTCTACATGATGACAAGGACATGAAACTGAAAATATTTGCTCTTCTAAGAGAGCACATTTCCATTAAGTATTGTTGAAGGACAATTGGAAGAATGTCTTTCATCAAAGACATCTTTTCAGAAGTTTAGTTTTGCAAACCTTCAAGCCTGTGAAATGGCATCTTATGGATTGTGTGCACTACTCAGTGTTGCAGACTCTATTAAGAAGGCATGGGAGAAGGAGACAGAGACTGTCAAAATAAATTTTTCAGATTGTGTTGCAAGCCTACCGACTCTACAATATTGAATCAAGGTATACACATTTTTTGTTTGAACACAGTTTTGGCACCTTTTTGTCATTGTTGTCAAAAGGGGAGAGATATATAGTAGAAAATTGATATATATGATAAGGATGTATATTCTTAGGGGGAGTACAGAATATAGATATGATATATGGAGTTATAAGGATAGTGAAGATATACTTTTTGTTATGGCCACAATTTTGAGTTTTTGAAGTGTTAAGACTTAGCCAATTTTCTCATATGTTTGCCACCAATGACAAAGGGGGAGATTGTTGGAAATTTGGCTGAGTTAGATACTTAGATGTTGTCATTATGGAAACATACGATCTACATGAAGATCGCACATGACAAAGAGCAAGTATGACAGAGCGCAAAGCAAAATTGTCTAAGTATGAGATAGTGTTTTTGTCTAGTGTACTCGGAGACAGTTTTGATTAGCGATGATGATTGGGGTAAGTTCAATGCTTGCGCACTTACTATGATGACTATAGAAGACTCACCTGAGAGAGCAAGTCAGTACGGCATGTATGGAAGGAGTTATGACAGTTTTACCAGAGACAGTGTTAAGCTGACAGGATAGAATATGAAGATAGAATTGGTAAAGAGTTAAGGGATTATTTTGTTTATCAAAATAATGACTTAACAATATAAAGGGACGACATCCTAGATGTTAACCCTTGGGTAAATAGGTATTTTGTAATAATCTTTTGTGAAGCCTACTATAAGAGTTATTAGTCTTAATAACTTGTATAAATGAAAGCATATCTAAATGAAGAAAATATACAAGTTGTCATGATATAGATGAAATAGTGAAAAGCAAACGAAAAGATATTAGTGTGAATTTGTGAAAGAAAAGCAAGCAGTATAAGATTATGTACCTTGCCCTATTTTGTATTCAATAATCATTGTATATTACTTGTTTGGGTAGTGGGCTCATCTAGTAATCATATTTTGCATTACCAACTCTTAGCAGGGTTGAGGCTTCTAACAAGGCCTAAAGTCCCTTAATCAAGACTGAGACACTATATGCATGTAATAGGCTCCTAACAGGGTCAACATCCTTAACATGATATTTTTGATTAGTGGATCTTTGTGGGTACCATCCCCACCAGGGTTTTCCCTTGGCCAAGGTTTCCTCGAGAACAAATAATGTGTTATGAGTTCATTTGATTTACTGTTATGCATGTTCTTTAGTTTACTATGTTATGAATGTATTAAGATAATCTGTTATATCCATAATTAGGTGAAAGTAAAAGATTGCAAAATACTGATTCACCCCCCCACCACCCCCCCCCCCCCCCCTCCCTCTTAGTATTCCCTATTTCTAACAATATTAAGTTATTTTCCAAAATAAAAATATATCAAAAACATATAGATCTTAAAATCCTTTACATATTTTTTCAGACAAAATTATACTAACTAATAATACCTAATAAGACATAATAAGACCCTTAATATCTAATAGGAGGTCCAATAAGACCCTTAAGACCCAATACCTGACCTAATAGGACCAGTTAGGACATAATAGGACCACTTAAGACCTAATAGGGCCACTTAAGACTTAATACGACCTAATAGGACCTATTAGGACCCTTAAGACCTAATAGGACCACTTAAGACCTAGTAGGACCTAATAGTCCACCCTTATGACCCAATAGGACCCATTAAGACCTAATAGGACCCTTAAAACCCAATAGGACCCTTAAGACCTAATTAAGACCCTTAAGACCCAAAAGGACCCAATAAGACCCTTAAGACCTAATAGGACCCTTAAGACCCAATAGGACCTAATTATGACCCTTAAGACCCAATATGACCTAATAAGACCCTTAAGACCTAATTAAGACCCTTAGATATCCCCTCTAGCTAAAAATAATGAAACCTTAGAGGTGATCCTAACTCAACTAATTATATATATATATATATATATATATATATATATATATATATATATATATATATATATATATATATATATATATATATATATATATATATATATATATTCTCCCCAAAATGGGTTAAGCATCTAAAGGCTAGATCATTTTCCCCCTCCTAAACTTCATAACGAGAAATCTATGTTCCATCTTATGCTTTGCATGGAAGTGTTTTGTGTTGGCAAAATGGTCAGCACTCCCCTCGGGATTCATGACATGGCTTAACCACCTCCTGTGTCTTCTATAAGTCTAGTGGTTGTATCGGGCATTAACAGGTCGATCTTTTAGTGCAACGACAATCACTACTTGTAACAAGTGGTATCAAAGCTTGGTCACAGGTTCGAATCCCTTCGGGTAACGCTGAGGGGGAGATTGTTGGCAAAATGGTCAGCACTCCCCTCGGGATTCGTGACATGGCTTAACCGCCTCTTGTGTCTTCTATAAGTCTAGTGGTTGTATTGGGCATTAACAGTTCGATCTTTTAGTGCAACAGCAATCACTACTTGTAACATTTTGTCCATGGAAAAAGTGCAAAAAACTAAAGAAAATTCATTGTTTCATGGACTTGAATGATTTCATCTAGTACCTGTTTATTTTCAAATGAACCCCTTTCTAGATTATTTTATTTCCATCATTTCTTTTAGTATTTATAATGTTTTTCCCTCCCTAGTTATGGATTTACATGTTAGTAAACTGATTTAAAATTTATCTCAAAATTATTGTCACTTGAATCTAGGTAGATTTTGGAATTGTATTAAATTCATTTTTCTCATGTTCTTTTAAATATGTATTTATGCATGAATTAGTAAATTATGTGTGCATGAATTAGTTCTAGTACCATGCTTATACATGTAAATGCATGAATTTAAGTTATGTTTTTATTTAAATATTATGTATATGTAAATGCATAAATTTAAATGTTTAAATATTTAATTTATATATGTATTTATGCATTCAAATTAGTTCATGTTTGAAGTTAAATATTTTCATGTTCAAGAAGTATGTATGTAAGTCAAGTTATCTTTAAATTTTGTTATATATATATATATATATATATATATATATATATATATATATATATATATATATATATATATATATATATATATATATATATATATATATATATAACTTTTGTGTGCACATCATGGCTTCTAGTGGTTCAGAGCATAGTGTCCATAATAGTCAGGGATCATAAGCTTCCTCAGACCAGCATGGTACCCAGGCCCCACAGAGTAGAGATAGTCATAGAGATGAGACTATCTCTAAGATGCAAGCCGCTCTAACTACGTTAGAGCGGACGTTGTAGAATAGTACTACTCTCCCTAATAGGGAGAAATTGACATCTATACGCACTGAGCTCATGAGCATGATTCAGAAGGATGAATCATACAATCCATATGATGATGTATCGATTGATTCTTTTCATTATAGCCACTCTAGCACTGTCATAGAGACAATGGGTTGGAGGACAGTTGATTCAGATATTCCAATCACTCAAGTTAAGAACATGTTTGGGACCCATTACATAGATAAGAGGGTGGTTAGAGCATACAAGGTCACAAAATGTACATATGACTTGGTGGCCCCTTTTATATATCCTAGATGGTTGGCAGCCCATCATATGTGGCCCCAAAAGGATGAGGTGCCCCTATATTTATGCAAACAATTATTTGTAGATTTTCATTTGGGCTACGATGTCAATTACACATATTTACCTCCACATGTTGGTCAAGGTCGGGAGAGATATTAGGATTACGTGTAGACGACCCGATATACCACAATCCCCTAGTAAGAGGGCATTGGTGGGTTAAAACCTTTTGGCTCTTCCAAAAGGTTTGGAGACCTACATTGGATTTGGACAGGTTGCAACTAAGGATGCACGTGTAGATATGTGTTCTAGCATTGCCACCATCATGACTCAAGTCTATGATTTGTCATCTAACTGTGTGGGTAGGTACATGCTTAGATTATGGGCGAGCGTAGGTGTATCACCTTCTAGTCCATTTTATGATCCTTACATCAGATTTGATCTTCCTACTCCATATGAGATAGGACGACTACTTGAGGATCGCATGTGCGACATGAGTTTTATGTTAGTGAGTGATCTCCTAGCAGCTTACTAGAGGATTTCTATGTTGCATGGGATTGAGCCGCATGATATGCCTACTTTCATTGGAGGAGGACACCGTAGATCCTCCATAGATAGTAGTCAGGGACAGGGAGATGTAGAGGCAAGTACCTCCAAACAGGATGACATCTAGATACATCCTACAACTCCACGATAGAGTGTGGATGATCTTACACCACCTCCACAACATACACAGTCTCCCCTACAATAGACACCTATGACCTCACGATTTCATAGTGGATTCTCATATTTGCTTATGGATGAGGCCATTGATCTTGATGCGGTGTCCTTACACTCTTACGAGTTATCTGACCTTGGATGTGCATCATAGCAGGTAAGAAACCATTTAATTTCAGGATTCAAGAACAATCAATTAATTATATATATATATATATATATAGAGAGAGAGAGAGAGAGAGACAGAGAGAGAGAGAGAGAGAGAGAGAGAGAGAGTTCTATTTATTTAAATTTAAATTTATTTGAACCTGGTACAAGACACTGCGATGGGTGTTGCATATGGAGATTTAGAAGAGCCTGTTGATCCGATTCATCAATATCCAATTTGGGTTTTCACGTGATAAATCTGGTGTCACTTTGTGATTGATTGCTTGATGCTACTTTTATGCTTGAATCTGGTTTGGTTACAGTTATAAGTATACTTCATCAGATTTATTGAGAAGAAGTTTTATAGGTGTTGATTCACCCCTCCCCTCTCAACACCGGTTGGGACTGTCACAGACATGGTTTCTCCAAACTACAGACGTCATTTTTTGAGGATGGGAGCCGTAAGTTGGATGGGAGACCCATAGGCTTTTTCAGTGTGCTAGATGGGAGAGCCGAAAATGACAAACTTGCACAAAAGAGACGTTCCGAGCAGGCCAAGCCGAAAGGCCTACAGATAGGCACATAAGGACTAAGCCAAAGGCCCGCATGGGCCAATTTCCACACACACGAACCCTCGCCATTCAAACCCCAAAGCAAGATGCTTTTTTTTTCAAAACCACAGATGAAGGAAGCTCGTCGCCATGGGCTAATACAGAGGATGTAATGGAGATGTGTGATTCAGTCACAGTTCTAGAATATAGGCTTAAAATTATCTCTAATTCACATATATTGCTGCTGCTATGCAAACAATATGTGAAAACTGCAGCTGCTTCAACGGACAATATGCGACCTTCAAATATTTATAAAATTTGATTGACCACAAAGTGTAATTGGAATTGGTTTTCCAATTCCAGGATTTGAGGTGGAAGATAGGAATGCTTGTTTGGAGTAAAATTAGAATAAAGAAAAACCTATTCCATTTTCATTTTTTAGAAACAAACATGGAATTGGGAAATTCCGGTATTGGAAAATTCCAATTCCAGCCCAATTCCATCAAACAAACGGGCCCTCAAAATTTTGAAAATGGACTAACAAGGAGCAAGATAACACAATCATATTCCTCCAATATCATTCTAAATCATATGAAAGGATTTGGACTATAAAAATTATAACTCACATTGGTTGGGTGCGCTCTCTTCTGAAATTACTCTTTGCGATTATTTCCTAATTGGACTTCCATTTCAATACAAAATACATCTATCCCATTATAAAGGTGGTCTACATATTGAATTACTTTCTTCTAATTATGCACGTCATTTCTTACTATATTGTGTTTCTTAGTCCAGTTTAGATGTAAACAATTCAAAATATTGAGCAAATTACTTCTAGTTCTTTTCAATCCACTAGGTTAATGACCTTTTTTTGGTATATTTCTTCTTAATCCAATATAGATGTTCACAAATTCAGATGCCTATTGAATTACTTCATTTCAGATTAGCACGATATATCCTTCAATCTTTTTATTTCCAAGAGCTCAAGCTTACTCCAAATAATATGGATTTCTTGGCACATCAGGTCTTTGATACAGAAACTTTTTTTATTTTAAGTTAAAAAAATTATTTCGTGGATCTAGGTAATGTAGGAAAATTCAAACATATTCAAACCAACGAATTGCTCTTAAAGAATAAACATCTGTCCATTAGTATGGCACGTTGTATGTAGTTAGTGTGTATATTGTAGATATACATCCACAAAGATATTAATTTAAATAATCTCCAAAGTTGAGAGACCATGAAAATACATTCCGAGTCTTCTCATACAATTTCATAGTAAAAATAGTTAAAAAAATTCCTCGTACGTTTATTTAACCATCACAAGTAAGCTTTATGGCATACAACTCAAAATGTGGGAGTTTTAACAAAAACGAATTTAAAATTTATAAAACAATGAATGGGTTTTTAAATTATTCCATCTTGCAAAAGTTTCTAACCCAAGCTATATCATATGCAATAATCTACTGTGCAAGATTTTGTTTGTTACAAGTATGCCACCGCCTCTTGGAATGATTATTCGTCTTCCATCACCGTCTCTAGACAAAGCCAAATTGCTTCCATCCCAATTGGTTACCTGAATTGGTCACTGTTAGTTCTTCATGAAAACTGTTAAGGAAATTGCATGCAGATAGATGTACGAGTATGCTTTCTTTAAATTTGTGGAGAATATATAGACTAGAAACTAGCTGGTTATACAAAACTCTTCATTCCTAATGTAATGGACTGAAAAAATTACGGAAAAGGGGTATTTACGAACAAGGCTAGCACTATTGCCTATGGTTCATTTATTAAATGATACAGAATAAAATCAACGGCATTTTACTAGAGTTGATTGAGGTTCTCCAATACTTATTATTATTATTAAATTGAGTCATCTTCCTGAGAAATTCAAAAGGAAAATGGGTTGAATGACAATAAGTTTGAAAGAAAATAAATCACGTTTAGTAACTGAGAAATTTTTAGGACCCGACCCGTCCTAAATACACAAAACATAGATTTCTAAAATCAATATACCATATACTCATAACCATAGAATAAACCCTTAATAATCACTAAACAAAAAGCAATAAAGATAGACGGTTTTCAGTTAAGAACAGAACATAACTATGAAGAGTTGTGACCCTTGCACATTTGACATCCATTTGGAGGGACACAACACTCTACCTACATTGAGTATTTATGCAAGCAGATTGACCATTCCAAGAGCATCCGCGGCAGAACAAGAAAGCCAATCGATCAAGCAGAGATCTGATATAAAAATAACATTTAGGCATACAAGTGGTTGGTATGAGACCTAGGTGTTTATGCATCAAGGAAGGTAAGAAGAAAATCGAATCACAGGGGAAGTAAGCAGATTTGGCATTAGTAATTAATAATACAGAGCAGATAAGTACCATTTATATCTGCACAAGACTGACTGATGATGCATCGTTGTTATGCCTGTTTAGCATAGGATAATAAATATTATCTATATCTGCTCATTGCTGATTAGGATATGCTATTGATAACTGATTATCGTATATATAGAATACATGCATAATATTGAACTCCTTATATGTACTGATTGACTCTTGAGGAATTAGAAGTAGGGGAATGGTGATGGGGTCATCTTCTAAGTCTGTCACCTCATGGTATATGACCAAGGAGCCCCATGAGGCCAAAGAGGTACAAAGGATACTGTATTTTGGCTTAGGAAGGATGACCTTCAAGGCACCCTATTGTGAATGTGGAAATGAGGAATTACAAGTAGGGGAATGGTGATGGGGTCACATTCTAGGCACGCCACCTCATGGTATATAACCAGGGAGTACCATGAGGACAAAGGGGTACAAAGGGGTAAATGCAAAATTTGACTTCAAATTCAAAGCAATATCAAAACCATTACTGGATCTCAAGTTATCAGTAAAGAAACTACGTAAATGATAAACACATACATATCAACACATGAGAACACCAGATATATGTGGAAACCTAGAAGGGAAAAACCATGGTGAGAATAGCTGCTTGGATCTATCGCCCAAATCAAGCTTCACAGAGCAAATAGAGAACTTACAATATTCTGTAGACATCAACCTATAGGAGACACCAATCCTCTAATTCAAAAAACTAAACACCAACTCAAGTTATGCGACACCGGCCTCAAATACAGTATAAAAGACATATTATGTGTCCTGATAAGTCTTCCATCTAGTGTCCTGGAGAAGATCATGCCTACATTTGTCAAAGACACATCTAATTCTCCCTCTGGTCAGCTGAAGAACCTCATAAACTCTATAAGTACTCACTTTGAATCTTTTGAGAAGTCAGCAGAGATAAAGGTCAGGAAAGAATTTGATTCTAATAGATTCAGTCAGTTGAAGGGAATGATTGCTGATGATATGATACTGCTGGGTAGTAGTGTAAAGAGTATTCAAAATGCTTTATCTGAAGGTGGTAATGTATACAAATCTTGTCCGTCATTTTCTAAATTTGTTGAGGATATTGAGAAGAAGATAAAGGAGAATGAGAAACTGTTAGCAGATATGTCTTAGTCCTTTGATCCTTTAACAGTTTCTGCAACTAATCATGAAGGTCAAGTCATATCTTTGTTTGACAAAATAAAAGTTTGACGCGTGAGAGAGATAGGATTGTTGGCGGAGTTGGTAAACTTCGGAGTCTAATTGCTCCTATGTTGGAAACTATATTCTATGCTTTAAAGGAAGCCAAGGATGCCATGGTTACCAGTGACCTTTCAAATCTTCAGGTAGCAGAAATACAAACATATCTACTCTGTGGTCACATTTCAATTTTGTAGACTCTCAAGAAAGGTTGGGAAAATGTTTTGAGTTTATTGAAAAATATTTTTGCAGATATATTTAAGTTGATATAGGTTAGAAAAGTTTGTTTGTACATATGCAGTATATTTATAAGAATTTTGTATGAATTTTTGTATGCAGATCCCTGCCTTTGCCACTGATGTCCAAGGGGAAGTGTAAGGTGTTGGAACCGTAAAAAATTTGAAAAACTCTAGTGTTTCCTAAGAGTAAAATGACACTAAAAATGCCTAAATAGCCACTCTCTATAACCATCTTTCCACAGGTCATGCCAAACTTTTGTATTTGATCAAGTAGAGAGAGAGACCTTTACAAAGATTGAAGCTACTAAAGTTTTTGACAGTCCCAACCGGTGTTGAGAGGGGAGGGGTGAATCAGCACCTATAAAACTTTCCTTAATAAATCTGATAAAATGTACCTTTACAAAGATTGAAGCTACTAAAGTTTTTGACAGTCCCAACCGGTGCTGAGAGGGAAGGGGTGAATCAGCACCTATAAAACTTTCACTTTCCTTAAAAAATCTGATAAAATGTACTTATCACTGCAAGCAAAACAGATTCAAGCATGAAAGTAGCATCAAGCAATCAAATGCAAAGTGACACCAGATTTATCACGTGGAAACCCAAATTGGGTGAAAACCACGGTGTGAGGAGACTTCACAAATTCTGCACTCTTCTGAAGTGTGCCCTTTTAGGAGCCTTCCCTGTTAAAAGATTACAATGCACTATTAAATGCGACCCAGTTAAGGGATTTGATACAATAAGGCCAATTAGTGCCTGCTTGGTTAAAGGATTTAGAACACTTGAAAAGATGTCACCCGGTTAAAGTATTTAGTACAAGGGACTTGTTAAAGTCCACCCAAAATACTGGGATTTAACTATTGTAATTGTTAGAAAATAATAGAAGGATTGACCTTTTACAAATGGCTTTGCCTAGCCTGATAAGATCTCTGTTATGCTCAACAGAGAAACATCACCGGTCGTCATTGGTATGTTCTCATTTACTGTAGTGCTTCTTTGCACACTCTTCTCTCTTTTCTTCTTTTTTCTATTCACCTTAGCTTCTTCAGTGTACAGGTTCACTCTTTTTTTCTTGGCAGAATGAGGGCAAACTATATTCTAGACAGGCACCCGAATATATAGAGTTCTTGCCCTAATTGTGCTTCTCATACATGACCTAATTACAGATCTCCTTCGGATTCATCACCCAGAAGAATATTAGTTTTCTGAGGAAACATCCGATGCATGCCTTTGTTGTAACTACTTTATGAAGAAAACAATAAATGCGTGTCAAGCATCTTTCCTTCGCATGAGATAACTCCTTGTTTTAAAGGCACAAACTTCGGCTTTAAAACCTTTCAACGTGCCTCGAACAGATCACCATGTTAACTCAAAGTTTTTCGGATTTAGTGCAGTAAATCCCAGTTGCAGTAAATCCTGGTCAAAGAGTTGGTTTAAACAAATAGTTGACTATGACTTCCCCAGTTCTTCTTATCATGTTGAAGTCTTCACTTGATCGGTTGAGATCCTCATGTTGTGAACATGTAAGAACTTTGACCTGTCACTTTTCCTTCCTTTGCTTACCGGTTGCACCTTTTCCTCGGTTGCGTAGTTGACACCGGTTGTATCCCGGTCCTCAGTTGAATCCTTCCCTTGGCTGCTGATGCATTTTGCTTAGTGACTAGTTTCTTTTAATGAGAAGATATAGTCTCTTCTTTCTTGCATAGTATCACCGGTTTCCCAAACCAGTCTCTTTACATACAGAACCACATATGGTGTTCTTCTTGAATCTTTAGACCTTAGATTGAGATGTCAAACACCTATTTCCTTTTTCCTCTTTTGCCAATCAATGGCAATACTTAATTGCCATGTATCAGTAGCAGGCTTACCGATTACCATCTCTTAATACCAACAATCTCCCCCTTTGGCATTAATGGCAAAACCTTAATGGGCAATTATGTCACCTGTCCTACCACTATGCACTGCCACTGTTGGTCAACTACTGGTCCATTGCCAAACTCTCCCCCTTCTGACAATAATGCCAAAGGATAGTCAGAAAGACTACCTTTATCAAATCTGCTCCCCCTTCGAGCAGCAGTCCTTTTCATCAGTCCATAAATGATGAGGTGAAACCCTCTGTTGAAGCATAATGAACTGATGATCACCTTTGTTAGTTTATTGATGACTAGGAAGGGGTATCACCCCTAGTTTACCTCTGAGATACTCAAAAGTACTCTTTGGTAGTGGCTTTGTGAAGATATCAACAATCTGTTCTTTTGTGGGAACATACTCCAATCTTACCTCTTTGTTTTATACTAGCTCCCTTAAGTAATGATACTTGATGGCAATGTGCTATGTCTTGGAGTGCATGACAGGGTTTTTGGATATGTTGATTGCACTGGTGCTATCACTGTAGATTGCAATCAATTCTGGTATCTGTTCTTGGATTCCTTCCAATAGTTGTTTTATCCAGATTACCTGTGTGCAATTGATTGCTCTAGCAACATATTCAGCTTCTGTTGTAGACTGTGAAATGCAGTTCTGATTCTTACTTGTCCATGACACAATCCTCCCACCGAAAAAGAATGCACCACCACTTGTGCTCTTTCTATCATCAATATTGTCAACCCAGTCTGCATCTGTGTAAACCTTTACTTGGAAGCCTCCCTTGTGAGAAAACCATAAGCCATACTCCTCAGTACCTTTTAAGTATCTGAAAATTCTCTTCACTGCTATCAAATGTGTCTCTTTGGAGTTTGCAGAGAATCTTGCAACTATGCCAACCGCATGTGGAATGTCCGGTCTACTGTGTACTGCATACTGTAATTTCCCTATCATGGACCGATACAGTGTTTCATTCACTTCTTTTGCATCATCTTCCTTTGATAACTTGAGGTTGGTTATCATTGGAGTACCAACCGGTTTGGATTCTTCAAGTCCAAAAGTCTTAAGAATTTCTTTTACATACTTGGACTGAGAGATAAAAATACCTTCTTTTAGCTGATGGACCTGTGGTCCAATGAAGAATTTTATGGCTCCTATCATAGACATTTCAAATTCTTTCTTCATTTCTTCAGCAAAGGTTTTGCTCATCCTGTCATCTCTTCCAAAGATGATGTCATCTTCAAAGATTTTAGCAATCAGGTTCCCATCTTTTCCGGTCTTGAGATACATATTGTTGTTATCCTTGGTTCTTGTGAATCCTATGGTCAAGAGGTATGAATGCAACCTCTCATACCAAGCCCTTGGAGCTTGCTTTAGCCCATAGAGAGCCTTTTTTAGTTTACAAACCATACCATCCTTTTGTGTAGATGTGAAACCTTCTGGTTGTTCAATTTAAACTTCCTCCTCCAGTATTCCATTCAGGAATGCAGACTTAACATCCATCTAGTATACTTTGAATTTCTTGTGAGCAACATGGACAAGAAGAATTCTCACTCCTTCCAATCTGTCCACAGGTGCAAAAGTTTCTCCATAGTCCAGTCCAGCTTCCTAGGCATACCCTTTGCAGACCAGTCTTGCTTTATTTCTTATGACTTTCCCTTCTTCATTCAGGTTGTTCCTATAGACCCACTTTGTCCCAATGACATTCTTGTCCCGTGGTCTAGGCACAAGCACCCATGCATCATTCTTTTCTATTTGCTCAATTTCTTCCTCCATGGCCTTGACCCAATTTTCATCTTCTAGAGCTGCCCTGGTGTTTTTGGGCTCTATACAAGAGAACAAATATGTATTCTCTCTGGCCTTTTTCCTGGTCAGGACATTTGCATGTTTGTCACCAATTATATTATCAGTCGAGTGATATGTGACATACCTTGGGAGAACCAATCGTTATTCCCGGTCAGGTTCTTCCGGTTGAGCAATTTTTTCATCATGGTCTTGAACAACTTCTTGTTCATCATCATGAGTGGGTCTGTCAGCTTCAGGTACAGCCTCCTGCTCCAGATATCTGTTTACATGCTCTTCTCTTTCATCTTTAGTTGTTACTTCATTCAACTCAAAAAGATTTCCTTCATTGTGACCTTGTAGACTGTCATACTCATTATGATCAGTCTTCTTAATTGGTTATGAATATTCATCAACTTTTACATTAATGCTTTCAATTATTTTTCTCATTCTCTTGTTCAGACACCAGTAGGCTTTTCTTTTGGTAGAGTAACCCACAAATGTTCCTTCATCACTCTTGGGATCAAACTTTCCAAAGTACATATCTCTTTTGATGTAACATTTACTATCAAAGATTCTGAAGTAACCTACAGTAGGAGTATGATTGAACCATAGTTCATAGGTGGTCTTACCGATTCTTTTCTTGACTTTAACTCAGTTGAGTGTGTAGATAGTAGTGTTGATAGCTTCTCTCGAGAAGTGATGAGAAAGATCCTTCTGAATCATTAGGGTTCTTGCACAATCAATCAGCGTCCTGTTTCTTCTTTCTGCTACTCCATTTTGCTGAGGAGTCCTAGGTGCGGCTAGCTTGCCTTTTTATGCCATGTTCCTCATAGGAGCGGGTGAACTCTTGAGAAGTGTATTCGCCTCCTCTGTCTGATCTCAGGCACTTCAGGCTTTTACCGGTCTCCTTCTCCACTCAAGCCTTGTAGATTTTGAACATGTGAAATGTCTCTAATTTTTCTCTGAGGAAGAGTGTCCACATTATCCTTGAGAAATCATCTACAGAGCATGAAGTACCGGTCTCCGTAGTAGCTCTTTGTTCTCATTGGTCCACACAGATCTGTGTGCACAAGATATAGCACATTTTCAGCAGAGAAGGATTTACTACTAAAATTTGTTCCGGTCAATTTTCCTAACTGACAATCTTTACAAATACCTTTTTCAGGTTTTTTTATCTCAAGGAGTCCTCTTACCAATTTCTTCTTGCATACTTTGACAATACTGTCAAAGTTTATGTGGCAGAGTCTCTTATGTCATAACCAGCTATTGTCCTCTTTGGTTACAAGACAGATCTTGTTGGATTCTCCTTTGACTGATGCAATGAGACATGCTCCTTCCATTGAATCTAGGTAGAACAGGTTCCCTTTGCTCTGTCTACCGGTTGCAACATGAGCTCCGGATTGATTCTTGACAACACAAGAACCCTGTCTGAATTCCAATAGGAATCTTTTGTTGTTCAGTTGTGCAATGCTCATTAAGTTGTACTTGAGTCCTACTTAGTACACATCTTCACAGACAGCATCATTGCTGAGTGCAATAGAACCTTTACCTTTGATAGCACAAGAAGCGTTATTTCCAAAGGTTACTGATCTACCATCATTAAGCTTCAAGTTGATGAACTTATTCTTGTCACCGGTCATATGGTGAGTGCATCCATTGTCAATGATCCAATCATCATGTTGATGGGATCTTGAGATAAGTGTCATTTCACTTACCACTGGGCTCTCTTCTGTTATTGCAAAAAATGCAATTTCTGGATCTTCAGAGTCTTCGATTCATTGTTTGTGACTCCTTCTGCAAGGTAGCACTCATTTGTTTTACTCTTGAACCGATTGCTCTTGTCTTTGTTATCATTCTCCGAACATCTTGCAAAAATATGTCCTATCTTGTTGCAAGAGAAACATTTCAGAGGAAGCTTCCCTTTATACATCCCTTTTCCTCTGGGAAATCTCCTAGCGATGAGTGCTTCAAACTCATCTTGCTCCATCTCTTCTGAGAGCAAATTCTCAACAAGATTACCAATCTTATCGGTAGAGCAGTTACCGGTTTTTCTTCCCTTTTTGGTGGAAGAGATAATGACAGAAGAATTAAAAGTTGCTTCCTAAATAGGTAAGCTATTATCAAAATTACTCAATTCAAATGCAGTCAACTTACCGATTAGGGAGTCTAGACTGACTTGATCTGTGGTCACCGATCTGAACTCTTGAATAGCAAAGATCTTGATGGCATACTGAGGTCTGAGCGTTCTCAGTATTTTGCTAACCACCTCCTTTTCACTGAGTTTTCCTCTAGTGCTTTTGATGAAGTTGATCACCTCTTTGATCCAGTTGTTGTATTGCTCAATGTCTTCTCCTTCATTCATCCTCATGTCATCATACTTTCCTCTGAGGCTTTCAACCTTGGCTCTTTGAACATTTGGGTCCCCTCCATATACCAGTTGCAGCTTAGCCCACATCTTGTGAGCAGATTCTAGATTTTCAATCTCAGCATAGACATGATCAGGTAATGTGTTGGCTATCATATCCATACCAGACATGTGTTCAGTCTTGATCTTTAATTCATCAGGTGTTAGGGTAGTAGCAGGTTCAATGTAATCAGTGGTTACATGAGTCCAATATTGGTCTCCAGTGGTCTTCATGTACAGTTTCATTCTGTTGCACCAGAGAGTAAAGTTTTCCTTTGAAACTTTGGTCCTTCCTTTCTCATCATCTTAACTTTTTCTTTATGCGGTTAAGCAGTAAAGAAAAGAAACCTAAAGACTCTGATACCAATTGACAGTCCCAACCAGTTCTGAGAGGGGAGGGGTAAATCAGCACCTATAAAACTTTCCTTAATAAATCTGATGAAATGTACTTATCACTGCAAGCAAAACAAATTCAAGCATGAAAGTAGCATCAAGCAATCAAACGTAAAGTGACACAAGATTTATCACGTGGAAACCCAAATTGGGTTGAAAACCACTGTGTGAGGAGACCTCACAAATTCTGCACTCTTCTGAAGTGCGCTCTGTTAGGAGCCTTCCCTATTAAAGGATTACAACGCACTATTAGATGCGACCCGGTTAAAGGATTTGATACAATAAGGTCGGTTAGTGCCTATCTAGTTAAAAGACTTAGAACACCTGAAAAGATATCACCCGGTTAAGGGATTTAGTACAAAAGACCTATTAATGTCCACCCAAAATACTGAGATTTAACTATTGTAATTGTTAGAAAACAATAGAAGGATTGACCTTTTACAAATGGCTTTGCCTAGCCTGATAAGATCTCTGTTATGCTCAACTGAGAAACATCATAGGTCGTTGTTGGTATGTTCTCCTTTACTGTAGTGCTTCTTTGCACACTCTTCTCTCTTTTCTTCTCTTTTCTATTAACCTTAGCTTCTTCAGCGTACAGATTCACTTTTTTTTCTTGGCAAAATGAGGGCAAACTATATTCTAGACAGGCACCCGAATATATAGAGTTCTTGCCCTAAGTGTGCTTCTCATGCATGACCTAATTACAAATCTCCTTCGAATTCATCACCCAAAAGAGTATTAGTTTTCTGCGGAAACATCCGATGCATGCCCTTGCTATAACTGCTTTATGAAGAAAATAATAGATGCGTGTCAAGCATCTTTCCTTCGCATGAGATAACTCCTTGTTTTAAAGGCACAAACTTCAGCTTTAAAACCTTTAAACATGCCTCAAACCGATCGCCATGTTAACTCAAAGTTTTCCAGATTTAGTGCAGTAAATCCCAATTGCAGTAAATCCCGGTCAAAGAGTTGGTTTAAACAGATAGTTGACTATGACTTCCCCGGTTCTTCTTATCATACCGAAGTCTTCACTTGATCGGCTGAGATCCTCATGTTGTGAACAGGTAAGAACTTTAACCTGTCACTTTTCCTTCCTCTACTTACCGGTTGCACCTTTTCCTCGGTTGCGTAGTTGACACCAGTTACATCCCGGTCCTCCGTTGAATCCTTCCCTTGGCTGCCGATGCATTTTGCTTAGTGACCGGTTTCTTTTGATGAGCAGATATAGTCTCTTGTTTCTTGCATAGTATCACCGATTTTTCAAACCAATCTCTTTGCATACAAAACCACCTCTAGTGTTCTTGAATCTTTAGACCCTAGATTGAGATGTCAAACACCTCTTTCCTCTTTCCTCATTTGCCAATCAATGACAATACTTAATTGCCATGTACTGATAGGAGGCTTACCGATTACCATCTCTTAATGCCAACAGTTTTGTTACAAAAGGTTGAATCTACTAAAGTTTTCTTTGTTGTCACCAAATATCTCCAATTCAAGGATGCAAGTGTTATGAACTATCCCCTTATTGTTAGTCCCATTTCCTACTAGATGTATCCACTAAAATGTAAGGAACCCACTAAGTAGATTCATATCAATTACCTATAACTCACAATAAGTTTCATTTTTTCCATTTCGCAGAAGTTAAATAGCCTTGAATTAACAAGGACTACGAAATAGGAAAGGCAACACTACTTTGCAGAGTATGTATTCTACTTAAAAGTCAGGACTTGCGAAATAGCGAAGAGAAATGAGTTCCTTGTTTCACATGGCATCAAATGCTATAGAGATAACGGGGATGCAAAACAGTGAAGGACAGTTGGCACGGTCCTATTTGCCATGTGGAAGACATTTGTTATTTCGGTGGGTCCAAAGAGAGAATCATAAGAATTAATTAATTAAAGAAGTCCTTCATAAAAACATTTTAATGTTGGGCCTACCTAATTAATTAATTTAATTAATTCACTCTCCATTAATTTGGGTACATTACATAAGGAGAAGTTGCAATGTCAAGGGGATGGTCTGAGATCAAAGGTCAAAGTGGAGATGCAAACTCAAGAACAACATGAAGATGGAAATCAAAGAACAAGTTGAACAAGAAAATAATTAGGCTTACAAGATAGGAGAAATCATTACAAACTTGAAGTTCAATTGGAAAGAGCCAACTATATGAAACACCTACATCACTTCTACAAGAGCAAAATTAAGGCAAGATACCAATACAAGCAAGTTCGAGACATTTCAATGAGAAGATTTCCAAGAAGATGGAGAAAGATCATGAAGTTGAAGCAATTTGGGAATATGGGCCATCACAATCAATCGAAGACTTGAAGATGTCAAGTATCAAGAGATATTGCTAGAGATATAGAGACTTATTTATAATGATAGAGAAGTTGAATTGATCAAGTCCACAAGATAAGCATGCTGAGGTGGCACCCACTCATCTTCAACCAATCAGAAAATTCTACTTTCACGTGTCCAAAAGCATCCAATTGAATTATCACAAGTGTACATGCGGAGGGCATCTAATGTCTCTACCTAACCAATTTTCTCATTGGTCTACAAGAGCTATGTAATTTTCTTATCGGCCCACCAATTGGTGCCTAATTGTAATTGGATAAGCATTTAATGCTTGTAGCTAGTAGTTGGATTAGGGTTGTGTTAGCTTAATCTTGGTCATTGGTTCCAACTCAATCCTAGCCATTCATTGTACTTGGAGAAACTATATAAGCCTTGCTCAAATTATTTGTATAGAGAGAATTAAAGAGATTGTTGCTATAATGCTTCCAAAAGTTTTCCTTCTTGATTGTTGTTATCATGGTGAATGTTAGTGAAGTTTTGGAGCATTGCATGGTTTCTACATTTCCTCACTTAAAGTAGGATTTCATTTATGTTGGATAGAAGTATTTGAATAGATGAATGGAGGATCCCATTGAATGGTAAATTTAAGGTGAAACTATGTTCATACCTTTTGGTACTTGTTGATTGCAAGTAGCAATATAAGGTTGGTCTGAACTAATTGCAAGCATTTAACTTCAATTGGAGATGTTTATTTGGATTGCACTTTCATTGGGTATTTGAATGAGTGTTGACAATATGAAAATTGTTCACGCATCCTTAGAAAATTGCAAGGACTGGTTTAGTCTCACCTCACCATTCTCTTGCATTGTTATAGTTAGCTTAGACTTTCTAAACCTATTTCTTTTGTACTTTGTTTTGCTAGAAATAGTCAAAAAATCTACATTGCCAAATCATTTGCATTAGAAAGTTGATAGCCTGCCCATTGAATGAATAGGTAAGTCCCTTTGTGATACCTAGCATACCACATCATACAACTAAGATAAGTCCACAATAAGAAGGAACCTTGGGTTTGTCTTAGTTGATCACACAATTATATACATTGTTTAGCATCTAAGCTTCCTTATTCAAGATAGGATTTGATATTTTGTGTTTTATCTTGCAATACTGAGTGTTTCATCCCGCATGTTGTAGTGGTCACAAAACTCACATCAATAGGTATAATCATTTCTATGTTGGTGGTGTGAAAAATGCTCATCAACACATGTTCAACAAATCAAAACCAAAATTTCTACTTTGATGAGAGCTTTAAAAACCGTATCCAAATTGACTTCCACTTGCCCCTGCTGAAACATATGATCCCTCTCCTTTTTTTTAATATGGCAACTTTGGAGGGAAAGACATGGCACTCTAATAACAAGTAGGGCATAATCAGTAATTTAAACAGTCAAACTCAATATTTGTACTACAGTAATTTCTCTCTTTAGTCAATATTCAGGTCTGCTTACTTTAGCTAGTACACAAAAAAATAAAATTAATTAAAATCAATTTTGATGGTTCCTCAAAAAAAACCCTGTAAAGTCATAATCAGAGGAATGTTATTCTTAACCGGTTACTAAGAGGGGGGGGTGAATCAATAAATACTATTTCTATTTCAATTCAACACTTGTTTCAATATTCTTCTAAAATAAGCAGAATGTAAACAATCATCCATAAGCATAAATAGAAATACACATATCAACACATGATGTATATGTGGAAACCCTCGATTAGAAGGAAAAAAACCACAGTGAGAGAGAGCTCACAACTTCACTTCTGCAGAAATAAAGACGCCCTGTTAGGAGCTTACAAAGCACTTGTGAAGGTGCTACTCGGTTAAGGGATTTGATAGAAGATCGGTTAAGATCTTAACTCTGTTAGGAGTTGCCTAGTTAGAGGACTTTCAACATCAACAAAGATGTTACCCTGTTAAAGAATTTTTACAAAGAACTAATTAGGGTTCACCCTGATTGAGGGATTTCAATATGCTTTCACACCTTATAAAAGCAATGATCTTAATTGACACTGATTATCTGATTAGATCATACCTGTTGAATCTTTTCTACCTCTTTGCCTTTCACCTCTGGTGACTGAAATCTCTCTGCAGATATATCTTCTCTGCTCTCTCTATTCAACAACTATCAACAACCTTATTTCTTACGTCCTATGACCTGTATTTATACAAAAGTTCATTTCAATGAAACCCTTAACTCATAGAACCGCCAGGCTGTAAACTAAACAATAAATCATGTAACTAGCAATAAAACTTTGGGTTCTAATCTGGAGTTTACCTTAAAACATCTGCGTAGAAATAAAACTAACTCCTGTTAGAAAGCTAACTTCAATTCTAAACGGTGGATGCTCCGCATATTCCAGTTTTATCCTCAACTGCTCCGTAGAATCCGATGCGGATCTTTATGCAATTAGACCGGTCTACTCTTATACCCGGTCCATCCTTGTATGCAATATAAGACCGGTACAATGTACTTAGTTTGGTCTACCAGTATATCTCATCTGTTTAGTCTATCGGTGCATACACTCTATTTCTAGTCTACCAGTGCCTTTAAAGTAACGTGAGTGAACTACCGGTGAACTTTGACCGGTGAGAATGGTGTTTGCAACTAATCTACACTAATAACAACTTAAATTGCTAACAATCTTCCTCTTTGTCATTGGTGGCAAAACCATACTCACTTATCACATTTTATACCTTGTCCCGTAGACTTCTTGTTCCTTTTCATTTTTTTGTTTGGTGGCACACTTCCTTTGTTCCAGACTTCCCCTATCCAAGTGCTTTAGCTCTTTTGTTCTGTAGCTATTCTATCTTGTTTCTTTTCTGAGCTTCTTGTTTTCTGCCCTTTCTTCTTTCTACCCTTCTTCCCTTTCTACTTCCCATTTCTTCTTGCTCTTCTTCCCCTTTTTGCCTCCATAGGACAAAAGGTTTAGCTTCACTTGTAATTTTACATTTGTAGCTGTGTGAAGATCTCTTTATAAATATTCCTTGCTGAATGAAGAAACGGTGCCCATTGAACGATTACATGTTCAATGTTCTTCTGTGTAGCTTTTAGAGAAACAATAATGTTCTCCATGTCCTCCATAGTTTTGTAGTCCGGTTCTTTGATCAGATTCTCTGTCGATGATGCAGTTTGTTGCATTGCATCAAATGTGGGGGCCAGAAGTAATTGAAATCCAATGATGTCTTGGATTCTCTTAGTCTTCTCTTCAGCAGTATTTCTTAGAATAAGAGCAAGACTAGTCATTTCTCTACTGAAGTTTGTTGCAGACTTATTCTTGATGTCAAACTGAGAAGACAAGGCTCTTATATCTTCTGAAGTCTTTGTTGACTTCTCTGTCAGATCTTGCAAGAATATTTCAAAATTTGAAGTTCTTGTCATCAAACTTCCTACCACTTGAATCTGTTGTTAAAGAACTCTTAAGTTGGTTGACACATTTACCTTTATATCTTCAACTTGTTTGTGGAGAATCTCTATTCTCTTCTTTTCATAGTGATCTATTGCTACAGTTTTTGGATCTGTCAGGTCATCACCGACTACTTGTGCCAATACTTCCAGCTAATCTATAACATGTTCATCTTCATCTTGTTGTCCTCAATTTTGACATCACAAAATTGTGGCAACCCTACGAAATTTTTCTTGTCAATTTGTAGGAGTATCATCTATGTTTTGAACGTTTTTGATAAAGTGATGTAAAGGTGATTCGTTATCCCTGAAAAGCTCTTTATAGCACACGTTTCATGAGTTCTTTCCTTTGTTTTTGATCTTGATTTTCCCTCGAGTCAAAAGCCCTCTGAAATACGCTCGTTTTGAGCTAACTTAGACATCAAATGGAGTTGTATAACTCAAATTATGATGAAAAAGGTGGGGTTTTTGAAGTCAATTGCACGATTTCGAATTACATTTGATATATTAAATGGATTTTATAATTCATTTTCAAATTTCAACTCATTCTGAGTTGATTTGATTATAGTTTTTAATGTTTTCATAAAATTAGCTTTTAAATAATCTAATTTTATGTTACTTTATTAAAATACTATAAGTTATATTAAATTAATTCAAAATTAAAGACTTAAGTATTAAAGGTGTGATTTTTATTCCTCACTGCATATCATTCATGTGCAAAACACTTTTAAAATCTCACTTCTAAGTCTTTTTCATTAAATACATTGTTTTTATTAATGACTGCATGCATATTCTATGTATTTTCAAACATATGCAGTTGGATCTCTAAACAGCGTATTTAATATTTGATCAAGTGTTGTTTTTGAATGCAATTGCATCTCTAAAATAACATATTTTTACTTCCCAGGTGGCTTTTTCTTTATAAAAGTCATATTTATAAAGATATGTATATGTAATTGAAAAATGCGTATTCATTTCTTTATTATTTTCTCCCCTTGGTGTTAAATTTTAAATGTATTGCATATATTCTCTATATATTAATACATTAAAAACATGTCCTTCCTCTAGACGTGATTTTTAGTAGCTATTACATATGTTTATTGTATATGTAATGACTATATAAAAAGAATGTTTTTAATTGTCTTCCCTAGACATTTATTTTCAAAGCCTTTGCATATGCAAACCCATCATTAAAAGAACGTTTTTAAACCATATATGCATGGGCGTCAATTTTTGAGGCTATTACATATATGTAATGCCTTCTACTTTCAACGTTTTTAATAACCAAATGAAGGCGTCGATTTTTGAGTTTAATGCATGTGCTTTCTATTTCAACTTTATGCATATGTAATGCCTTTGGTATTCAACGTTTTTAACATACATGCATAGACGTCGATTTCAAATGCGGTTGCATATGTATTCGAACTCAAGTTTTATGCATATGCAACCGAACTTCTAAATATCGTTTTTAACATGTGTATGAGACGCTTTTTTTTGCTAAGTGTTTTGAGAATTCTTCCAAGCCCTAGACGTCGAATTTGAAGGAGAATGCATGCTGCATTGTATGTGTTTTTGCATTTGAAAAATGCGTTTTCAGCATTGTTTCTTCTTGACGTCGATTTTTATATACATTGCATATGCTGTTTATAATATACAGCATATGTAATGTGATCAAAACAGTCCACTTCTTGATCATTTTTCTTCAAAAATGCCTCATGTTTGGAAGATTTGAGCATCTAAAATCATTCACTTAGCTCTAGAACTGATTTTGATGAGTTATTCATTCTTTTTATTGATTTATTTTATCATTTTTTTATCGGATTTATGCCTTAGACGCCGTTTTTCTTTCTCATTGCATAAGCAAGAGAAATAGTCAACCGGTTGCTATTTCTTGGCATTTTCCTTCTCAATCTTTCCCATTTGGCTGTATATGATCATTGACTATCCAATTTTGAGGGAGAGAGACTAGGAAAATGATCTATTTATACTCTTTCTATCCAATCTTTTCTAAATCCGGGAATCAATTGGATTTATTTTGAAAGATTCTATCTTGAAGATTGAGGTAACTTTTTCCTTTTTTCTTTTCCTTGTTTTTCTTCCAAATTTATTTATTCTACATGTAAAGCTTTCAATTTTGATTTACATGTGATTGAATATATGTTTCTTCTACTTCCTCTCTTCAATTCTCAAAGATGCATGTGCAAGAACTTCATCTTTCTTGCATGTGCAGTCGGGATTAAAAACCCCGTCCTATGAAAGAGATAAGCCAAATGCAAATTATTCATGTGCTATTTTCCAAATCCACTTGCATAAAGTCGTTGTCCCTACCACTACCATGTGACGTCAAACTCATAATGGTGGTCAATTTGACACTTTTTCATAAAATGACATCCCTCCATTCACTACATATTTCTCGCTGTCCACACATGCAATCACCACCAAGAAACCCGTATTTGGGTCTTCCTTATCATTTTTGAGGTAAAATCCATTCACCTCTTCACTGTCCTAAAGTTTTCCAGCCATATGCCATGTTCATAGTCTTCCAAAATCCATTCATTTGTGCATCCAAAAGTGTGGTGGATCCATCACTTGAAGATATTTTTACCTTGTGGAATCTTCATGTCACAGTTACTCAGATATATCATATTGCTATGTCAGGAAAATTTCTAGCCAACACAAGAAGAGGAAGAAGTAAAGGCCCAAAGGATTGAAAGGAAGATTCAAGAAACAAAAACAGATAGAATGATCTAAGATGGTGTTGCCTTCCTATGCTAATTATCTAGCTGTGCAACCAAGTTTGGATATAAATGTAAGGCAAGAAGATATCATTTCAGACTTAGGGGCTTTCATTTGGAATCAAAGGGAAGACGACGCACACTATTCAGTTGCTCGGGCCATCTTGGAAGAAGAGGAGGAAGTTGGTATTGAATTTGAAAGAGAAAGACACAGAATTGAAAGGAGGCTCAGAGAAAGATTGGAACATGAGCAAAGAGAAAGGGAAGCTCATAGGAGAGCTCAAAGGCCACCCTTAAGAGAAATTCAACTTCGAGGGAATCAAACAAATCAATATTAGAGCACAAGCTGGATAAGAAGATTGGATCTTTCTCCCCAAAAAGGTTTGAAAGACTACAATCAGAAATAACTCTTCCAAGGCAGAGATGGAAAGAAACAAATGTGTTTCTTAAGAGACAACCAAGGATGCAAGTTCTTGTTCCAGATACTTTCACCAAACTAGAGCATATCAATCACGCGCATCCTGTAGCAGCATGAAGACAAACGAAGGATGATGTAATAGGTGTCGTGTCTTGTTAGGCACTTAGAATATTTTCATCATGTCTTTGTAATTTGTATTTGACATATGTAATTGCATGTGATAGTATCACGTGCAAAGTTGTAACATGTAATCAAGTTGCAAGTGCATTAGGCATGCAACTTTGAAAAAGTCAAAATTAGTTAGTTAGTTAGGGAATAAGTCAAGGTGGTTAAGGATTTTCCTCTTTTCTCTCCACCTTTCTCTCTCCTCTTTTCCTATATAAAGGAGGGAGCTCATTGTAAAAAATCATCTTTTGGCAAGGCAAGAAAATTCTGCCAGTTTGTATCTACACTCTAAGACTTTGAGCTTAGATGTAAATTTGAATTGCTTTCAATAAAAGGGGCAACTTGCTTTCAAACTTTGTGTTGATTAAGGTGTTATGTGACGACATTTTCTGGATATTGATTGTGAGTTTTGGAGTTTTGCTCGAGGGATTTGAGTTCAATTGTGCAGACTTTGAGCTGCCTGTTGCATTCAGAGCCAATTTGAACTTTTGAAGACTTTATGCTGCAGAAGGACAAATTGTGATAGATAGTAGTGGCTGCAATTACTTAGAGCTAAAGACTTTGGGCTTCAGTTGTAAGTGTTTTTTATTAAATTTGAGAGTATCCAGTAAGAGACTTTGTGCCTTACTAGTTATTCTGCTTGAATCCTCACGAGACAAGCACAGGAGAGTTTGGGTTCCTGTTTTTGTTTCACAAAAATATAGAAAGAAAGCTGCTGCTCCTGGTATTGTTCTTATGTCAACTCCAGGGTCACCAGTATTATCGTAGCAATAAGGCACTTTTTGTTAAGTTAGAAAGTAGTAGTTGTATGCAAATCATTCCTGAAAAAAGAGGAATTGATTGAGAGAACCACCTTTTTTGTAATTTCAGTTAAGTTCCTATTGAAGCCACCTACGGTAAGAAAGGAGCCTCCCCTATTGCTGAGAGGAGAGAGAAATCTCATGAGACGTTGCCTAAAGTTACAATTTTGTAAGGTGTAGTCTTAGCGGCTTACAAAAATTTTAGCCAACACATCTATGTCAGCATCAAGTACGAAGTTGCACAAAATATTCTTGACAGTTGTCAGGACCATGTCCTGTTTCCTCTTGGTCAGCTCCTTTAGCTGCCTTGTTGACATCTTGTTGATGTCAACTACAATATCGGTGGCCTTGCTCCTTTTGGCTTCTATGTCCTCAGCAAATGATAACTTTCTTTTAAATGAGGAGCTTGGAACATCTGCCTGTTTCATGTGTGTAGGCTCATGTACCTATAGTACTTTCTTAGTGTGTACAGGTAACTCTTGTTCCTGTTCTTTTTGTTGTTCTTCTTTGTTTTCATCATCTCCCGGTTGGGCTAACTCCTCTGGTAATGCCTCATATTCCGGTTGTGCCTCCTCTTCTGGATGTTCTTCTGCTAGCACTTCTTCCTTATTCTGGGCTTCCACTTCCGGTTGCACTTCAATTTCTGGTTTTGCGTCCTCTTCTTGTGGGAGTTGCTCTTCCGGTGGGGCTTCTTCCTTGTGCTACTCTTCAGCTATATGTAGTTCTCCCATAGGTATATCATTTCCCAGTTATTGTTCTGCTGGTGGGACTACCTATTCAACATTTACTTGTTCACCAAATGTGAACTCTTCTGTTTGAACATTTTCCTTACCGGTTGCAGGTTCTTCACGAGTAGTGATTTGAACTGGTGGTGCTTGTGCAAGTTCATGATCCTGTGGACTTGTTCTTTCTAGTGCACTGAAATTGTACTACTACCAGAAATCTAAAGTCTCTTTATAGACTTCGTTTTCATATCCATTGAGAATCTTGGCAACTCTACACTTGATATCCAAGTTCATTAATGCTTCTTCTAGTAGAAGCTTGATTCTCTCTTCACTGAGACCGGGTCTAACTTTAGACAACATCTCCTTATTAATTTTAGTGTTGGTGCCTAGACCGGTTCTCCATTTGATCTGAAGCCTAGAATTTAACTCAGGGGGAAACTTAGCCCTATAGTCCTGTGGAGTCTTGTTGTAGTCCATAAAAATTTCCACTATAGCTACTATTATAGCCTATTTATCTTCTTCGTCTAACAGACTATACCACTTAGCAGCATTTTCTACTTCTCCAAAATTCATCACTTCATCAACAATATCATTGATAGACATGGTGTGAGTATTACCTTTTTCTGGAGAAATTAGAACAATTGGACGAGCTGGATCACTGCCTTTGTCATCAGTGATGTCTACAATTACCGGTTCTGTAGTATTCCTTTCTTTGACCAGTGCTTCAGCTCCAAGCACTCCTTTTCCTTTTCCGGTGTCAGGGACCGATGGAACTGTGGTTCTTTGGCGTGCTTCCTCTACTTGCTGTTGCATGTGAAGAAGTTTGGTCCATATGGCTACTCCATAATGCACTTTCTCAGCTTCTCCAACAAGCATTAGACCGATCCTCTTCTTTGTCAGAAAATTCTGCTGATGCAGTTCAGCTTGTTGAGTGGCTTCTTCCAAAGTGAGCTGATTTTGTACCTCCAACAGAGCTCGAAACCTCAGCTCCTTTTCTCTGTCCATTGAAGCTTTCCATCTAGCTTCAAGAATTTCTAAAAGATCATCAGGCATTGTCTTATGAAGTTTCGTAGGATGCAGATTAAACTTATGAAGGCAGTACACTACTGCTTCTTCAATTTTCCTTCTATCTTCTTCATTTGCCAGATTCCTACCTCTCGGTGCATCTTCGTTTACCGATTTGTCAGATTTCCTCTTTTTAATTAGAGGAATTGTTTCTTCGGTCTCTGTTTCCTCTTCTTCCTCTTGGGTACTAGGTACTGGTTGAGCTTTCTTCCTTTGGGCTTTGGGTTGTTCTGTCACCGGTTTCTTCTTTGGTGTGGGGGTCCTTTTGGTGTAGACATTTTTGATCGGTGCCCTCTTCTTCAGATTCTCTTGAATCTCTTTGAATGTACCAAACTGGTGGGCAGTGAGATCTAGATTAGCTTCGGTCAAGGCATCAGCATATGCCTTCGCAATCTTGGTAGTGATCTCATAACCCAATTCCGGAGCATATCCTGTTCTCGGTTCCACTACTTAAATGATGCAGTGATCAATGGAAACCAAAAAACATACATCATCCTTGTATGAGTCAACAATAGTTGATGGCACCTGCTCCCTTGCATGCATCCTCAATTGAAATGCCTCAAAATAGTCAGTCATTACTCTACCGAATTGGTTTCCCAATTGGTTGGCCATTTCACTTATTTGATGCATGACCGATCAGTCTGTTCCCCATGTCACTTTTCCAATACCTCGCAAGAAATTTTGATAGTAGAAGAGAGACATACCAGTAGGGTCCCGTACTTCATGGATTTCTTCTTAACCATGCCGAGCTTCTTCATATTTTTAAATATCTGACCTCGGAGCATTTCGCAGAGATCGTACTTGGCATTGTCGTACATTATCCAGTGAGCGGCATGTATAGCTCCTCCCGGTATGTTGTTCAAATTGGTGGACTGGTAGATTTTATACCCTATCACTGTTGATGCGAACCGAACCCCTTGATCTTCAATGTTGTTTACTGTCATAAGTTGACCATCGTATTTAGACTTTGTCAGCTTGGTGACAATCGCATTTGAGATTGTTCTTAGGGTTAGTGCTTCCCCTTTCTGACTATACCCAGTCACACGATGCAGATCCTCCTTTTTGATTTGTGTAGCTGCACCCTTTTGGAGCCAAAACCCTAGATCATGCACACGACTGAAAACCAGTTGAATCCAATCAGGTGGGAAGATGGTTGGATAGCTAACTCCGTTGATAAGACCGGATGAGACCAACTTCGCATATCTATTAGGATGCTTTCCACCCTCACATAGCGAGAGATACTCACTCTAGATGTATGTCTCTCCTAATTCTTCCTGCTTGGCGTGAATGAACGCGGTCATGTCCTCCGTCATGAAAACGCCATCGGGCACGCTTGATAACACACCATCCATGTCGTTTGCCCTGTTCTGAGTTGCCAAGATATCATAGGGAGGTCGGTCGAGTTGATTTGCAGGAATCAACTTGGCGGTCGATGATGAAGATGCCATTGCTAACAACCGGTTAATAGAAAGTAGTTTGATTGGTCTACAAACAATATTTTAGAATGATCACAGCACGAGAATATTACTCAAGCATACGAATTTGTTAATCACAAAATCACAAAGTAAAACTAAATGAGTAATTCTCCTTTCTTTTTATAGAGTTAGAGCATAACGGTAATTACCAAACGGTAACTATTTGTTAAACGGCTACAGCCTTAAATGTCTTACCTAACCTTTCTTTCTTTTTTCGCCAACCGGTATTCCAGCTTTTTTGATTGTGCAAACCCCGGCTGATCAATGCTTACCTGTCTAGTTATCCTTGTAGACTAAGTGAGTTTGATTCTCACCAGTCCTACCGGGAACAGTAGACGAGCTACCGCTTCCCCCTAAGCCCTGTAGGCTGAGTTTGCTGAAGAGATATCACCATCGGCCAATGATGATCTTTCTTCTGTCTTCTCCTCAGCGGAGTTCTTTGATTCCTTTTTTAACCAAATCTGCCTGACTACTTTCTCGGTCTTCTCTTCCTTATTGATCTTCTCATTTGAGGATGAGGTCTTCTCTTCCGATTTGACTGATCCTTTCCTTTTGTTCATTGACCCGTTCCTGCAGTTTTTAGCTAGGTGTCCGACTTTGTTGCAAGAGTAGTAGACTATCTCAGTTGCCTTCCATGGATTCACCCTTCTATTGTTAGGTGATTTTCACCAGGAGTCATTATGACTGTGCATGCCACAGTTAGCACAATTGGTTGTGCTCTGGTTCTTGTTTCTTTTGGGGAACACCGGTCTCGGTGGGGATCTGAATGTCATTGTCTTTGATTTGTATTCATCAACTTTGTGTCCGAACTTGTTGCATGCATAGCAATAACCCTTGAAACTTCCCCTGCTTCCACTAGACACAATTGTGAGGCTCGACCAGCATTCATTGGTCTTGTGGCCATACTTGCAACAGTTTTTGCAGTAACTGTTGTTTGGCTTTACTGGTGCATTCCTGCAGTCATTTGTTCTAAGACCGAGTTTCCCACAATGATTGCAAGAGGTGTTAAAAGTCTTCTTACCTTTGTACCAGCGGCTTCTTCTTTTCCTTCTTGCTAGTCTTGGCTCCAGAAGACTCACCGGTTTCCTTGGTACTCTAACCGGTGAACCCAAGTCCTGTGGGATCCTTGTGCTTTCTTTGAGCTTTGAGTTCCTCATCAAGCTTGACTGAGCTCTCGTTATATCTTCTTAGGGTTTCGTTTCTTTCTTCAAGTTTTTTCATCCGTTCCTTCAATTGATACAACTCTAATGCCAGCCTTTTGCATGCTTCATCTCTATCATGCCAACCCTTTTGCATGTTGGCATTTTCTTGAGTGACAATTTGCGTGTCTTCTTGAAGTTGCCGAATGACAAGATCATTTGCCCCTACAACTTCCTTTGCTAGGTTCCTTGCTTTCTCAGAGGTTGTTGAGGACTTGACTGCTGTGTTTCTTTCATCTTCAGCTTTCCTCTTTTTCTCAATCAATTCAGTCATCCTTAGGGCATTATCTTCTTGCTCCCTCTTAAGGTTGGAGATCTGATCAATTAGGTTCTAGTTCCTCTCCATGAGCTTAGAGACTGCCTCATCAGCTTCATCGGATCCACTCTGCCCAAAGAGTTCATCAATAGTTTCATTGCTCTCACTCAACTGCAGAGCCAACTCCTTCCTTTTAGCAAGTGATCTTCTGAGCCTATTCTCCAAAGAGACAATGATGTCGTTGGCTTCCTCAAGTTGTTTCTGATACCTGTAACCCTCCATGATCTTTTTCTCAAGCGGTTAAGCTTTATATATTAGAGAACTAAGGTTTGATACCAATTGTTATTCCTAACCGGTTACTGAGAGGGGGGTGAATCAGTAAATACTATTTCTATTTCAATTCAACACTTGTTTCAATATTCTTCTAAGATAAGAAAAATGTCAACAATCATCCATAAACATAAATAGAAATACATAGATCAACACATGATGTATACGTGGAAACCCTCGATTAGAATGAAAAAAACCATGGTGAGACAAAGCTCACAACTTCACTTCTGCAAAAATAAAGATGCCCTGTTAGAAGCTTAAAAAGCACTTGTGAAGGTGCCACCTAGGTAAGGTATTTGATAGAAGATCGGTTAAGATCTTAACTCTGTTAGGAGTTGTCTGGATAGAGGACTTTCAACATCAACAAAGATGTTACCCTGTTAAAAAAATTTTACAAAGAACCGATTAGGGTTCACCCTGATTGAGGGATTTCAATATGCTTTCACACCTTATAAAAGCAATAATCTTAATTGACACTGATTGTCCAATTCGATCATACCTGTTGATCTCTTCCCCAGTTTGCCTGGCTGTTGAATCTTTTGTGCCTCTTTGCCTTTCACCTCTGGTGACTGTAATCTCTCTGCAGATATCTCTTCTCTGCTCTCTCTATTCAACAACTATCAACAACCTTATTTCTTGTGTCCTATGACCTGTATTTATACAAAAGTTCATCTCAATGAAACCCTTAACTCATAGAACCACCAGGCTGTAAACTCAACGATAAATCATGCAACTAGCAATAAAGCTTTGCGTTTTGATCTAGAGTTTACCTTGAAACATCCACGTAGAAATAAAACTAACTCCTGTTAGAAAGCTAACTTCAATTCTAAACGGTGGATGCTCCGCATATTCCGATTTTATCCTCAACTACTCCACAAAATCCAATGCGGATCTTTATGCAGTTAGACCGGTATACTCTTATACCCGATCCATCCTTGTATGCAATATAAGACCGGTACAATGTACTTAGTTCGGTCTACCAGTGTATCTCCTTTGTTTAGTCTACCGGTGCATACACTCTGTTTCTAGTCTACCAGTGCCTTTAAAGTAACGTGAGTGAACTACCGGTGAACCTTTATCGGTGGGAATGGTGTTTGCAACTAATCTACACTAATGACAACTTAAATTGCTAACAAGGAATTGTCTATAATGCACAAAGTACTATACCTTTTGCTACCCATAACTCACAGGGTGCTATATTTTTTGCTTACCCACAAACATGTGGATTTCTCTCAAATGATAGAGCTAAATTTGTAACCTATTATTATGGAATAGTCATCGCTCGCCAGCTCAAAATTAGGAATATCTTATTTGAAAGGGGCTGCTTCCGATTAATAAACATTATTTTTAATTACTTCCAAGCAACTGGAAATCTTTCAAATAACAGAGCTGAATCCTTAAACTATTATTATGGAATAGCCATTATCAGACAGCTCAACATTACCAATATATTACTTAATGGGAACTCCCAATTGATAATCTGTTTTATTCTCAATCAAGTTATTCTCAACAAAGGTCTGAGAACAAATATTGCAGAATAAATTCACACACTTAGATGCAACTAGATATTATAGAAAAATATGATGTCCTCAAAAATACAACAATATAGTTTCTGAACAAAAGTATAAAGGCCGCTTTTGAGTCCTGAGTGAAAAAACGCTCTTTGAATTTCCATGCACATTTTTGAGCTGATCCCTTAAGGCACATCCACTACTATAAATGACTATTCTTCAAAGGATTGTTAGAAATGGATATATAAAGATCTAAAACCTACAAGTATAGAAGATATGGTTAGAACATTATTGAAAATGACTCTGACTTCCATGGATACACATCACGAACTGTCATATGGACAATTATTAGCAGCCTTTGACTTCATTAAATTGCTATTCCTTTTTGACTGGCAAAGTAAACTAAATGAATAAAAGACTTACTGCTTTCAATATGCAATTTGATGCTCTTATAGCTTTCATTCTATTTATTACTTTTTCTCTAAGCGAATTGCAAGATTGCAATTTTATTTTATTTTCAATGGGTCATTATTATTCTAAGTTAATCTCAGTTCATAAAATCAATACAATACAACAAAATTGGACATCACATACCTCTCCCCCAGCCTCAAGAACACAGATTATACCGACTGCATGGTCCCACACCTACATGGTACCAGAATCATATTTAGATTATATTCTAACATCCAATCATGTACTACATATTCTTTTAATTGGAAAATAGATTCCAAGAAGACTTCAAGGCTAACCTTCACAGAAGACTGTTTTGTGACTTGAAGCAGAAAAACTGAAGCTCTCCCAGCAGCAACCATCATATACTTACAAAGGCTGGCAAGGACTTCAATTATTAGCATTCTATCTAGTACGATGCAAAGGATACTACCAATTTGATAAACAGTTTCATAGAGTGGTCACTTATAATTCCCCTTATCCAAACACAAAAAACAAAGGATTGGCTACAATCATCTTGGTTGTATATTGATGACGGGTATATTTTTATTTGGATATTCACATTAAAAATGATGCTTGCTACATGTAATCAAAAGGAGAGAGAAGACCTTCCACAACATGTGGGCACAATAGTTGGGTTCCAGCTCTCGGCACCATCTACAGAAACAACATCGGCTGCTAAGTTTTTTGACAGTGGAAGGAGTTCCCATGTTTCACGATCAGCAATACAGAACCGTGCAGCCTGGAATGAATCACATTTGTCCACTGTGCATCTTGACCATCCATTGTTGCTTCCATCTAGAGCCACATTTCTTGTGTTACAAGAAATTTTCTTTATCCATGTTCCACAGCCACAATATGCAGCCATAATCATCCCAGGTACAATAAAATCTTCTAACTCATCTTTGTTTGTGATTTCTTTAGCTAGATTCTGTACAATATATGTGCTTTCAGCATCCCAATTCGGACAACCCATAACTCCCAAAGTAGGCATGCCTTCAACCACAAGAGCTAATCCAACCTACAAATTCCATTGCTCCCTTGGCTAAGAACAAGAAAATCTGCAGGTATTATTGCTGAATATGCATATGCAAAAAACACAGCAAATTCTATTTCTGAGATAAAAATTCTCTGGGAAACATTATCAATGTTTTAACAAATTGATCTAAAAACCATCTATACAGTACACCCAAATGTGTGCATCTGTTAATCAAATATCTAGAAGCAACCAACCATAGCCAACAAAAAATAAGGCTTCTAACTATGTTTAAGCATTTTCCTTTACAACGCTGTTGAATTTATTATCTGTTGGATTTATTATTAGTCCCGCCTATCTATAGGTGGAGACTAATGTTTTCATGGTGCTGTTCAGCAATTAATCCATTCTTGAGAATTGTGCGAAAACTTTTTAACCTATGGTCTATAATAATTTCACTACAAATTTATTTTTTGGCTGTATTTCCCTAATTTATGATTGGCAGTGGTATTTTTGCTGATGTTTTATTTGATTTTTCAATCAACAAATTTGGTGAAAAAATTATCTCACAAATGAACAATAAAGGCTTATGGCATTTGCTCAACACTGCATGTGCCTTCTCTATGCTTCCACGTCTTGCATACTCTTCTAAACATGGTGTCAGAGCTTTCATACAAGTGCTCATCTTCCCTGATTCCAATTCCTAGACAATGATAACCATTCAAGCGGATGCATTCAAAATACATTCCAGCTACTGTGATGCCAGTTAAACAACTGCGATCAGAATGGTGCAGAAATGCAGAGGATTGACCAGACAGATTAGTATGGATGCCACATTTTGCATACATGCATAGCAGGGCAGTTACATGGAACCTCCATAAAATATTATTAACAAAATATTTTGTATTGAATAGAATGCATTTTACATGGAGCACAAAGCTCATATATACAATATCTAATATACACCAAAATAGAAACTATCTAAAAGAATCGCAGATAGCATTAAGGAAACAATATAATATTAGAAATATTCTAATACCCTCCCATAATGCTCAATCTATCAGTAACACCAATAGCCTCCCTGAATTTGACAAATTTATCAGAACCGAGAGACTCGGTGAAGATATCAGCAGACTGCTCTAAAGTAGAGACATACAGCAACTGAATAGATTTGTCTTCAACCAGCTGACGAATATAATGACAATGTGTTTCGACATGCTTGGTTCGTTCATGGAAGACCGGATTCTTTGCCAGTTTGAGCACTCCCTGATTATCATAGAATATAGGAGTCAGTCCTGACTGAGGAACATGCATATCTGCAAGCATCCGCCGAAGCCAAACTGCCTCACAAGATGCCTTAATTGCTCCCCGATACTCTGCTTCAGTCGAAGACAGAGCCACCGCCTGTTGCTTCTTACTAGTCCATGTGACAGCACCAGATCCTAAATTAAACACATATCCAGCAGTAGACTTACGATCATCAACAGAGCCGGCCTAATCTGAATCTGTATAGCCACATAGTTTAGTATCAGGACTTCGAGTGTACAGGAGGCTATAATCAGAAGTACCGCTTACATAGCACAAGACACGCTTTACAGCTGTCCAATGATCAGCCTTGGGAGCTGTCATAAACCGGGATATGTAGCTTACTGCAAAACTAATGTCAGGTCTGGTGATAGTAAGATAAATGAGACCACCAACTAGTTGTCTAAACAAGGATTCATCCACAGCAGGTGAAGTGGACTGAGCTGACAATTTAAGCCCAGGTTCCATAGGAGTGGGAGCAGATTTACAATCCTGCATTCTGAACTTGTCCACAAGATTTCTGGCATACTTGGACTGAGAAATAAAAATACTGTGCTCAGTCTGCCAAACCTCAATTCCTAGGCAATAGTGCAAGAGTCCCAAATCTGTCATATCAAAGGTATGACATAAATCCTGTTTGATTTCAGTGATCAAATGTTCTGAACTGCCAGTAATGATCAGATCATCCACATAGACAACTATAAACAATATAGTGTCACCTACATGTTTAATATACAAATTTGAATCTGATGGACTCCACTGAAAACCCTGATCTGTTAAATATCTATCAATCTTCATGTACCAGGCCCGAGGTATTTTAGACCATAGAGAGCTTTGACAAGTTTACAGACTTTGTGTTCCTGACCAGCAATCTTAAACCCAGGGGGTTGTGTCATGTATACCTCTTCCTGCAAATCACCATTCAGAAAGGCACTCTTAACGTCCATCTGATGGACTTTCCAACCAAACTGCGCTGCTAAGGCAAGAACAAGTCGTACAGTACTCATTTTGGTTGTAGGAGCAAAGGTCTCCTCATAGTCAATGCCTTCTTTCTGTGAGAACCCACGAGCAACAAGACGAGCTTTATACTTGTCTAAGGTTCCATCAGCTTTGTATTTTACCTTGTACACCCATTTGCAACTAATGGGCTTCTTCCCTGAAGGAAGATCAGAAAGGACCCAAGTGTGATTTTTCTGAAGACTTTGGAACTCTACTTCCATAGCCTGTTCCCACTCAGAAATACCGTTAGCTTCAAAGTAGGTCTGAGGCTCATAGACACTATGAATGTTAGCCATAAGAGCAAAATTAACTGTAGGTTGCCATTTGCTCTTATTTCTAGAAACTCTACCTTCGATGAGCTCATCATCCTTGAGATCACTAATACTTTTAACCCACCATTTGGGCCGAGTTTCTGGAGGAGCTGGACAAGGTTCAAGAGCAGCAACAGAGACAGGAAGAGGATCATGTTCAGGAGCCTCAACAGGATCAGCATCAAGTACCTCAGGAAGACCATTATCTGTATCATCCCTCCCATCAGGGGGTGCTAAAGGAAGAGGAACACTAGAAGATTGTGCCTCAAAACACTGCTCAGAAGAAGACAGAAAAGGTCCTCAAGTTTCATCGAAGACAACATCCCGACTAAAGATAAGATGATCAGTATCGATATCTATCAATCTGTATGCCTTATGATTGTCACTGTACCCTGTCATCATAAGTCTTTGACTCTTAGAATCTAATTTGGAGCGTTTAGCATCAGGTATCCAAACATATGCAAAAGAGCCAAAAATCTTCAGGTGGCTGATCTTGGGCTTACAACCAGACCACAACTCTTCTGGAGTTTTGTGCTTGACAGCCTGAGTAGGAGAGCGATTAAGAAGGTAAATAGCAATAAACACTGCTTCTGCCCAATACTTATTAGGAACACTCCTGTGTTGTAACATAGAGCGAGCCATCTCAACAATCGTACGATTGCGACGCTCAACAACACTGTTTTGCTGAGTGTAGGGTGTGGTGAACTAGCGTTTGATGCCATGTTTAGTACAAAAATCAGAAAATGCAGTAGAAAAAAATTCCCCTCCATTATCTGTCCTAAGAGAAATGATACTGCAGCCAGACTCATTTTCAACCAAGGACTTAAAGTTCTGAAATGTACTAAAAGCATCTGATTTGTGTTTAAGAAAGTACACCCACATCTTTCTACTAAAATCATCAACAATAAGCAAAAAATATTTGCAATGAGTAACTAAAGATGTATTCATAGGACCACAAATATCAGCATGAAGTAATTGAAGTACCTGAGATGCACGCCAAGAATCTCCATCTTTGAAGGGAGTCCGATGTTGTTTGCCAGCTTGACAGGCGTCACATACTCCAAGATGTTGCGTCTAGATCAGAGGTAGACCAGAAACAAGTTCCTCCCAGAACAACTGAGAGAGATACTGGATGTTGAGATGTCCATATCTCTGATGCCACAAGGTACTTAGAGATAAATCACGAGCTGCCATAGCTATTTCAAGAGAATCACTAGTGTCAGTAAGCCGATATAGGCCATGATCCTCTAGACCAGTAGCAACAGTACGACGAGTCTCTCGATCAATAATGGAGCATTTGTGGGTACTGAACACCACATCCAACTAAGGGGAATTTTTCATGATCTGACTCACGGAGAATAAATTTAGAGCCATACCAGGAACGTAGCATACATTAAGAAAGATGAGATGACATCCACCAGACTGTATCTGAACATTTCCCTTGCCAATAATTTTGAACTCTTCTCCGCCAAACACAACTGAATCAGTGTGAGGATAAAAGTCGATAAACAAGTCACGCCCATTAGAAAAATGACGCGAAGCACCAGAGTCGATATACCAAGCAGACGATCGAGCTAAATCAGGACTTTTAGCCATAAAAGCATATAAAGTAGACTCCTTTTTCTCAAAATGTTCAGCAACATTTGCTTGTTGATTTGACCCTCCCAGCTTCTTTTGTTCAGAAGCGAGTCGCTGACGGCAATCTTTCTTCATGTGACCATACTTGTGACAGTAATGACACTGAACACTCTTCTGCTAATAATTGCCTGAGAAATGATGCGAACTACCTTGTTGTGATGATTGAGAGGACTGAAATTTTGCTGCAAAGGCTTGTTCTAACGAGGATGAGGAAGTACGGTTACCAAATTGCTGCTTCCAGCGATCCTGCTGTAGGAGTTTGGTGCACAACTCTGGGAATGTTAGATCAACATTAGTTGAGGTAATGTTGAGAGTCTCTATGAAATGCTCATAAGTTGGTAGACTTTTCAGTGTAATAACTACCATATCTTCTTCCTCCATCTTTCGACCGATGGCATCAAGCTGATCGCGAATGTCCTTAATCTTCGTGAGATGTTCCTGCAAGGACATTTTTTCATCCATCATAAGGGAAAACAACTGATTCTTCAGAAAGAACACGCGACTCTTGTCGGATGTCTCATGCAACTCCTTCAAATATTTCCAGATGTCTGCAGCAGACTTGCCAGAGGGAATCTGAGGCAACTGATCATCTGTGACAAAGAGCTTGAGAAGCATAATAGCTTCTTGATTTCGATCATCGAATTTATCCTGATCTGCTTGAACGGAGGTCGGACGGGTCTCTGTGCCTAGAACCAACTCATCCAGACAACAGTACTCGAAAATGGTTAACATGCGCTGCTTCTAGGTGTTGTAATTGTTGCCATTAAATCGCTGACTGTTTTCCAACATCAGGTTGGTCAAAGATGCCATTTGCACGGATTTCAAGATAAATTTTAAACTGACCCAAAAAGATCCGACAAGTACCCAGAAGAGTAAACAAAAAACCCAGAAAGAATCTGAGATCAGAATTCAAATCCGCTCGCCCGAAAATTGAGATACGGAAAACGAGGTACCCAAAAAATTCTAACAGAGACCCAGATAAGATCTTGAGAAACCCACCACAAATATGTTATCAAAAGAATTTTTGGATCCCAATAATTAGGGTTTCGAAAGAAAAACGGCTCTGGTGAAAGAAGAACTACGAACACAAGCCCAAAATTTGCAAAGAATAGCCCGAAATCTGCAGAGAATAGCCACCTATGGTAGGAGTTAGCTTCCTACAAGTATTTCACCCCTCAAAACGTGCAACCCATGCAAGAACCAGATCACGTGTCTACAGAAAACACGAGCTAAACCTCGTCTGAGAAAAATAATGGCAGACGATCGTGTGAACAAAAAACGCAATTTGGGGAGCTTTGATACCTCAGAAACGAGCACAGCAAATATGGAAGATCTTTGAGAATAGGGCACAAGCACAAGAGAAAGAAAAAAATGAGCAGAAAGAGGTCAAAATTTGAACCAGAAAAAAATTGCGAGTCTCAGTAAACGCGACTGCAGACTTCGCGATTTTTGACAGAGAGCCCCCCCAAAAACGAGGTCAACCGATTTCAGAAGAATTTAGAAGAATTAGGAACAGATAATTTCGAAAGTGAAATTATTAATTTTTTGAAAGAACAAATTCGGCTCTGATACCATAAAATATTATTAACAAAATATTTTGTATTGAATAGAATGCATTTTACATGGAGCACAAAGCTCATATATACAATATCTAATATACACCAAAATAAAAACTATCTAAAAGAATCGCAAAGAGCATTAAGGAAACAATATAATATTAGAAATATTCTAATACTCCAATGTTTCAGACTGCTTTCACTTACCATAAACTAGTCCAGTATCCTGTAAATTGCAGAAAATGTTAAATTCTTGACTTTTTAATATTATTTTTCCCTGAAAAAGTTGACAGATATGCCCTGGTTGTAGTGGTCATTTATGCATCATATATACATTGGGTGCATTGTTGCAGCATTTTGCAAAATGCTTGTTATCCTGAATTTGATGTTTCGGTGTGTGGGTGCTCATGTATGTAAGCACATGTATGCTCACATAGACATGAGATCTGGTCAGATGGCCCCTCTAATGGCAGATGATGTTTACAATATCATCATCAAGGTACCGTTCACAATTTCCTTGCATAATCTATAAATTTTGTAGTTGGCGAAACTTTTGTTAAAATGTCATGAAATTTCATTAGAATTTTGAAGAGTGTGGTTCATAAGTGGAAATCCTCAAAGCTATTAATCAGCCTATTTTGGCAATCTTATGTGATGCAGGAGCATCCTGGGTGTAAGAGCAATCTTGCATCACCCAAAAATATTTCTATTTTTTTGTATTCAATAAGGGCTATTTTAGTGCAGAGCTGCTATTTATGGAAAGTTACTATTTTTGGTAATTTTCGTATGTGCTCAGAATGATCTGATTTCTTTCTTGGAGGTTCATTTTGGTCATGTAAGTCTGCCAGTAAAGTTTCATTGCCAGATCAAGTGTATATTGGAAGATATTGAAGATTTTCGGTATTGGCAGCAGGGTACAGAAACTTTGAACTCAGTTTTGAAGGCTTTAGAGGCCCCGGATGAGGTCGAAAATTTGGGTGACGGGCGCTTGCGCGGGTCAAGCCTGTAGAGCGCTTTGTGGCGTTTCCGAAATGGGGTTATAATAGCCGATCGGGTCAACTGGTGATGACTTATGGTCTTCGGAAGTTGGGCCACCTGAAATGGCAAAAAATAATTTTCTTCAAAATTTCTGTTCGGGTTTCAAAGGTTATCTTGAGCCGACTATGATGTAATAAAATGTAAAATAAAATAATTCTAAGTTTGGTCAGCCTTATTGGCTAAAATTCTGGAACCTTCCCAGGCGGTGGATAATTGCCTATATAAGGAAGGCTGTATTATTGTCTTAGGCAGTTCAGAATAGTTCTGGGTAGTAGATCTGGGTAATAGTTCGAGGCTTTGTCCTACAGAATATTGTAAGGGAATGCCCATGTGGCTTTGCATGTTGTAATTCTGAAAATTTGTAATTTCACATTTGTGGAGATAATAAGAAGCCAATTTTCTGTTCTTGCATATTATTGTTGTTGTTTCTCTATGTCTGTTATGTGTTTGTGGTATTAAGGGGAGCACCCTTCATCATTATGTTTATTTCACAAATTTTGAAAAGAATAGACATATTTCTACAGTCTATTTTAAACTTAATTGGTATTCTGATGAAACTTGTGTGTATTCAGTTAAATTGATGTTTTATATCACACTATGTGGTCCATTACTGGTACTGTGATCTGCAAAACCAATGAAGTTAAATGTAAACGGTTTTTATTTGAGGCCTGTTAAACCAATGCTGATGATGCTAAGCCTTTATAAGTAGTTATAAATCATACTCTTTTTTCCCATAATTTTAATCTTTGGTAAAGCATTCTTATCTAACTCAAAAGCTGATTATGACTTACGTAATTTTGTGCCTCCAAAATGTTGTTTGTTTAGAAAGTGAAATAGTATATCTTTGGCTTTGTAGGTGGCAATTATGCCATGAATAGTTAAATAAGACTTTTGTTAGTAATGTAATAAAACATTGTTCCAAAGGGGTGTTAATTGTCTCGTCCATAGATCAAATTATTGTAGACTTATCGGCGATAAGTGAACTTATCGCGATAAGTTCTGGCTGTGACAAAACTTGTATAGTTATCGCAGGCCTATAAGTTTCAACTTATCGGCGGTATATCGCGATAAGTTGATTACTTATTGCACCCTCGCCCTATTAAAACACAGACGGCCCAGCAAAGGGCCAGTTTGATTTTTAATTGAATGCCAGTCATTTTTTTGGAGAGGTTAGAAACTTAGAAGGGTTTTGGAGGAGAAAGATCGACATTTGAGGCATTTTAGATCGATTTGAAGTGGATTCTAAGCAGATTCAAAGGGATTTTTCAAGAAAATTCAAATTCACAAGTTTTCAAAATTCTTTCCCTTTTGTTTTAAAATCATTGTCTTGTATTAAATGCATTCAAGTTTATACAAACTATATAATATCATTTCCAATCTACTCTAACTTGTTTTAGAACGTAATGAATAAGATCTAACACCATTTTTTTAGCAATTTTTGCAAATTTTTCATAGTGTTCTCAAAAACTTCATATTTTCTCAAAAATTTCATAACCTTACAAGTTTTTTGGTTTTTTCCTTCAAGTTTCTGCTATGTTTAAACTTATTTAAAGTTTTAAACTAACTTAGTTTGTTTCTAAATTTCTTTATTAAATTTCTAAATTTGTGCCCTCATTTTGTATGTGACATGTGCAGTTTGATTCTTCATCAAAATGGCAAATAGGGATTCCTCTACAATTGAGTCAGCTGCAGGGTCTGCCAGTACTCCAGTAGACGCATGTCCATTGGGATATGTAGGAATGCACCCTAAAGGGGCTAGAGACAAGGCATGGGCATATGCTTTTGAAGAACCCAAATATAATACTGTGATACGCATAAAATGTGAAAAACTAGTTAGTGGAGGTATATCTCGTTTGAAATACCACCTTGCAGGGATCACAAAGCGTGACACAAGGGTTTGTGACAACACCACCCCAGAAATAAAGAGAGAGATGATGCCTTGCTCGCTGCTGGAGAAGAGAAAAAGTTGCAAAGGGAAAGGGCAAAATTGGCCATGAGGGCAGCCATTTCTGATTCGCAAGGTATCTCACACTGTCTCATTTTTAAGAATCATTTATTATTTTATAATCACCTCAACAGTTTAGATTTTGCTAAAGCCTATAAGTTTATAACAATGATCATAATGAAATAATGTGGGTTGTGATTTGTGACCAGGTATCCCATCCACCCTTGAAGAAGATGAAGCAGCACTTGAGGGCATAGTGGGCTCTCATCATGGCCCACGGATCCGCAAATCTACCTTCTCCTCGCCTTCCACTTCCGCTAGTTCTAGTAGACCAGCACCACGCACATCTTCTATAGATAATTTTTTTGTGCCCAGAAACACACCTGGAGCACAACCATCACTAGAGGGTAGTGTGTGGAACATCGATGTGCATCGGCAAGTTGACATTCAATGTGCTGATTTTTGGTATTTTAGCAATATCCCCTTCAATGTTGCAGCATATCCCTATTGGCTGAATTTTGTGATAGAAATCATTGTAGCGAAAAAGGGCTACAAGGCACCTACTCTTGCAGACTTGAGTGGGAGGTTAGTTCACTTTTATGGTTTTACAATTTACTTATTTTTGTTGAATGTAATTTTTTTAAACAAAATTGTCTACTTAATGTTAATTTTATTTTGTTCTTGTAGATTGCTCAAAGATGTTGTTACTAGGGCCAATGATGTGGTAGAAGACCAAAAATTGCAATGGAAACAATTTGGCTGCTCTATACTTTCAGATGGATGGACGGATGGAAGAAACCGTACCATCATCAATTTTTTAGTTTCTTGCAAGGATCAAGTGGTCTTTCTGAAATCCTTGGATGTCTCAGACAAGATAAAGACAGCTAAAACTTTGGCTCTAATGTTAGAGCAAGTTGTGATGGAGGTGGGGGTTGCTAATGTGGTGCAAATAATAACCGACAATGCAGCGGCATATGTGACAATGGGCAGGATCCTCGAAGATAAGTATAGCACACTTTTTTGGTCTCCTTGTGCAACGCACGTCTTTGACCTTCTTTTGGAGGACATAGGAAAATTGGATTGAGTGAAATCGATTGTAGAGGATGCAAGAAAGATAACAAAATATATCTACAATCACCCTTGGGTTCTCCACTTGATAAGAAAATTCATCCATGAGGAGTTAGTTAGCCCTGCAAGGTTTGCAACGATTTTCTTAACGTTGCAAAGTGTTCTTAGTTCTTTGAATCCTTTGAAGCAAATGTTTGTGAGTCCACCATGGTTAGACTCAAGTTATTCAAAGAAGGTTGATGGTCAAAGTGTTGCATACATTGTCTTTGACAACCATTTTTTTGATGATGCTACAGAAATTGTGAAGGTATCTTTGAAACTTCAAAAGTTGAATATTTAGTTTTATTGTATTCAAGAATCAAGTCTTTCATTATTAATTTGGAACTCTAGTCTATAATTAATGATAATCTTTTTCTACTTTTCAATTGTAGTTGAGAGAGCCCTTGGTTAGAATTCTCCGCTTGGTAGATATGGATCAAACCCCAATGGGGTATCTTTATGAGGCTATGGATAGGGGCAAAGGGGCTGTTAAAAATTACTACAAGGAGAACAGCCTAAAATTTGACCCCATATGGGAAATTATTGATAGGAGGTGGAACAATCAACTCCACCAACCCATTCATGCAGGGGGGTACTTCCTCAACCCTTCTTTTCGCTTCTCTCCATCCTACGGGGATCCGAATGGAGAGGTCATGGAGGGCTTCACTGAATGCATGTAGAGGATGGTACCTGAGGTTGAGGTGAGAGACCTCATTGTGGCCGAGATGGAAGTGTATCAGAATGCAACGGGCAAGCTATTCTCCTCAAACTTGGCAAGAAGAGGAAGAAAGACTCAAACCCCAGGTACAATATTTCGATTTTTGGTGTCTTTCACATGCATGATAAGTAGATAAAAACTAAGTTACTAAAATATGTTTTCACCTTGCTTTCTAACTCTTTAATATTTATCTTGCAGATGCTTGGTGGCGAAATTGGGGTGGGAATGTCCAGAATTTGCAAAAACTTGCCTTGCGCATCTTATGTCAGCCATGTAGCTCATCTAGTTGTGAGCATAATTGGAGCTTATTTGAGGCCATTCACACGAAGAAGAGGAACAAGTTAGCACAGAAACACCTCAATGACCTTGTTTATGTGCAATATAACCTTAAGTTGTGCATAAGAAAGGTAGAGTTACCACCAGCAGGGCCACTTGATTTGGATGACATAGATCCGTATTGTGATTGGACATCACAGGAGCAGCCTCCATTGTTCACAGACGATGACATCTATGATTTGGAGAGGCAGGCTATGGAGGAGGATGGATTCACAGTAGGATTGGATGACATTCAGGAGGATGATCATGAGAGCAGTAAGAGTGAGGAGGATACAGATGATGAGGAGTCATTGCCAGTGTCAACACCATCTACATCTAGGGTGGAGGTCCAATCACAGCCAGTTGTGCAGAGGGAGGTGGCACAGCTACAACGGACTACTAGGGCTAGGCCCCCTCCCACTCCCTTAGTTTTTACTAGAGCTCCTAGGAAGGGGAAGAGGAAGATGTAGACCAATTTGATATTGTACTTGGCATATGTATTTGCTTATAGTTTTACAAAGACAATTTGCTATTTTTAGTTCTCTTCAGAGTTTAGACTATCAGACTGTGGCTACTAGCCATCAGCATTCCACATGAGAATGCAATTTTGATACATATTTGCATTTATATATATCTAGATCAGCTTGTTTGGTTTGTTTACTCATTTACTAACTCATTAGATGAATCTCCTTATTGAATTTTGCAAAAAAAAAGCATTCCTAGTTAAATTTAAGCCATTTTTTAAATTCCTGAGAAGTTCGCTGATAAGTTCACAACTTATCTCCCGATATTTTTTTTTTGCCCTCGGCAATAAGTTGCCGATAACGATATTTTGAACTATGGTCTCGTCAGTTGGTGACAGTTGGAGACTTAACCATGTCGAGTCTATTTGTATGGAGCTTGGAACAAGTGAAATGTGTCGTTAATATTCGAACTATGATGCTATGAAAGATATACAAGGTTGGGGACGTCCCCACAATCCGACAATGAACTGAAATTTCACATTTCCAGTTTTATGAATGCATAATAGAGTTAGACAATAGTTTTACTTCTAGTATTTACTAAATGGCATTGAAATGTTGTATGTTAAGGTTCTATGATGTTTAAATGGCATGCATTGTCCATATTTTCAAATGAATGTAATGTATACTTGCAAATTTCCTTATATATTTAAAAATTTTAAATTTCCCTATATTTATATAGATGTCCCCTTTGCCCCCCCCATCCCCAAAATCGGCAAAAAAATTTGTCGTCCCAGAAACACGTCCCGTCATCCCCGTCCTGGAAACTTGGGGTAACACTGAAGATATATCATTCTGTCATTTATGGTGTAATGTGATTCTATGTTATTCATGCTATTGTTGTATTTCATTTATCTCCGGTATTATGCAATCCTGTTGAATCTGTATATACTGTGCAATACATCTCAACTTAAGCATCTACCTTTTTGGCGTCATTGCCTAAGTATGAACCTAGAGGTCTAGGAAGTCGGATGAGCGGGATGGCAGCAAAATGGGCCGTACTTTCAACCAACAAGTAGTGGACGGAGAAGACAATACTGAAGTAATCTGAGAGGACCAGTTAACACAGAACTTGGTTCACACATGGGACATGTTGGTTGACAAGTACGTATAGCGGGAGGCTCGGGAGAGAACAGTCTTGGCTGGTACAGTGCGTGCCGAACTCATAGTGAGCAGTCATGTGTATGATCTTCTGGGTAGCCTTCCCAGATTGTTGGCCCGAGCATTGTGGGAACTCCAGGATCAATGTGAGGCACAAGAAAGGGAGTAGCGGAGACAACAATTATTGCTACCATACGAAGATAGGAAGCAAGAGGAGGAGGAACCACGTGATACTAGCAGGCATAAGTAACTCCAACAATTAATGGTCAACCTACCAAACAAGGACAAAAGGCAACACATGAAGGCGAAGATAGGAGAGAAAGAAGCCAAACTGTTGTGTTGAGGTCTCGGCATATCCAAGAGCAAGTCGAGAGATGCCAACGGCTACAACAACTAGTGAAACAATCTGTTGGTCCCCCACTATGGGCATGGGGCGACGGAATACAATTGTCAAGATAGGAGTGGGAAGACATCGCCAAAGAACTACCACTCCCAAGCAATTCCTAGGTGCACAAAGGACCTGACACCGACAATTCGGAAGGTGGTGACTTGGTACCAACCGAACCTTCCATACATTCTGAAGAGGACAATCGCAAGAGGGAAAGCTCGAAGGGGAGGTAGCGGATTTATTTGAGAGTACCTTGCAGGGCATCAAGAATCTCATTATCTCGGAGGGATCAAGAATAGGGAGAGCAGAACCAGAGACTCTAAGGAGAAGAGAGTGTCGGTACTACTACGAAGGAGGCAACCAAAATGTGAACGATAGAGGTGGAGAGGTAGAAGACTCGCGCATAGCTAGAGGTGCGGAAGACGCACAAGGATGCAGAGGAGGAACCAACCCACCAATGTCTAATAACGTGCACGGTACCTATCGTACGTGGCAAATGGCAATCCCCCTGAGAAGCAAAAACTGTCCCAAGTTTAGTGAGAACGGATCGGAGGATCCGGTCCGCCACTGTAAAACATGTGTAACGATATGGGAAACAAATGGATAGGATGATCATGCCTACTAGTTGAAGGCTTTTCCTCCCACCCTATGAGGGATTGCAATTGATTGTTACACGAACTTGCCAGCAAGGGACAAGGCGACTCGGGATGACCTGAAAAAAGCATTCCAGGAGGAGTTCAAATTGCACCATGACGATGGCGAAGTGGTAGTAGAAATCTACAACACAAAGCAAGGGAAAATGAGACCATACGGTCCTACTATCGCAGGTTGAAAGAACTCATCAGCAAGTTAGACAACCAACCAACGGATGGCTTGAAGAAAAGGTGGTTCATCGAAGGGTTGAACCCCTCCCTCCGAAAGAAAATGAAGGTGGTACCGCCAATCCTCATACACAGGCCTACAATCAAGCAATGAACATTGAAAGTGAAAAAAAGACATCGAAAGGAAAGAAAAGAACTAGTCACGATGATAGTACGGATGGCAAGAGCGAAGGGAAGTCCCGCACGATACAGGCCCTTCAGAAGGACATGATGAGGATAATGAAGGAAATGTGAGAAGAGAGGGAAACTGCCAAGGAAGGCAAAGGCAAGGAACTATGGTGTACCGAGTGTAAAAACAAAGGGCCCACCAAGGCTAACTGTCCCAAGAAACTATTATGCAACATCTGCCAAGTATTAGGACACTCCATTAAGGAGTGTCCATACAACCTAAATGTAAGGAGCACACAAGTGCTCTTTACCCAAAGAGAGCAAGCAACTCCGCCTACCACACCACCACGATAAACAAATTATAATGCTTCGCTCGGTGGGTACCATAACAATGGACAAGGAAGCAACAATAATAGTAACAACAACACACCAAGAAGTCGCATCCAGTACAATGCGAAGGGACACCCATAATACAATGTCGCAGATGTAATGACTGGGGTCACTTCACGTGAGACTGCTAGAGTGGGAAAGGAGGCAGAAGCATGCTCTGCAAATGGTGTGGTCCTAGTAACCACAAGGAGGTTGACTACCCTAAGGGAAGGGGAAGGGGGTAAATTTGATAAACATCACAGGATCTAAGGAGGTCCTAGCAATCACAAGGTCCCATACGAAAAAGCACGTACCCCAATTCACGTACGGAGAAAGAAAGGTTGAAGGAAGCCAAAATGGAAACAGAACTAGCAATGAAGGAAGAACGGAGGCAAACGCATGGTACTCCCATACAGTCAGCATCAAAAGCCAACATCATACAACAAATGTTACAGGCAACGATCCTAGTACAAGTGGTAGACCTATTGGAGATGCTACCACAACTAAAGGTGGCAATCACTAACATAGGTGACACTAACGGCAGCCAAGATATTGGCAACCACAGGGCAAATGAGATAGGAAAAAGAGACGTGGAAGCTACTACCTCAAGTGGTGCCACAGATCCTATGTTGTTGGCAGTGGATGTTAGACGAACACCTGTAGTGGTCGAAATGGAGGATCTAGCATAAATGTACTCCCAAAAGAAACGTGGAAGGCCCTTGGTAAACCTACACTCTAGCCGCCAACCTTCCACTTTGTAGATGTTGACCAACATGGTATAAAACCAATCGGGACACTCATGGTGCAAAAGGTTGTTATTGGAACCTAACAATTCTTTCTAGATTTTGTTGTCATCACCCTGGAAAGGAAGGGGTATGACACCCTCCTTGACAAGGGCTGGCTCATCACAGCGAAGGCCAACCACAATTGGAAGAACACCCTTTCCATCGAGAGTGATAGAAATAAATATGGCATCGACCTACGGAATCAGGCGGTAAGCCAGGAATTGGCATCAGACTCCAAGTCCAAAGGAGAATTGGGTGAGGAAAGAGGGATGGAACCGGATGATGAGGGAGTTCTGAGACTAGGGGATTGTTCGGAAGATGAAACGAGTTCAATAAATGGATCGTTCCACTGGCAGATGGAGGATTATGAGGTTTTCCATCCAGGCTGTAATATGCTAGAGCTTCTAGAGGAAACCATCAACTAGGGACCAAAGCCTTTGGAAAAAAACCTAACTTGTAGGAAACCATCGACTCAGGACCAAAGCATTCGGAAGCAAACACAGTTGGGAGCATATTGTACACACATGAATAATCAAGACAGACAATGAATGAACACTTTTTGTTTCAAATGTTAACACATTCCAGAATAAAAGATTCAATAAAAATTATGACCTTTTTATTGCAAATTCCTCTCTGTAATATAGCACAGCAGTCTTAGGAAGTATAAATTTGGCTTTCTATGAACAAGAGTAGTCGCCTCAGTACAGAGCTTAGTGTAATTGTTCTCAGCACAACTCCTTGACCACATCCAGGAAGAGAGATATATCCACATCTCATTGACCTCATTCCACAGAATATTCAACTCTTCCAGGATGATTGATGATGAGAATTTGCAGGCTTGTAATCAGAGAGTACTTGGCAAGCCTAAAATATTTGACTTGGCAAAAACTCGGCAACTTAGAAAGTATTAAAAATTGAATTTTCTTAAAAACTCTACTGAGCGAAAAAAAAATAGAGAGTATTCAGCAGCTTGGAGAGCACTCACAGAATTTGCAAACTATGATTCAGACTACCCTCATCTACTTTGTGGTTCCTGCAAGCCTCTCACTCCTTTCACACTTGCAAATAGTGGTTAATCTATCTCTGGTGATTTCATGCCAATCTCAAGAATGGAGAAGTCGTCCTGTAAGATATTAATCCACGATTTTCCTTTGGAGGGTGCAAATATGACATTGAGTCTTCAAGGTAGCGCAGACAATAAGTCACCTAAGCCACACTCTTCAGAATGGATTTTCAGTCATATAATCACCCCAAATTAAATTAATTCATGCCAAAGGATATCCATGCTTCAATAAATATTTCTTTCAAAGTCTTTGTCCTAAAATGCGAGTCCATGCTAAGCCATAAACCACTCAAAAACATTCTCATATGCAATTGATGAAATATTATATCCAAGCCGTCGATTAATAATAATGACTAAAAGTTCAGTCTTTGACTCTTTTAATTATATGTTAAATCACCATTTCATAATATAATAATTTGATCATATACAAGATCACCACCTTGGGAAGTCTGGGATTGTTCAAGCTGCAGGCTTCCCTCCATCTATTCAATTTATGAAACTTATAGTGGAATGTGCTAAACGCTATGATCTAGCTACCAGGATGACTTTTACTTTATATAGAAGAGTATTCGCTGATCTCTCTGCTCAAGAAGTAGCTGAAGCATTTGGGATTCTATATGTCCTACTATCACCTACATTACCAAGGACCATGCAAAAGAAATTTACTATGAAGGGCTTGATAAGTGTCATTCAATTATCATAGTTGAATGGCTAAAGAAGCCTAGGCCCTAAAAGAAGATTACAACTTATTACTCGAAGCCAATGACATGATTGCCTTGCTTAGTAGAATCATGGGTATGGATGCTACTTCAATGTAATGTCCCCATTTTTGCACTTTCCTTAGTGCTGGTGTTTCTAGCAAGGTTGGCCTATTATCTGGTTCCTATAGGCTAGCAGATTGCATATGGGACCCATACAAGGGCTTATGGAATCACACAGGGGCTTTGTGAGCTAGTTTGGCCGGTTTGGGATAGTCTCCTAGATTTTGGGAGGAATCCCTATTTTTTAGGGATTGATTGGGAGTTGACCAAGACACATTAGTAGACCTCTGGGATCAGTCTAGAGACTTTTGGCGCAGTTCCTATTTAGTAGGAGGGGTTCCTAAATTTTAGGAGACTGCCAGTTAGCTTGTAGTGGTTAGACAACATTAGTGGACAAGTACCATCAAACAAAATTCAAATTGGTGTCCAAATGAGCGAGCTACGAATAATTTGGAAATAATTAAATTATTTCCTAAGTTAGACTTAATAAAATAATAATAAAAGTGATTTCATATAGTCACTTATTATTATTATAATAATAAATTATAATAAGAGGGGACTTGGCACAATTCCCTAGGTTGAAAGTTACATGTAACTTAAAAGAGGGACTTTTTAACAATGATGAATAAACCCTTTAAGTGGTTCGATTCCCTAGGTGAGGGAATAAATTAAAAATAAAACATTTTAACTGTTTAAAATAAAAGTCATACCCTAAATGGTTTGATTGGCAATTGGAGGGAAAATTGAAATAAAAGAAAGTGGAGGGAGCCATTTTTGGATATCCAGGTTTATTGTTTTCACAACAGCATTGGGATTTGAGCCTTTATGAGGGTTTGAATCAAAATTCGTCTTTCAAGAACAAAACCTCTTGGAGGAAATTGGAGTTGGACATAGCCCCAGCTCTTGGAGACAGGAATTTGTTTTAGAAATCAGTTATTTCTCCATATTGGGATCACTTATTGAGTAGTTTTTAATATTTATTAGATCTGACTTGGAGAAGGCAATATTTATTCCCCTAATTACAGATCGGTAGTTGAAGTGCAATATTCAACAATTACTAGGGTTCCAGATCTGGTCATACAGCCCAGAACATGCTCAAAATTCACCAGCTTGGATGTGGAGGCAGATAATAGCAAATTGGTTGAGATTTTTCAGTGTTTGGGAACAACATTTGGTAGTTTTCGGTTGCAGAGAATTAACAGTGAATTATCAAGCAGAAAATCTGATGTACTAGCCGTACCAACCCAGAATACATTCTAGTTCATCTAGCTTGGCATTGTGTAATATTTTCAGCAGATTGGTATTGAATATCAGCAGATCTGAAAGGGGCAACAACATACAGCTAATAGAGGACTTAATCAGTGAGTTGCAGAGAGGAGTTCAAGACTGCAGCAGCTGTACACCTCCAAGCCAGCCCTAAAGTGAGCAACTTGCTTGGAATTGAATACAGTTACAGTTTTCATAAAAATCAGAACCTTACCTGGTACGGTCTGTGAATTGCTATTTGAAAGTAAATAAAATCAGATTTATTAAAATCAGTCTTGGTGTCTATTTAGAAGTTATTTTCAGCATTTGGTTCTTTCTGGCAATTGCAAATATCTCAAAAAAACACAAAAATAAAAATAAAACCAAAAAACTCAAAAAATCAGAGAAAACAAAAAAAATCAAAATTTTGGCAAACAAATCAAAATTTGTAAAAGTCCAATTTGGGGTGGTCATTATAGTGGTATCAAAGTAGAGTTTCCTACCATCTTGTTGGGTTTTGGAAGAATATCTACAACAAATAAGTCTATATCTAAGTTACCCCGGTTCACCCTTGGACCCCTTCGGACCATCTCTAGTACGAACCGGTACGTGGTCCGGGTCCAGTTTGCCTTTGGGTCTAGGCAGGGTTCGAAATTCTAGACCTAGTTCGAACTTCTACCCTGGACAAACGGACCCAAGCAGACCAGCTCGCCAAAAAGCGAACTGCAGCAAACTTGGGGGCGCAGACGTCACTTAAGTGACATATTTTTGCAAATTTTATAAAATTTTGACATCTAGAACCCTAAAAGGTGGATATGAAAGGCTAATGTTTGCTTCTCATTCTCATTTGTGGTGTGCAAGTAGGTTATTTTGACTTGAGCAAGAGCAAAAGAGCAAGTTCTTGGTTGTACAAAGAGGAGTTGGAAGATTGGTTTGTGAGCTTTCTTCAAGTGTCTATGCCTCATTCGTACACCTTTGCAAGCTTACAATGAGTAAAGGTAAGTTCTTGTTCCATTTGTTTTTTGTTTTTGTTTAAGTTTTTTATTTTTTTCATTTCTCTTTCATTCTCCATAAGATCTTAGCCATTATTTCTATAATTTTTCATTCTCTTGCTATTAAGTTTTATATTGAATATGTATACAATTTGAAATTTCTTGCCATAGGAAGAGGAACTACAATGGCATCTACCTCTTCTTTAGTAGGCAATACCGAACAAAGAATAGAACCCCAATCTGATTCTCCTTTGTGGAAGCATGTTGATATTATAAGAGGCCTTCCAGGAGGTGGTGCATTCCATTGGAAATGTCGGGGTTGTGATGTAGAAAGAAATAGTTCATATTTTCATGTGGTAAGCCATTTGTGTAGATACCCTGGTAGAGGAGTCAAGAAATGTCCTAGAAAAAAAGGTGCACCTATACCCAATGAAACTATACTAAAATATATTGAAGAGCATGAGGCAGCAGAAGAGAGAGAAGAACGTAGGCAAAATTCAACCGATGGCATTGGCAATAAAACTAAAAGTAAAAAAAAGAAAAGGTAATGCAACCCCCCACAAATGTTTTATATTGAATATGTATACAATTTGAAATTTCTTGCCATAGGAAAAGGAACTACAATGGCATCTACCTCTTCCTCAGTAGGCAATACTGAACAAAGAATAGAACCCCAGTCTAATTCTCCTTTGTGGAAGCATGTTGATATTATAAGAGCCCTTCTAGGAGGTGGTGCATTCTGTCGTAAATGTCGGGGTTGTGATGTAGAAAGAAATAGCTCATATTTTCATGTGGTAGGCCATTTGTGTGGATACCCTGGTATAGGAGTCAAAAAATGCCCTGGAAAAAAAGGTGCACCTATACCCAATGAAACTGTACTAAAATATATTGAAGAGCATGAGGCAAAAGAAGATAAAGAACGTAGGCAAAATTCAACCAATTGCATTGGCAATAAAACTAAAAGTACAAAAAAAAAAAAGGTAACGCAATCCCCCACGGATGTTTTATATTGAATATGTAGACAATTTGAAATTTCTTGCCATAGGAAAAGGAAATACAATGGCATCTACCACTTCCTCAGTAGGCAATACCGAACAAATAATAGAACCCCAGTCTGATTCTCCTTTGTGAAAGCATGTTGATATTATAAGAGCCCTTCCAGGAGGTGGTGCATCCATTGGAAATGTCAGGGTTGTGATGTAGAAAGAAATAGTTCATATTTTCGTGTGGTAGGCCATTTGTGTGGATACCCTAGTAAGGAGTCGAGAAATGCCCTGGAAAAAAGGGTGCACCTATACCCAATGAAACTGTACTAAAATATATAGAAGAGCATGAGGCAGCAAAAGAGAGAGAAGAACGTAGGCAAAATTCAACCGATGGCATTGGCAATAAAACTAAAGTAAAAAAAAGCAAAGGTAACGCAAACCCCCCACAGATGTTGTGATAGAAGACCACCCTGTTTTTACTACCTCAGCTACCTATGAGCCTGAAAAAGAACCCCTTGGCCTTACACACAAAAGAAAGGGACCACTACAAATTGCATTTCAAAATCAAAGTCGGGAAATTGCCGACATTCATGTGGCAAGATGCTTGTATGCAAATGGATTGTCTTTTAATATTGTTCGCTCTCCATCTTGGAGACAGATGTTGAAAAGTGTCAATGAAGCTCCAAGAGGGTATCAGGGCCCCAGTTTTGAGAGAGTACGAACCACCTTATTGGATCAAGAGGTCAAGTCAATTGATGATCAATTGAAGCCCATAAAGGATTCATGGATTGAGACAGGGGTATCAATTGTTTCAGATGGGTGGAAAGATGCTAGAAATCGTCCCTTAATCAATGTCCTAGCAATGTCCCCTAAAGGGGCAATGTCTTTGAAAGCAGTGGATTGTGAGGGGCAAGTAAAAGATGGGTCATTTATTGCTAATATTCTCATCTTTGTCATTGAACAAGTGAGTGCTAGTAGCATTGTCCAAGTCATAATGGACAACACAAAGAATTGTAGAGTTGTTGGTTTGTTGGTTGAAGAGCAATATCAGCATATCTTTTGAACACCTTGTGCAATCCATTCACTCAATCTTATGCTACAAAAGATTGGGAACACAATTGAGTGGATCAAGGAGGTGTATGCAAAGGCTGAGGACATCCAAATGTTCATCACAAACCATCACATGACTCAAGGAATATTCAGAATGATCTCATGTTTGGAGTTATTGAAGGTAAGTGAACTTGAACTAAAGTTAGTAATTTTTTTATTTTTTTTAAATCTGTATCTTACAATTTCTGATTTTCATTTTAAAAATCAGTATCTTACAATTTCTGATTTTCATTTTTTTATTGTGTAATGTGTATTCTTTTGTAAAGTATGTATCTAATAGTTGTTATTTTTTGCTCTAATTTATGTTACAGGTTGCTGAAACTCGTTTTGCATCAAATTTAATTGTCTTGAGACGACTTGTGCAAGTGAAAGAGGCACTTTACAATATGGTAATCAGAAACAATTGGGCTATATGGAAGCAAAGCAACAGTGAGATGGCAGCCAAAATAAAGCGAAGGCTATTGGATGACTTATGGTGGGAACGTGTGGAATATATCATTAAGTTCATCGAGCCCATTATGAGCATGCTTAGGTACGCTGACATGGATAGGTCTTGCCTTGGAGAGATCTATGATGGCATAGACTCAACGCTTGAGAAGTCAATCAAATTGTAAATGAAAAAGAGCAACATCCTGAAGAGACCCTCTTCAAACAATTGCAAGCAATTATTGTAGAACAATGGAACAAAATGACCACTCCTCTACATTTTCTTGCCTATGCATTGACGCCCAAATATTATAGCAACCAATTTCTTGATCTACCAAGAAGGCTACCACCCTATAGAGAGTTAGAAGTGTCTAACGGATACAAGGCAGCATTTGAAAGACTTTCCTGATGATGATATGAGAGATTTGATTATGGATGAGTTCATAGAATTTGTGAATGCAAGAGGTCTAAGTAATGATGCTCTTCATCATCGGTTTAGGAAGGATGCTCATAGTTGGTGGTACCTCCATGGCCAAAGATTCCAAACATTGCAGCCCCTTGCAATAAAAATTATATCACAAGTAAGTTTTATTTTAAAAAAAAATTAGCTTACTTTATCTTCATGACTAGCAAGTAATTTTTATAATTTTATTTTGTAAGATTAATAATTTTATTTTAATTGTTTACCTTGTCTTGTCTGCATAGGTTGCTAATTCATCTGCATCGGAAAGAAATTGGAGCACGTATTCTTTCATCCACTCAATGAAACGCAATAGATTGCAATCAAAAAGAGCAGAGAACTTGGTATTTGTGCATTACAACTTGCGTCTTCTCTCACACAAGACTAAACAATACAAAGAAGGGGACATGAAGAGGTGGGATGTAAATGCAGAGCTTGCGGACTTGGATGCTTCCACTTCTCGGCTTGTACTTCATGAATTTGAAGATTTTGACGCCAGCACTATTGTTGTTGATGCTGATCTCATTGGCCTTAGCTCTATTGCTAAGTCAACTAATGTTGAAGAAGATGAAGATGAAGAGAATATTAATACATTTTTAATTCATTAGTTGAACTTGAAACAATGATACTTGAACTTGATGTTATGATTTAGTTTTAAGTTGTTAACATTTAATGTTTTGAATCTTTGATGTTGAACTTGAAGTATATGATGGTATGATCATGATTCATGATGCTATGATTACAAGTTTATGGTGTTTTTGTTGTTTAAATGTTTTTATGATACTATGTGACATTCTAATTTTAACTCATGCTTCTAGGCTTCATAAATATGTATATATATATATAATTTTTAAAAATTTACATGTTTTTTCGAACCCGAACCCAAACCCCTTTTCAAAATTTTGTCGAACTTGCGAACCAATTCTTCGTACCCGAACTTAGAACCAAACTTGAACCGGTAACTTAGGTTATTATTTCTTGTCCTTATAAAGCTCATATGGCTAATTAATTTCCCTGTCCCATATTGGATAGAGGATTGGTCTGAAATAACCAAGATTTACTAATTGTCCCATATAAATAAGTAAGCCCAAAAAATAGAAGAGCCCAAATTGGCTATTCATTTGTTCTCCCATATTGAACAAGATAGCTCAAATTGGCTATGTTAATCCCTGAGTATTTAGTCTAGACTGTTGAAAATTAAATAAGCCACTTAAAATAATGAATAGAACAAGTTATTACTCGTTCTTCTTTGTTTATAATCTTTATATAATTTTATTTTTGATCAAGTGATTTTTTTTATATACATATCCCATATAATTCTATAAATAATGCCTATCCTATATGGATGGATATCTATCTTGTTCAAATGGATGCCTATCTTGTATGGACAGAAAATAAAACTTGGCCTAAGTGAAAAACAAAAGAGAATTTGTAAATCTTTTAAGATTCAACTTGATGGTTGTTAGATTCAAAGCCTGGAAAAGCTATCTTACTAAGAGTAATGTTGTAATTTGCAATAAATAGTGTTACAAGACTTGCCAAGAATTGGTGAGTCCTAAGGCAAGTAGACCAAACCAAAGCCCAGGGACTCGTGATCTGTGTACCACCCAATGAGTTCCACAAGTAGACTTGGCCAGGTCCATAAAACTCAAGGGAGATAAAAGCTTAATTGAAAATGCTAAAACATAAAGTATGAAAGTCAAAAGTTTTTTTAAGGGTTAGGAGGACTTTTGGGCCATGTTGAATTGAAGAACATTTTTTTATTCTTTTTTACTTTTTCTCAATTAATTTCCTAGTAATTAAATTGCATTTATATTGCATTTATACATCTAGTTTACAAAGTCAACCCCATCCTAAGCAATATTTTTAAGACTGTAGCAGCATTTGCAGACTTGTCTGAGATACAAGCCCATGACTCCACATAGAGCTAGTAATGTTGGACAGCGGGATACAAGCTCTTTTCTACCATAGTACATTAGCCATACTGTGATTTTTGTTTTTGATGCCAAGGATAACATAATCTACAAGTTTTGTACACCTAAAAACTGCTTTTAGTTGTGTTAAAATCTGCTTTAATATTTGTGTAATTGATGTATACTTGTCTATGTGATTAAAGTAGCTTCTATATGATTATTTTTGTGTTTTCAAAGATTATTTATTGAAGAGCGCATGATAATAGTTTTAAATCCTTACAAAACTTGTACATGTCATGGTTTTTCCAATTTGCCAAGTTTGAGCACTGAGTGTGAGTTGAGATAAGAAATCAGCTTGTTGAGACTGAGACTTGTAACTATGGTTTACAAGGGCAGAGAAATCACTAGACACAATACAGGACCATTTTTAAAACCACTTATCTTTCCTTACAATTGTACCTATAGTCTGAGGAATATCCACTAAAAACAATGTAGGACAGTCTTCTAAACCATCAATCTTTCTTTCCAGTTGTAACTGTGTGCTGAATCATTGCCTAGCCCATCTTGGACATTATAAAAATCAAATATTGCAGATGTGGGACCCTCCCAGTAGGAATACGAAAAGCATCATTCAAATTTTGGTTGAGGAGCTTGGTACCAGAAGAAAAGAAAAATAATTATGATCCGCCTATTCTTAGTACCATTAGACTTGCTACCATTCGTAACCTTTCTGCAGTTTTCATCTGCTCCCTTGTCTTTTTATTTGCTTTCATGCAGAACTTAGTTTTTTGGCTAAATAGTTTTTAGTAGACTTTTTCCCAGTGAGGCACATTTAACTTTATGCAACAGCCATGGTGACACATTATTGAATGGTATATTATTGAAATTTTAAACCAGCCCAATTTGGGGCATAAAATTAGTATCTGTCAACTTATATCAATAGCAAACAAATGTACATATTATGAGAGTTTTGTCCAGAATCAAATAAATCAATAGATTTTATGATCAACTATACATGTAACAAGCACCATATTTCTACATCTTACATTTACTTCACTGCCTATAGAACTTGTGTTTCCTGGCTGATAATAAAGTACATTATGGAAATGGAAAACCCATTAATAAAAGAATGATAGTATATATATATATATATATATACAAAGAGAGAGAGAGAGAGAGAGAGAGAGATATCTTTGTGTGTGTTACACACGCACATATATATATAGAGAGAGAGATTTGTGTATGTGTCTACACACACGCACATATATATATATACATACAGAAAGTAGAATAACATTTACTCAAAACATCACTAGAAAACCTCAATATAAACCACAAAGAGAAATTGTATATAGAAAACATACAGGATTAAGAACTGGACAAGTTAAAGCCATGTCTTCCACGAAAGTTGTTACCTTGTCATTAAGATAATTATAGAACCATCATGCATGTTAAGTTTAAACAACCATGACATCATCCACCATCATGAATGCTTTCCTAGAAGATATTTTTCCTAATTTTTTTTAACAACCTCAAATATGTGTGTTTGTGTGTATTTCAGTCATTATTGTGTGCATGAGGGAGGGAGGGGCAAAGAGGGTGGACTGGGAAGCAGGGAGGTGAGCGAGGGTGGGTGATCTATGGATTTGTATGTTTTTGTATCTGTGTGTCTGCACATGTTTGTTGTTGTTGATGTTTGGTAGCTTCAGTCGGATAAACCTATGAGACAATATGATGAAGGGTGCTCCCCTTAATACCACAAACACATAACAGAAACAGAGAAACAACAACAATTTGCAAGAATAGAAGATGGGCTTCTTATTATCTCCACAAATGTGGAATTCCAAACTTTCAGAATTACAATATGCAAAGCCACATGGGCATTTCCCTTACAATATTCTATAGGACAAAGCCTCGAATTATTACCCAGTTCTACTACCCAGAACTATCCCGAACTGTCTAGACAACACTACGGGCCTTCTTTATATAGGCAATTTCCACCGCCCAAGAAGGTTCCAGAAATTTAGCCCTTAAGGCCGACTATACATAGAATTATTTTATTTTCACAATTTTTACAATAAGGTCGGCTCAAAAAAAATATAAAATATGCTTTTAGGTAGCCCAACTTCCGAAGGCCATAACTTTTTAACCGTAGCTCCATTTTTCTATTGTAACCACTTTTCGGAAACGCCATGACGAGATCTACAGTACCTAACACACACAAGCGCCAGTCAGCCGGGGGTTGATCGCAATCCGGAGCCTCTAAGGCCTTTAAAATTGACTTGAAAGATTTCATACCCAAAAACCTCAATAACTTCACTGATATTGATGATGTGGCAATAAAATTCAACTGATAGCCTGAAATGACTGAGATGAACCTCCAACTGTGAAATCAGAACATTCCAAAATCATATGACCAGCTTACTAAAAATAGTAAGTTTCCATAAATAGCAACTCTGCACAAGATAGCCCTTATTGAAAACAAAACTAGAAATATTTTTGGGTGATGCAAGATTGCTCTTACACCCAGGATGCTCCTGCATCAAACACCTGGGATAATTTGAGAAGTGACCCTGTCACGACTCAGTGTGAAGAGGGAAACCAAGACGGTTAACCTCCTCCTTTGTTAGCCATGATGAATCTTCAACAGGTCGTCCTTTCCATTTGACCAAATATTCTTCATATGTCCTGTTCCTTGTACTTCTGCCAACACGACTATCCAATATGTCCTCAATCTCCTTGATAGCTAAACTAGTTGCTGGAATACTCCATTGTGCTGCTGTAACCTCATCTTCAACACCTCCTTCATGATACTCCGACAAATCTGAAATGTTAAACACTGGTGAAATATTCAGCTCTGTAGGCAACTCGATCTCATATGCATTTCCTGAATCATGCTTCTTCAGTATCTTACATGACCCAAACTTCTTCATTTTCAACTTGTTATAGGTACCAACTAGAAATCGCTCCTTCCGCAAATGAACCATGACTTCATCTCCAACTTGAAATTACTTATGCCTCCTTTTCTCATCTGCCTTAGCCTTATACTGCGCATTCACCTTGGTAATGTGCTTCCTCACCTCCTCATGGATGTTCTTCAAATGCTCTGCAAAATCCTCAGCTTCAGCACTACTTATTTCTCCTTTATCTATCTTTCTCAACTCAGATGCATTTCTTGGACTACTCCCATATACAATCTGTGGATGATGTGATGAACTAAACTTCAAATCTGTCTTCAACTCTTCACTTTTTGCTAGTGTCATTCTGTGTGTTACCTTATTTGGCAAACTGGCTCCTGGAATCAAGTCCATCTGATGACTGGTCTTTCTTACTAGTGGTAATCCATCAGGCACATTATCAGATACAATATCCTAAAATTCATTCAATAATTCTGCAACTTCTATAGGTACATCTTCTACTTCCTCTTTCCCAACCTTTGGAATTAAGGTAAAACACATATGCTCTTGCCGCATACCATCTAAGAAAATACATATATTTTCTTCAGTCTCCTTCAATGGCTTTAGCTTATGTCGCACTCCATCCTTTGTCAAGGAATAGATATTCGCACGACCATCATGTACAACACATCTATCAAACTGCCAAGGTCTACCCAACAACATATGACATGCATCCATAGATATGATATCACATAGTACCTCATCATGGTATCCGCCAATCTTGAACTTTACTAGGCACTGTTCACTGACCATGACCTTGTGGTCATCCTACACCCAGGCAACCCGATATGGATGTGGATGTTTCCGCCTCTTGAGCTTCAACTTTGTCACCATCTCTTCTAACACCAAATTATCAGTACTTCCACTATCAATAATCACATCACAGCACTTACCCTCACACTTGCACCTAGTGCGAAACAGGCTCCTTTGCTCAGATTCATTCTCACCACTCAACAGGACTCTTCTGTTAATCAAATGTTTCTCCTCTTTTAGCATCTTCAAAATTTGATGATCTGGCATCTTCATCTATATGGGCAACTCTGGCCTGGCTTTCATTCCTCCTATCTGTCCTTCCTTGGCATTGAGGACATTCAAATGCCCTATGTCCTTCTCCACAGTGAAAACATGTTCCACGGAATCCTCCTCTTACGGATCCTTGTCCTCTTCCTCTCTGATCTCTATTATTCTGATCATGGAAATGATTGAAATTATCTCCTCTCTAATTTTGACTGTTACTAGTCTCATCCTGCTTTTTCAGATCTTCATTTCGATCTCCATATGACCGTCCACCAGATCTTCCATCATGACCTCTTCCGCTTTGTCTGCCCTCAAACTTCTTGTTCAGTTTTTCTTCTACTTTTAGGGCAAACTAGTATGCCTCTTCAATACTGTTCATTCAAACCAAATTCAACTCTTCCTGAATACTCGGCCTTAACCCATTAAGGTAACGGGCAACTTTCTCCTTATCAGCTTCTGCATGGCCTGTTTTGATGAGGATTCAATATAACTTTTTAACCGTAGCTCCGTTTTTCTATTGTAACCACTTTTCGAAAATGCCATGAGAAGATCTACAGTGCTTGACACGCGCAAGCGCCAGTCAGCTGGGGGTCGATCGCGATCCAGAGCCTCTAAGGCCTTTAAAATTGACCTGAAAGATTCCGTACCCAAAAACCTCAATAACTTCACTGATACTGATGATGTGGCAATGAAACTCAACTAATAGGCTGAAATGACTGAGATGAACCTCCAACTGTGAAATCAGAACATTCCGAGATCATATGACCAGCTTACTAAAAATAGTAAGTTTCCATAAATAGTAGTTTTGCACAAGATAGCCCTTATTGAAAACAAAACCAGAAATATTTTTGGGTGATGCAAGATTGCTCTTACACCCAAGATGCTCCCGCATCACAATACTATTGTGTGCGTATGTGTGTGTGTATATATATATATATGAGATATAATTTATATATATATATTCATTACATATGAGATATAATTTATATATATATTCATTATATATGAGATATAAATTTATATATATCTTAAGTATTATATATCAGAAAATTGAAATTAGATTCAAAGGGAGTCTAACAAGGTTATCTTAAGCAGTCTTGGATGAAAAGATCAACAAATTGATATCTGCTCAATGAGTTCTTTGTGAGAGAAGTTCGAGGTGAAAACCCTTGCTTCCACCCTCTGCGTTGAGGCATGGTGGATATCATGTTTTAATGGGTCTGCCCTTGTGTACACCATGAGGAAGTGATGACTTCCAAATGATTATCACTTGTATTTGTTAAAGTTATTGAAAGGTGGCGATCTTACAATAACTTGATCTTCTGTCATGATAGACATCTTATGATGGCTGAAACAGATCATGATAGATGATATCTTGCATGGTGGATTGAGTTCCTTAAACAGGCCATGATCTTCTATCATGATAGACATCTTATGATGGCTAAAACAGATCATGATAGATGATATCTTGTATGGTGGATTGAGTTCCTTAAATAGGCCATGATCTTTTATTGTGATGGACATCTTATGATGGCTGAAACAGATCATGATAGATGATAGGAATATTCCTATGGTAAGTGCACATTACCTATGGACATTTGTTAAGTACTTGGTGGACATCATGAGACTTGATGTTGGTAGGCCATTACTCTGAGCACTTGGTGAATATCATGCGACTTGATATTCTGCAGGCCAATGCTCCCGATATCATGAAATGATATCTTTATAAACTTTAGAGTACTTGGTGGACATCATGAGACTTGATGTTGGTAGGCCAGTAATCTAAGTACATGGTGAATATCATGTGATTTGATATTTTGTGGCCATTACTCCTAATATCATGAGATGTTATCTCTATAAACTTGATATTACATTGAGGTAATATCTAACCATGTGTTTATCCTCCCTAGCTAAGAGGGAGTGTTGATGTTTGGTAGCTTCAGTCGGATAAACCTATGAGACAATACTATTGTAAATACACACACACACACACACACACACATATATATATATGAGATATAATTTATATATATATTCATTATATATGAGATATAAATTTATATATATATATAAAGTATTATTGTGTTAGAGAAATTAATATAATTAGACTATAGAATATATACATACATATATATATATATATATATATATATGTCATATTAATTAAAAGAGTATGTGTTAATGAATAGACATGTCCCATGAAGGGACATGTCTATCCATGTCTCATCCACAATATAAATACGAGAGAGATTGCTGCCTTTGAAAAACACATACAATCAGGAGTGCTATTACATTTGTAGTGATCCTCACAAATTCAACAGTTGTTTTGTGTGCGCTCACTGTAATAGTGTGGGTACGTGTGTACAGATACACATGCATCTATATGTTTATGTTTGTGTGTGTATTTCTTGCTGTGAGCTTTTGTCCATAGCTGTGTGTGCATTTGCATATTTTCTACTACTGTTTATGCATGTTTGTGTACACGTGTCTGTGCCCCTTATGTATGTGCACGTGTGATTGTGTGTGCATATGTAAGTGCATGAGTGTGCATGTTACCTTTCTGTATGTGCATGCATGCATGTATTCATGTGTCCAAAAATAAGCATGTACATGTGTGCATGCAAATAGAAAAATTTAAAGCATGGGAAATGCTTGAAATGCTAGTAAAATAAAATTTCTGATGGATAAGCTAGGTAACAGTTACTGAATAATTCTCCTTGGAGCACATAAAGAATAATACGTGTCATTATCTTATTTCTACATAATGTAAGCCTATGAAATACAGAACTTGAAGCTGAAAAATTACCACATATAAAGCCTTACCACCCCTTACAAAACCTCGGGTTCCATCAATAGGATCAAGCACCTGCACAACATACATTTTTTAATGAGTAGATATATTTATATGTATATTATAATTTGTGATATCTTCTTGTTGCTATTCATCTTCCCAGTCACAAAAATGGTATTGATGTTCAGGACTGCCTTACAAATTATTTAGAGAATATGATCTTCAAATCATATGTAATTGATTTTTCAAGGAAAAAAAAAGTAATATCACTGTATCAGGCTACAGCTGGACGCAAAATGCATACTGTTAAACTTTTATATGCCAGAAAGCCATGCAAACAAAAATGACTATTTAATATACAGTATCAACCATGACGCATTATCAGAGACAATCAGCACTACAACAATACATAGATATAGGGAACAGACAGAAAGATGAAGATATATCTGATCATCTAAAAGATTCATGCATGATATATTGTTATTAACACAATGAACTATTATCTGCAACTGATATAATAGAGACATGCCAAGGACTTTGCAAGCATAGGAATACTATTTCTGCCAAGTGCAACATAGAGGCATTGAAACCAAGTGCCATTTGCAGGGTTTAATGGCACTTCCTTGGAATCTAGAGATTATACATAGCCTTAAATTAGGAAACATTTGCCTACTACAGCTCATGATGGCAGTGACAGTCTCTGAGATATAAGTAGCGGGCAGCATATGCCATGGAACAAATAATTCATCCGATTTAAGTTTCAATGTTCGATAGTTAAACTGCCATTGATAGCCTGGAAGTACCTTCTGAAGCTTACTGCCCCTTTGCCCTGAAATTACCAGACTTGGCAAATGTGCCCCATCATATAATACCATGATTATTCACATTTGAACTATCCCTCGAATTATGAGATAGATGATATGTTGTGATCATGGGTAAAAGTAAAACCATCAGCAGACAATCACATTAACTAGATTTAGCATAGGGAAAGGCAAGCGAATGCACACTATATTTAAGAAACACAGTATATCCCCCCACAATATGCAGCTTTGCCAGTGCATAACCCCTAATTCCCATAAAGTAGGCTAATAAAAATGTCATAAAGGAAAGAATCAGATGCCAGGTCTAAGTGGACTGGCAGGTTAGATCTACTCTAGCATTTGGACATGAGCCCAAAATCCAAGGATGCATTATTTGAACAATATGTAAGGTAAATAGAAAGAAGCTCCAATGTGGTATTCCAAAAGGAGGGTTTTGTACACCAAATTGACATTTTCCTTGGCCATTATCTAACAAACATTAACCATTTATAGGAAATGTTAGCTTGGGGTCAGTGTCCAATGTAAGGAGTTTTTCTTGGCAAGAGAGTATGCCAAGAGGACTGTGGAGAATTCAGGAATTCAGCAAGGAGCTCAGGTCATGTAGGCATTATTAGAAAAATGGGTAGAAGTATAAAAGCACATAAAGATTTTGCACACTGAATAATAGGCTTCACTTCATTATGATTTTCATTCAATACATATTTATTATTTATAGGATTCTTCAATCCCATTTTTAAGGAAACAATATTCCCAAATAGGTTGAGTCGTTTTAAAAACTCAACATACGACCTCTCATTAAAAGAACCTATTAAACAAACCTACTATTAATAATATTAAATTGTTTATCAACAACTTAATATTGTAACTCCAAATTATTTATGCACTCAATATTCCTAATACCTACATGTGAACACTAATTCCCAACACCCCCCCCTTAGTGTGAACATGGGGAGTTTGTACATCACAATACTTACACATAATAGCTCACCAAACACTATGAGTAGGGTCATACACATCTACTCATGGAACCAGGGATACGGACTAACACATCTATCCAAGGTCTTACATCAAATTTGGATAGGGACTAACACATCTATCCAAAAACAATAGTTTGTGAACAGGGACATACACTTCTGCATGCAACTATTATGATTGGGAACAAGCACATCCAATCATAATTACCCAACAAATGTGACTAGGGACAAACAGTTCCAACCACATACATCATCTTGTGAATGGGGACAAACGCATCCACTCACAAACAGCCAACAATAGTGATTGGGAGCAAACACATCCAACCACTTACATCTTCTCGTGAATGGGGACAAACACGTCCATTCACTAACAATCAAGAAATGTGATTGGGTACATACACATCCAACCACAATATAAAAGGTTTTGAGAACCAAGTCCTCGTTGTCACGTATGCAGCCACCATTGTAGATCGGTGCCACTTTGATCACAAATGATATGAGACGGTTGCCACTGCCACCTAGAAACCGATCTTGGCTTTAGTCGTTTTGGCAGGAAATGGGAAATGGAACATTGATTATTATTCCCCCCCACAATATGAAATTTCCACTTATCCATACTAGAAAAAATGGAAAATGAAATGCCACCAAAGCTGATAAGCAGCCCCGTCATTGGTGACTGACGAGAGGTCGCTGATTGTCCTCCAGCCTCCTGTGCCTCCAACCTCCAATGGATTTGCTACTTGCTTAGCAAATTTGGAATCTGAGGCTCATTTCGTCAATTACGAGGAAAAAATATCTCCCCCCATGATGTTAACATCTTAAGAGTGTCGGGTACCACCGATCATGCACTCCAAATACAATTGACACATTTTTTTTTTCACTTTTATATTCACGTACTTTTGATGACTCTGAGCTCAAATTTTGAAAACTAAACTAAATGGCTCACTCAATTGATAATTGATATACTCTCTCTTTTTTTTGGACTAGTAAAATATTTCTATAGAAACTAATACAACTCAATTCAATCGGACTTGGAGACACTAAAAATGACAACCTATCATTCAACACCAAATCTACAAACTAGAATTAAAAACTAATTCAAATTATCCTTTCACTCCACATGTCCATTCTTTCTAGATTCTAGGGCATTTTTCAAATGTTTTGGGCTTCTTCTTTCTGAATCATGTTCACTGCATACCACAATACTCAAGTCACCACCATAACCCAAACAAAACTTAGTAAGACCACGACCTCAATGGAAGTTCTAATGTTAAAATTCCTTTCTTAACAGACCGTGCTGATCTTAATGTCAAACTGGTACTCCATGTTGACCACGATCCAATGGATGAGATGACATAACTGCAATTCTATCACAGTGAAGGATAAAAAAAGTGTGCAGATTTATGTATGCAGCAATAGAATCCAACTAAGCTCAACAATGTCCCACAAAAGCTCACACCATGAAAATATTCGTTTTCCATTACCACTGGTTGAAAGAAAAACTACAATCTGCAAGCGGTGAGCTTGGAATAACCTTATATGATATCAGTCCATAGATCATATTGTATACAGAAATATATCTCAGCAATTATGAATCTAAAAGTGATTTCAAAGCAGTCTCCTTTCTCGATCCAATGTTGATCCACCGAATTGCTGATGATTTGCACAACCCCTTGTATTTCCAAGCTAATCTCACAATTTGAAACAGGTTGATCTCTGCCTAAACAGTGAACACAATCAAAGAAAAACAAGCACTACACTGTAAACAAAGATGTTGATGTATCCAATGATCCTTGCCAAAGAATTATAGGCGAACCAATGGGATTGTGGTCAATGTGCTAGATGGAAACAAAACAGTATATCTCCTCCGCACAAAGCCTTCAACTCATAGGTGATGAATTGCGCTTGAAGATCACTAGGTATGTGCACAACAAAAATCTCAGCGAAAAAACCTCCATTCTCCCAGCCACTCTAACAATTAATGTCAATCAGATCACCACTCAAAGAATGATGTGCTACAACGTTCGCGGGATTCAATATTCCAATATTCCCTCTTCATTGCTAAATAATTGGTGCAGAAGATAACTCTAATGATAAAAGAACCAAATCATTATCACGGAGGAATAGGCACATGAATAGGCTCAAAAACAATTTTGCTCTGATACCATATTAGAAAAATGGGTTTAAGTATAAAAGCACATAAAGATTTTGCACAGTGAATAATAGGCTTCACATCATTATGATTTTCATTCAATACATATTTATAGGATTCTTCAAACCTATTTTTAAGGAAACAATATTCCAAATAGGTTGAGTTTTTTTAACAACTCAACATACGACCTCTAATTAAAATAACCTATTAAACAAACCTACCAAACTATTAATAATATTAAGTTGTTTATTAATAACTTAAGATTATAACTCCAAATTATTTATGCACTCAATATTCCTAATACCTTCATGTGAACACTAATTCCCAGCAAGCATAAGGAAATCTTGTTTCTTCCAGAATATATGGCAATAATCTCTGCACTGCACCACATGACATGTGTCATTGTTTGTATCATTTGCTTGCCCTATGCTTAGATTCATGGCTGTGGATCAATTTCCCCATGATCTAATGTCTTCTAGTTGATTGCATCCCTACCACACATTGACTCCCAATAATAGAAATTTCCAATCCAATTTAGATCTTATGACAATGGATTGTGCCTATTATAAACAATTTTTTATTGTTTCAAATGTATTGTCAATTAGGTTTCTATGTCAGGGTGTTATTCGTTCTCCCTTATACTCCAAATGGCAAATCTTTCCCTATCTCAAGTAGGGGAAATCAGACCCTTTTGCAAAATAGGATCTGAATGGATCTTCCATTCATACTAGTGTACAAATTATTAGGGTATTTGATTATTATTTAATGGTCATTTAGTTGTTTTTAGTAGCTTTCAGTTCAGTTTAGTTATTTTAGATAATTTCTTTTTTAGAGTTATGTTAACAATTGTTTCTTATGGAAACATTGTCTTGTAATTGTCTATATATTTTATCTTTGTTTTCATAATCACTCAAGCAATTAACTTTACATGGTATCAGAGCGGGAATTTATTTATTTTTTTCGAAATTTTTCATAAAAATTTGTAGTGAAAATTGCACTTTCTTTTTTTTTTATCCTTTGAAAATCGAGGGTTTCTTGTTGTGGGTATCCGGTTGTGTTTTTCGCAAGGTTTTTTGCATCCCACACGTCCATTTTTCCTCAACCTCTTCCCACATTTTTACAAAAATTGAGCTCGTGCGTTCTTTCCTTCCCAAAACGCGTGATTTCTTTCCACAGTCAACTTCTCTACTACCCACAACAAATTTTCTCATTCTCTACTCGCATGTTTTGTTCTGCCTACGTGTTTTGAAGGTGTCATCTTTGTTCACGTCAAGTTTGTTTGTGCTTGCATCAGGTTTTTGTGCAGACCTAATTTCTTCTACGTTTTTTCTTCGTCTGCAAAAACATGACTTGATTTGAGCCTACATCTACTTCATGAGCATTTCTCCTATGCTTTCAACATTTTTTTGTGTTTTGTACCTATTCAACCTGCAGCAAGGGTTTCCATTAATTCTAGGCACCATTTTTGGAGATAAAACAGAGAGTACTTTCTCAAGAACCAACTGTTTTCGATCATGGTGGATGAAAAAGTGTCCCTGTAGGAGCATTTGACGAAGATCAAGGATATTCGCGACCACTTAGAGGCTACTGGTCGCACAATGGAAGAGGAAATGGAAGATTACACTGGAGTGTTTGCCACATTCATATGAACCTTTCATTGAGATGTTCAATATTACTTCCACCAATGTTGATCTCAAGTTTCCTTATCTCTACAACAAGCTTCTACAACAAGATCAATGGAACAACAATTTGGGACCAGCACCAACACTTCCTCTAGGTCTACCAAACAAGCTTTCACAAAAAAAGCCTCAGATAAGGACAAAGGTAAAGGCAAGTCTTCTCAGCAAAAGGGACAAGGTAAATCTCAAGAGAATCCCAAGAAGAATATTTAGTGCAACTATTGTCATAAGTATGGCCATATAAAGAAAGATTGCAAGAAACAACTAGCATCTGAGCAATCTAGACAGGGAGGGTCTCAGCAGAAGACCTATGCTGCCACACATTTTGAACAAAAGGAATTTGTCTTCTATGCATTAATGGCCAAATGCCCATCCAATTATGTGAAATCATCTACCCGGTACAATGACTCTGGCACCTCTTAGCACTTCACATATTGTTAAGATTCGTTTATAGAATACATGCCTTACACAGATTCAATGATCTTTGGAGGAGGCAAGGAGTATACTGTTGTCCGAAAAGGAAACATTCAAATCATATCTAGTGGGAGAATTTGGTATTTCTCAATGTATACTTTGTCCCAGGTATGGAGCTCAATCTATTGTTAGTTAGTCAAATTGTGTTTCATTCTCCACATCTGGATGTCATCTTGAGTTCACACAAGTGCAACATTGTTGATAGGGAGACTCATACTACATTTGGTGTTGGCCTTGAGGATCATGGTCTTTATAGACTTGTTGATACTGATGATTCTCAAGAGGACACCATGGCAGCCAAAATTTCTTCAAACACCAATCTCTGGCATCAACAGGGGCACCTAAATGTTCACTATCTCTCACAGTTAGTTCTGGAGGGTCTAGTTGTTGGGTTACCTGAGATTAAGACTCATAATCATGGAGTTTGTGGAGTTGTTAGGCTGGAAAGCAGCATCAAATTCCGTTCTCCAACTTCGTTCTTAGATGGTGACACTTGAAGAGCATTTGAAGTCTAATAGCTGGTTCATGCAGATGTCTGTAGACCAATTAACACTCCATCAATCACTGGATCCAAGTATTTTCTATTATTTGTTGATGATTTTAGTAGAAGAATGTGAGTGTATTTTCTGAAAAACAAATCAAAGGTGTTTAGCATGTTTCAGAAGTTTAAGGCCTTAGTGGAAAAAGATTCAAGCTGTTAGATAGTCACTCTTAGGTTAGACAATGAGGAGGGAATTTGTTCTTATGATTTCTCCAACTTTTGTGTGACACATGGAATTAAGCGTCAGCTTACCACACCTTACACTCCTCTTTAGAATGGTGTTGAGAAGAGAAACCACACAATCACTGAAATGGCCCAATCTATGTTGGAGCACAAAAATGTGTTGATGTCAGTTTTGTACCACTACATAACATATAGCAATTGAATACTTGATATAGCATACCAAACACTCAACCCTCTCTTGAAAAGTAATTACTCATGAAGAACATGAGAATACTCCAAGGTTCCTTACACCTGTGGATACTAACTCAGTTATATTAATGTGATTTGTTGGTTAATCACATAGGCGGGCTTACGTTGTTCACTTCAAGGATGTCAAATTCTCATTATGATGATGATAAGATTTAGCTTTGCAATGTATACTCAAATGATTTTCTAATTTATATCACTTCCAACTTTGCTCTTCAAACTTCAACTACTAAGCTACTTGATGCTTTACTACTACTCCTATGGGATGGAAAGATTGGCAAATGGACAGGGATCAACCTAATGAAAGCTTGCCAGTGGCGCTACCTCCATAGATGCAATGATTCAAGGGGAATGAGACTAGATTACCACACAAGGCTCCTTAACAAGTCGCTAAGATGCTAGTGGCCTAGTATATAGATCTCTATCAAACATTTACCAATATCACCATACAACTAACCATCTACTTCTATTCTTACTTTAACACTTTCTTGAAATGAAATCTACTTTAACAACTCAATGAAAACTAACTTTAACAATTGGAAGTAGAAACCATGCAATAACACCAAGTGGTCTTAATCACCATGCAAGACACAACAATGATAAGAGAAGCAATTTTGGTGTTATATTAGTAACAATTTTCTTCAACCCTTTACAAATGAGAGTGCATGGCCTTATATAGAGGCTCAAAATTACAACTAACGGTAGAGATTAAGAGGAAAACTCAACAATCCAAATTGAATCTCAGAAACCCTAATTAGGGTTGCCACCCCATCGGCCAATGAGAAGATGCCACCTCATCAATGGACCAATGAGAAAAAGGAAAAGTGGCAACTAGTGAGAAGGCACCAAAATGGTAGCCAATCAAAATCAGACACCTGCCCTACCCAAGAAGAAAGGAGAATTTGCCACTTGGGGCTTACATTAAATGATCTTCTAATACAATTCTACCCTTTTCTTTCATCTTCCTAGCCAAGGCAATGAACTTGACTAACATGTTGTTGACTTCCTCCATGGGAGGGCAAGGTGTATGCCTCATTCTGAGCTCAGCTGTGTTCATCATGTTCTTTGCTGCTTGTAGTGTCTTCTCACTCTCCTTCTCATCATCCCTTGCAAACTCGATAAGGGCCCTGAGAGAGGCAAGGATGCCCAACTATTTCTCCCTGGTGGCAACCTTCCCTAACTCATCCAATCTCGATCCAAACTCTGTCTCACTAAAACTCTCCTCTTTGATTTCTTCAAAATCAAGTGCAATCCTTGCATCGCTCAGCATGTTTGAAATGAAAGTGTCGATGCTTGGACTGTATTGTGCAATCTCATTCTGTATCTCTTCAAGTGCCCTCGATTTGATAGTTAAGGCAACATACCAAGACTCAACAATACTCTTTCCTCCTTCATTAATCAACTTGGCCCTCACCAAGGATCCCTCTGATAGCTTTATGGCTGCCTGTAAATTGGGAATGGCTAAGTCACGGATTGGAAGGAAATCCTTCCACTCCCCTTCAAATGCTCTGAATTTGTCCCCAAGAGACACAAATGACCTGAACGTCGAGATAAAGGAAGGCAAGAACTTTCGCCCTTCTTGAATTGTATCACTGATCCAATTTTTAGTTTCTTGCTCTCGAGCTAATATCTCTTCCAGATTGCTCCTACTATCCTGTGGAAGGGCTGCTTGAGGCAACCGTTGGATAGGCTGACACACTCCATGATAGCTATCTCTCCAATATTTGTTTTCAATCTCCAAGCTCGCAATCCTTTTGTTCGCCTTTCTCAACTTTTCTCTAATTGAAGCTATGCCTTCCTGAACCTCCTCACACTCCATGTCATCTGTGAGTCTTCCCATGTCATGCTCTACTATCTCATAGTCTTGGGCCACAATATCGCCTACTACCCTGCTAACCTTCGGTACAGCAGTCTGAACCTTCCGATGACCATCATCACCACTCCTGATTACCTTTGCCACTGTTCCTGCAATTTGTTTATGTCCGACATCATCTTCCTTTTCCACTAACCCTTGAATATCCTCAACTATCCGAATGGCCACAACCTCGCCCCTTGGCATAAGCATCTGTCTCAACCATAGTGATGCAGTGCATCTCCCCAAATCTGGATTCGATTCAACTAGCAAAGCATTACCAACAGCCTTAGGGGCTTGGCTTCCTTCCTCAACTGATAGAGCCTCGATATCGATTAACTTATCTCCTTCACAGACTTATCTCCTTCACCACTGACTGTCATATCTTCCTTAACTTGGTTCTCCGAAAGAGGAGAGTACCCTATACTGTTACTATAACCACTTGATTCTGAACCAGAGCTCACCTCTATCGCTGCCCTTTGCTCACTTGTACCAACCTCTTGGCTCCTAGCCTTAACTATGCTCTCTCTTGATGGCATTGTACTCTGTTTCTTTGCTAGAGTCTCCTGATGTTCTTTGTCTTTCTCAACCTCCAAACTCCTCTTCTTGCTCTTAACTGTTTGCTGCTGGCTACTACCCCCACCTTGCTGTCCAACTGACTCCGCTGGAATTTCCTCCTCTGGCCTCATCTTCTCATAAGTAAGGTGTACCTTCCAACTTTGTAATTGCCTTAACTTTCTATTTGTTGAGAAGATGACCCCAGAGGAAGCTTGGTCTGGAAGGAAGCCCAAAATCTATCATTTGAAGGTCTTTGTCTCTACTGCTTATATTTGGATTCTAGATGTCGAGCGCACAAAACTAAATTCCAAGACCCAGAAAGTGATGTTTATAGGCTACAGTGATAACCACAAAGCTTATTGGTTGATTGATGTGGACGCTAATCATCTCATATTCATTTGTGATGTTGTATTTGATGAAGAACGAAGGCCCTTTCAACTCTCTTCGCCTATTTTGAGCCCTAATGATCAACCTCTAAAGGCTAAGGATTTGGGTGTTTGTCTTCCCTTAGGTCCACCTGATTGGAGGGATTCAGATGACTCGAACTTTGAAGTTGTAGAGTCTCCCATGCACAATATTGCACCATCCAAATTTCCTCAAGAAAAATTTTGATCTTCATCCAGATGACTTTGTTCCAGGTAAGCCAAGTGATGTTAATACTCCTGACTTGGATGTAGGTGCTTCTACTCTCCAGCCAAGTGTTGTACCCCCATTGGTGATCTTCTTGATGATGAACTTATTAAGGGTAGATCAACTAGACACAAGAGCAAGTAGCCGCGCATAGTTAACTTTGCTCTTATGGACAACATTCACAATGTTTATGAGCCTCAGACATATTCAAAGGCTAAAGGAATACTTGAGTAGGAACAAGCTATGGAAGTTGAACACCATAGTATTCTGAAGAACACTTGGGTTCTATCTGATCTTCCACATGGGGAGAAACCCATCGGCTACAAATGGATGTATAAAGTCAAGTATAAGGTTGATGGAACTCTTGATAAGGACAAGGCTCAGTTGGTAGCCAAAGGGTTCTCAAAAAAAGAGGGCATCGACTATGAGGAGACATTTGCTCCCACGACCAAAATGGGCACCATTCAGCTTGTCCTCACAATTTCAGCCTAGTTTGGATGGAAAGTTCATCAAAAGGATGTCAAGAGTGCATTCCTCAATGGTGAGTTGCAAGAAGTCTATATGATGCAGCCTCCAAGTTTTAAGGTTGTTAGTAAAGAACACCAAGTATGCAGACTGGTGAAAGCACTTTATGGCCTCAAACAGGTTCCTCGAGCTTGGTATATAAAAATTGATAAGTACTTAGTTGATCAAGGCTTTCAGAGGAGTCCTTCAAATCTCAATTTGTACATTAGAATACTGGTGGTGATATTCTTCTTCTTGTCATCTATCTTGATGACCTGAACATCACTAGTAGTGCAACACATTTGATCAAGTAGATCAAATAGAATGTGTGTCAGTCATTTGATATGACAAACTTGGGACTTTTGCATTATTGTCTAAGTGTAGAGGTTTGGCAGACATATGGCATTTTTATTTCTCAGTCAAAGTATGCCAAAAGTTTGTTGGATAAGTTTCAAATGAATTGGAAACCTGCATCTACACCTATGGAGAAAGGGTTGAAACTATCAACCAAATCAGATTCACCTAGGCTGAATGAATCAACGTTCAGGCAACTAGTTGGCAGCCTCATCTATCTCACCGCCACTAAACCTAGCCTCAGTTATGTTGTGAGCTACTTCTCTCACTTCATGAGAACCCCAAAAGTTGGACATTGGGTTACAGTGAAGCGTGTGCTGAAATATGTGAAGTGCACTCTTGACTTTGGCATTCTATACAGTAGAAGCAAAGATCCTAGGTTTATTGGTTTTACAAACTCAAGTTGGGCAGGTTTTGTTGATGATAAAAAGTCTACTTCTGGGTATGTCTACAATTTGGGCACATGTGCAGTCACATAGACCAACAAGAAGTAGCAAGAGATAGCTCTTTCCTCAACTGAAGTAGAATATTGGGGAACTGCTAAGGCAACTTGTGAGGCAATTTGGCTTCGAAGGATGCTTTCTAACATGCAAATGTCTCAAGCAAGTCCTTCAACGTTGTACTGTAACAATCAAGGGGTGCTAAAACTTGCCAAGAATAATGTCTTCCATGAGCACACCAAACATGTTGAGCTTCATTGTCATTTCATCTACAAGCTTATAGAAGATGGATCAATATAGTTGCAGTATGTTCCAACTAAGGATCGGATTGCGAACATTCTCACTAGGTCTCTGAGCCCGGACAAGTTTCTAAGATTTAGGAGGCAACTTGGTGTAGTTGATAGAAGGACCATTAAGAAAGGGTATTGGAGTATTTAATTATTATTTAATGGTAATTTATTTGTTTTTATTAACTTTCAATTTAGTTTAGTTATTTTAGATAGTTTCTATTTTAGACTTTTGTTTATGATTGTTTCTTATGGAAACATTGTCTTGTAATTGCCCATATATTGTAACTTTGTTTTCATAATCATTCAAGCAATTACCTTTACACAAATTTCAGAATTCAAGAATGTTTTAACTCTTATTGTATTACTTGAACAAACAGATTGATAAGTCAATTTTAGCTTTTACTCTTTCTTTCAATATATGTTTGCCAGACCTCAATGATCTAGAGCAGTGAAGTCCAGATCCACTCAAATACATAGAATTTGAAGGAGAAAAGTACAGCCACAAAATGGTATCGAGCCTTAATTTGCACCAAAAAATGATTTGCATAACTCCATTCAGTGGACTAGGTTACTTGAGAACCCTAAATTTACATATAGATATCTGCAGAAAAAGAAGTTATATGGAAACTGTCTAAAGATGCAAATACAAATCCATTACATACACAAGATATTAATGTAGGAAATAAGCCATTTTTCTTCCTTTCATTAAAAACATGGAATTTTATCTTGTTAGTCAATAAAATAAAGACAATCAAACCATAAAGAATTGCTGCCAAATAAATTTCTTTGACAGTTATAACACTCTGCATTAAGAACAAATGAGATAATTCTTTGAGTTTCCTCACACATCACCTACCCAATATGTACCAGACTTTTCTTCTGAAGTCATTACTTTCCCGCCTCTATCAATAGCTTTTAGGATCTGCTTGTAATTCAGCCGCTCACCTTGGAGACTTTGAGAATTGGTAACAGCATTCATTACTGCCTCAACAAGGGAATCGGAAGCACCATTTTGTTGAAAATTTTCAAGGTCCAATCGCAACTGGCTAGAATCTTCTTCTGCCACTAGAGGAATAGAAGGGAATAACCTGCCTAGCTCTAAAATAGCAACCAAAAGATTAGAATGCTGGCAACCATCATATATTTTATTCTTAATCCCACCAAAGCCAAACATAAATATTGTGTAGACTTTGTTCAATTCATACCAGTTAGTTAATGATAAGGTACACCAAATATTTACTAGAAACAAGCTTCCCACAGAGTTACTGTCAAATGTATCATGAAATCCAGTTTTAGAAAGGAAACTGTAAAGAAACTAAACTAAAAGAAAATTGTAAAGAAACTATACTAACTGTGGTTTTACTGAAGAGAATACCTACTAGTGAAATACAAAATCCAGGAGCATACATTTTGGATGTATTTACAATGTATAGAAAGTTGAAACAACAGTTGAAGAACATGTGGCCTTTTAAGGTGCATTTATTCTGCCATAAATATTCCCATCAAAACATTCTAGGTGACATTCACTCTGCCATAAACGTTTCCATCGACTCATAATGTTGTTGGCATTAAGAGATGATAACCGGTAAGCTTGCTACTGGTACATGGCTATTAAGTATTGTCATTGATTGGCAAAAGAGGAAAGAGGTGTTCAACACCTCAATCTAAGGTCTAAAGATCTAAGGAGGACACCAGTGATTGGATCTGTGAATTTTGTGTGTGGTGACACGAGACTGGTTTAACAACCAGTGACACCGTGCAAGGAACAAGAGATCATTCCTGTTCATCAGAAGCCACCGGTCACCAAGGAAGAGGCAACTGGTAAACAGTTACAGAGACCGAGGAAAGGATGCAACTGGTAAACAAAGGAAGGAAAGGTGACAGGTCAACACTCTTACCTATTCACAACATAAGGATCTCAACCGATCAAGTGAAGACTTCGGTATGATAAGATGAACTGGGGAAGTCATGGTCTACTATCTGTTTAACCAACTCTTTGACCAAAATTTACTGCACTAAATCCGGAAGACTTTGAGTTAATATGGTGATCAATATGAGGTGTGTTTTAAGGTTTTAAAGCCGGAGTTTGTGGTTTTAAAACATGGAGTTATCTATTGCAAAGGAAAGGTGATTGACACGCGTCTATTGTTTTCTTCATAAAGCAGATAAAGCAAGAGCATGCATCGGATGTTTCCTCAATGAACTAATACTCCACTGGGTGATGAATCCGAAGGAGATCTGTAAACAGGTTGTGCATGAGAAGCACAATTAGGGCAAGGACTCTGTATATTCTTCTGCCTGTTAAGAATATATTTTGCCCTCATTCTGCCAAAGCAAAGAGTGAACCTGTACGCTGAAAAAGCTAAGGTGAAAAGAAAAGAGAAGAGAAAAGAGTCCCTTGTAGTAAATCCCTTAACTATTGTGTGGACATAGGTTGTAATAATCCATTTTTTAGCTAGTGTTCGGTCTACTGTATACTGCATACTGTAATTTGCCTATCATAGACCGATACAGTGTTTTATTCACTTCTTTTGCATCATCTTCCTTTGACAACTTTAGGTTAGTTATCATCCGTGTACCAACCAGTTTGGATTCTTCAAGTCCAAAAGTTTTAAGAATTTCTTTTACATACTTGGACTGAGAAATGAAGATACCTTTCTTTAGCTGATGGACCTGTAGTCCAATGAAGAATTTTATGGGTCCTATCATAGACATTTCAAATTCTTTCTCCATTTCTTCAACAAAGGCTTTGCTCATCCTGTCATCTCCTCCAAAGATGATATCATCCACAAAGATTTCAGCAATCAGGTTCCCATCTTTTCCAATCTTGAGATACATGTTGTTGTTGTCCCCGGTTCTTGTGAATCTTATGGTGAGGAGGCATGAATGCAACCTCTCATACCAAGCCCTTGGAGCTTGCTTCAGCCCATAAAGAGCCTTTTTCAGTTTACAAACCATACCACCCTTTTGTGTGGATGTGAAACCTTTCGGTTGTTCAATGTAAACTTCCTCCTCAAGTATTTCATTCAGGAATGCAGACTTGACATCCATCTGGTATACTTTGAATTTCTTGTTAGCAGCATAGACAAGAAGAATTCTTACTCCTAATCTGGCCACAGGAACAAAATTTTCTACATAATCCAGTCCAGCTTCCTGAGCATATCCTTTGCAGACCAGTCTTGCTTTGTTTCTTATTACTTTTCCTTCTTCATTCAGCTTGTTTCTATAGACCCACTTTGTCCCAATGACATTCTTGTCCTGTGGTCTAGGCACAAGCACCCATGTATCATTCTTTTCTATTTGCTCAATCTCTTCTTCCATGGCCTTGACCCAGTTTCATCTTCCAAAGCTTCCTTGGTGGTTTTGGGCTCTATACAAGAAAACAAACAGATATTCTCTTTGGCCTTTTTCCTGGTCAAGATATTTGCATGTTTGTCACCAATTATATTATTAGTTTAGTGATATCTGACATACCTTGAGAGAACCGGTCTCTGTTCCCGGTCAGGTTCTTCTGGTTGAGCAATTTCTTCATTATGGTCTTGAACAACTTCTTGTTCATCATCTTGAGTTGATCTGTCAACTTCAAGTACTGCCTCCTGCTCCAGGTGTCTGTTCTCATGCTCTTATTTTTCATCTTCGATTGTTATTTCATTGAACTCAAAGATAGTTCCTTCATTTTGACCTTAAAGACTGTCATAATCATTATGACCAATCTTCTTACTTGGTTCTAAATATTCATCAACCTTTACATTGATGCTTTCCATTATCTTTCCTGTCCTTTTATTCAGGCACCGGTAGGCTTTGCTCTTGGTAAAATAACCCAGAAATATACCTTCGTCACTCTTGGGCTCAAACTTCCCTGAGTACATCTCTTTTAATGTAACAATTGCTACCAAATATTTTGAAATATCCTACACTAGGAGTATGATTGAACCATAGTTCATAGGGGTCTTACTGGTTCCTTTCTTGACTTGAACTCGGTTTAGGGTACAGACGGCAATGTTGATGGCTTCTCTCCAAAAGTGATGAGGAAGATCCTTCTGAATCATTAGGGCTCTTGCACAGTCAATCAACGTCCTGTTTCTTCTTTCTGCTACTCCATTTTGCTGAGGAGTCCTAGGTGCAGATAGCTGCCTTTTTATTCCATGTTCCTCACAGTAGTGAGTGAACTATTGTGAAGTGTATTCACCTCCTTTGTCTGATCTCAGACACTTTAGACTTTTACCGGTCTCCTTCTCCACTCGAGCCCTGTAGATTTTAAACATGTGAAATGCCTCTGATTTTTCTCTGAGAAAGAGTGTCTACATCATTCTTGAGAAATCATCTACAAAAGGCATGAAGTATCGGTTTTCGTAGTAGCTCTTTGTTCTCATCGGTCCACACAAATTTGTGTGCACAGGATCTAGAACATTTTCAGCAGAGAAAGATTTACTGCTGAAACTTGTTCCTGTCAATTTTCCTAACTGATAATCTTTGCAAACACCTCTGATGGGTTTTGTAATCTCAAGGAGTCCTCTAACTAATTTCTTCTTGCTCACTTTGACAATACTATCAAAGTTTATGTGGCAGAGCCTCTTGTGCCACAACCAGCTATTGTCTTCTTTGGATACAAGACAAATCTTGCTTGATTCTCCTTTGACTGATGCAATAAGACATTCTCCTTCCATTGAGTCCAAGTAGAACAGGTTTCCTTTGCTCTATCTACCGGTTGCAACATGAGCTCCAGATTGGTTCTTGACAACACAAGAACCTTGCCCAAATTCCAACAAGAATCCCTTGTTGTTCAGTTGTGCAACACTCATTAGGTTGTACTGAAGTCCTTCTACCCAGTACACATCTTCACAAACAGCATTGTTGTTGAGTGCAATAGAGCCTTTACCTTTGATAGCACAAGGAGCATTATTTCCAAAGGTAATTGATCCACCATCATTGAGCTTCAAGTTGATAAACTTGTTCTTATCACCAGTCATGTGGTGAGTGCATCCGTTGTCAATGATCCAATCATCATGGTGATGAGATCTTGAGATAAGTGTCATTTCACTTACCACTGGGCTCTCTTCTATTATTGCAACAAATGCAATTTCTAAATCTTCAGAGTCTTCAGATTCATTGTTTGTGACTCCTTCCGCAAGGCAACACTCCTTTTTTGCTTTATTCTTGAACTAGTTACTCTTGTCTTTGTTGTCATTGTCTAGACATCTTGTAGCAATATGTCCTATCTTATTGCAAGAGAAACATTTCAGAGGAAGCTTTCCTTTGTACTTCCCTTTTCCTCTGGGAAATCTCCTAGCGATGAGTGCTTCAAACTCATCTTGCTCCATCTCTTCTAAGAGCAGATTCTCAACAAGATTACCAATCTTATCAGTAGAGCAATTACCGGTTTCTCTTCCCTTTTTGGTGGAAGAGGTATTGACAGAAAACTTAAAAGCTTCTTCCTGAATGGGTAAGCTATTATCAAAATTACTCAATTCAAATGTAGTCAACTTACCGATTAGGGAGTCTAGAGTGACTTGACCGATCTGCGCTTTTGAATTGCGGAGATCTTGATGACATACTAAGGTCTAAGCATTCTCAGTATTTTGCTAACGACCTCCTCTTCACTGAGTTTTCCTCCAGTGTTTTTGATGGAGTTGATCACTTCTTTGATTCGGTTGTTGTATTGCTCAATGTCTTCTCCTTCATTCATTCTCATGTCATCATACTTTCCTCTAAGGCTCTCAACCTTAGCTCTTTGTACGTTTGGGTCGCCTCCATAAACTAGTTGCAGCTTGGCCCACATCTTTTGAGCAATCTCCAGGTTTTCAATCTCAGAATAGACATAGTCTGGCAGCACGTTGGCTATCATATCCATGGCAGCTGTGTGCTCTGTCTTGATCTTTAATTCATTAGGAGTTAGGGTACCAATGGGTTCACTGTAATCAGTGGTTACATGAGTCCAATATTGATCTCCGGTACAGCTTCATTCTACTGCACCACAGAGTAAAGTTTTCTTTTGAAAACATTGGTCCTTTCTCATCATCTTAACTTTTTCTTTATGCGGTTAAGCAGTAAAGAAAAGGAACCAGACGCTCTGATACCAATTGATAGTCCCAACCAGTGCTGAGAGGGGAGGGGTGAATCAGCACCTATAAAAACTTCTTTAAAATAAATCTAATGAAGTATACTTATAACTATAAGAAAAATAGATTCAAGCATAAAAGTAGCATCAAGCAATCAACTACAAAGTGACACTAGATTTATCACGTGGAAAACCAAATCGGGTGAAAACCACGGTGTGAGGAGACCTCACAAATTTTGCACTCTTTTGAAGTGCGCCCTGTTAGGAGCCTTCACTGTTAAAGGATTACAACACACTATTAGATGCGACCTAGTTAAGGGATTTGATACAACAAGGCCGGTTAGTACATGCCTGGTTAAAGGACTTAGAACACCTAAAAAGATGTCACTCGGTTAAGGGATTTAGTACAAGGGACCTGTTAATGTCCACCCAAAATACTGGGATTTAGCTATTGTGTGAGCTGACTGAAACACTTTGCGCACCTCTGTCTCTAGTACAATCACTTGGTAATAATGGGATTTAGAAAATATCTAGTGTAACACGGGGATGCGCACCCGCCTCAAAACCCCAGAGTACCGGGTGCAGGGACGTCCCCAAGACGGGTATGCCATGCACCCGAGCACCCCCACCAACGGTTGGGAGCCACCGCACCCATCCCCGCATCGATCGGGTGCTCGAGTGCGGGGGTGCAGGGGTGCGGTGCTTGGGTGCGAAGGTGTGGTGCTTGGGTGCGGAGGTGCGGTGCTTGGGTATCGTAGATCGCAAGACACGCGGGTACAAAGAGAGCTACAGGATCCAGCATAGATCGATGAGGACGAGATTGCAGCAGAAGCCCACATAGGGCTAGTTGGTGTTCCTTTGGCAGACCTTGACCATGAGGACTCCGAGTCCAATAGTTCTAATGATGAGGACTTTGGCTTGGGGGATGATTAGAGGCCTCCCATTCTTACATTTTGACATGATTTCAGATTGACATTTTGATTTTGTATTCATTTTGATATTGATGATTGATCATCATTCATTATATCATATCATGCTACTCTGCTCATTGTAATCATGATCATCTTTATGATATATCACATATTGATATTTCTAACATCATATTTGAACAATGAATTTTCAATTTTGAATCTTTGTCATTTGATAGTAGAACATGATAGTTGTATGTTTATAAGTATAACTTTAAACTTTAAAGTTTGAATTACTATGTTTAAATGATTATGTTACTATGTTGAATGTTCAATAGTTCTAGTTCGTGTATTTCAATTTGGTATGTAACTTAGTAGTTCAATTTGGTATGTTAAATTGAAACATCTTTTCATAATTAACATTTCAAGTTATATATGTATAGTATGCAATCCCCCCCCTCCCCCCCCGCTGTCCTGAAATTGAGGCCCTTTTTTTCCTGCACCTGAAACTCATCCCCCCGTCCCGATGTACCCCTGCACCCGTGTTTCACTGAAAATATCTCCTACTTATCAATTGATGAGCTTAAGGGGCTTTCTAATGAATGGTTCATAAGGCACAGCACTTGTTGAAGGTTTTGCAAATGGGGTTGCAAGAAAAGTGGGTTTAACCATGGAGGAAACTTTGTAGTTAAGTGTGCTTGAGCTGGAGTAGTAATGGGATGGGTGACCTCCCGAGAAGTCTTGGTGCTTCACCTCTATGAGCATCACCTAGATGCAATGAGTGCTAAGTGTTCCATTCATTCTCATGAGAGATGGGTTCTTGTGAACCACTACTCATGAAACATGGGCCAATGAGTTTGACTCAAAAACTACATAGTTGAATCTTGATAGCAATATAACAATTTGACTTGTTGTGGAAAATATCTCTTACTTATCATATTCATCATTTTACAAACTTAGTGCAACCATTCCTTTTGTTTTGCAAGGCTAAAGTGAACGATAGAGAAGCTCAAGAACAAGGAGGAACTATGGAAAGTACAATAAGAAGCCTTCATGCACCAGCAAGTTGCAAATGGTTCAAAGAGAGGGCAAGCAAGATGATGTTCGAGGTTCAAGTCATGGTGGTAACTGTTAATGTTTGTAGCTTCAGTTAGATTATTCTAACCGATGAAATCAAATGCTTAATTGGCCTATTGGCCTTAAGCATTTGATATCTCTCCTTCTTTAGATATAATGTGATTATATATTTCATAATATGATGATCTTACCATTTTTAGAATTCATCAAGATTCATTAGTATACTGATAATAGTTATTATTACTGATAACTATGATAGTTATTATTGTTAACTATCATAGTTATCATTAATGATGACTAATACTATTAAGGTAATATCGATATCATAGCTGATATTATTATCAACTATAAATTGTTGACAAAGTCGATATCAACTTAATATTATTAAGTTGATATTGTTATCAACTTTAATTATTAATGAAGTTGATAACAATACCAACTTAATATTACTAAGTTGATAATATAGTTGATTATGGTATGGATCAAAATCATGAATGATATTACCTAAAGTCGATTATGGTATCAACTGAAAATGAATCTGAATTATGGTATTGACTGTGATTATCATTATCGATAATGATATCAGCTATTGTCCATGATTATCATTGTCGATAATGATATTGACTATGTTTGAGATTATTATCAAATGATATTGCCGATTACTAACAACTATGACTGAGATCATTATCAGTAATGATAATGTCAACTGTGATTATCATTATTGATAATGACACCGTCAACCAATATCCACTAATCTCCAAACTTCATTCTGTTCAATATTCATATTGTTGTGGTCCGATATTGATATCAGTTGTCATAAGGTAACGATGATCATTAACAATGGTTAAGTTGATAACATCGACTTGTGTTATGATCAACATTAATGGGATGTCTCACGAAGAGACATAACTCTTCGTGAGACCTATGGTCTCATGAAGAGGTATGCCTCTTCATGAGACATACAAGATATAAGTATTATCAAATCCACTTCATTTTGATAATCGTAGCAATACACATTCAGTTTTTTTTTTGCATATCGGTGAAATACATATTCAAGTCTTCTTTATATATTTGTGAAGAATTAGAAGACAGCAATATAAATTATATTGATATTGATATATATATATATATTAAATAGTGAGATTTAATATTATATATCAATTGGAGATCAATATAGATTAGATAATATTCTAGTGAGAAATTATCTATAAATGTTATATATCAATGGGAGATCAACATTGATTAGATAATATTATAGTGAGAAATTATCTATTATATACCTCAAATTTTAAAAGGAATTACATACTCAAATTTGATCAAACAATAACAGTAACTCCAAGATTAAGGTCAAAACATCAAGATGACATCCAAACTTCAAGTACAAGCAAGTGCAATTTCAAGCTTCCATGAGAAGATTCCCTAAATCAAGGAGGAACAAGATAAGCATGTTGATGTGGCGTCCACTCATCTTCACCCAACCAGAAAATTTCAACTGCACGTGTCAAAAATTGTACAAGTCCAAAATTGTACAATCATATTATGCCAAGTGTACATGTAGAGTCCACATCATGTCTCTACCTAATCTATTTTCTCATTGGCTCTCAAAAGCATTATAATTTTCTTATTGGCCTGCGGGGTGGTATCTTCATGTAATTGGATGAGCATTTAATTATCCTAACTATTAGTTGGATTAGGGTTGTGTTGGAAAGATCTTGACCATTGATTTCAAATTGATCTTGGCTGCTCATTGTAATTGAACAACTATAAAAGGCCAAGGCCTTCTCATTTGTAACTCATTAGATTAGTTTTAGAGTAGAGTAGGGGAGGAGACTTATTGAAATTGTTGACATAGTAATATCAAAGTAATTGTTAATTCATTGTTGGTCATCATGGTGGATTACTTTTGTTGCCTTGGAGTATTACATGGTTTCTACATTTCCTCACTTAGAATAGGATTTCATTTCACATTGGTGAGAAATAGTGTTTAGTTCAATGGAAGATATTTTAAAAAAATATTTGGTGGACTTGCATAGACCAAACCTTTAGCTACTTGTTGATTGTAAGTTTGTCTTGCGTGGTCAAATGGCATATTTATGAGCTTTACTTCAATTATTGTTTGCACATTGATATGCCTCGATGGATGGTGTTAATGGAATGGTGATAGTTTAAACATCTTACATCTACCTTAGGAGATGGCACTAGCTTGGTTGATGTCGATGGCTAAACTAAGTTTAGTAAAGTCACAAAGACATTCACAATTTCTTACATTCTAGGAGTAGATTCGATCTTCCTAAACTCCTTCCATTTACAGTTTATTTGGTCAAAAAAAGTTGAAGTAGTTGATATACATTTAATGAACAGCGTAAGTCCCAGCATATCACATCATTACAACTGAGTGAAAGTCTACAATAAGAAGGAACCTTGAGGTTGTCTCATTTGATCACACAATTCATATACATTGTTTAGCATATGAGCATCCTTATTCAAGAGAGAGTTGGCGATTTGGTGTTTCATTTGAAATACTAAGTATATGATTCTGCATGTTGTAGTGGCATAAAACTCACATCAACAAAACCAAGCAATCCAAAATAAAGCCTTGGAGGCCAAACTTGTTTGGAGAATGCACAAGGAGCCACACGAGAAATGGTTTCAAGTTATACAAAGAAAATACCTGAATAATGACAGACCAGAGGGCATATTAGACACCCCTAACCCTCCAAAAGGTTCTCTAGTATGGAACTTTATGCAAAAATACAAATTAGTAATAGTTGATTATATCTCATGGGATTTATATGATGGGAGAAAGGCTCTTTTTTGGTCTAATTCATGGGCATGATATCCTAGTATTGACAGTATCCTAGATATACCGAATTTAAGAACAATTTAAGAACTCGGGTTAGAGAATGTGTAGACTTTGAAGTCAGAGATAATCCTAGTGGATAGAGATGGAAGAATCTTAGCAGTTTAGGTCTCAACATTCAAGAAATAGTACTTCTAAAGAATGTATTGGCAAAGAAAGAGTTGATTTTTAGACCAGGGGTGGATTCAATAGTTTGGTGTGGTTCAAAGACAGGTGCCTACAATGTCAAGGATGGTTATGCAAAGATAATGAGTAACCAAGAAAGGCAAAACACAGATCAACCATTACACCTCCAACTAATTTGGCCTTCCCAAAGCAGGTATATTTGTATGAGCAGCATTGTAGAAAAGAATATGTTGTGAGGTTTCACATCATCGCCCCAAAGAATTTGGGGACCCCCATTTTTTTGGGCAAACCTTGGCATTTTTCCTAGATCCCCGTTATCCCGATGCCTTAACAAATTTTTGGGCTTGATGAATTACTTTTGAAGATTATTGAAATCAACCTTAGGCTTTTATTTTCGAACTTGGATGGATGATACATTGAAATTGGAAAGCTTGTGATTTTTGGAGAATATTGTGAAATTTTGGATGTTGAAACAAAGATTACATAAATGGATTAAATGGCCTAAATTGAATTAATTTGCCAAAATGAAGATTTGAGATAAAGTTATGCTTATCACCTTAATTTAATTTCGAAAATCTGGGCAAATAGGATTAATTTTGGGCAATTAAAATCAAAGTCTAAGCTAATAAATTCGAAAATCTAGCCTTTAGAAAATAAAATCTGGCCTTAATTAATTAAAAATCTGGACAATGTATTTAAAAATCTGCTTTGAAATGTTAAAATTTGGCCCTTTAATTTCGAAAATCTGGGCAATACAGTTCGAAATTTGCTTTCAAATTATCAAATCTAGGCATTAAAATCGAAAATTTTGGGGCCCTTTTGGGTGACGTGTGGCCTTGGGATACAAAATGGGACCTTCCCTTTGGTGGCGTGGCCAGCTCACCACACTCTAATTTCAAAATCTATGCTTAATGTTTAAATTTCAATACAAAGTTAGTATTTAATAGCAGGTCGGCCCCTTTATTGGCTTTTAATTGTGAAATTTTGGTTTCTCTATGCAGGTCGGCCCTTATATTAGAGCCCCGAGTTTGGGTATAAGAGAGAGCGAACCCCTCCTCCTCTCCTCATCCATTCCCAGCTCTCAAGCCTTAAGGAGCAGAGGCAGCGATTATGATCTAGAAAGCAACGAAATTTCCTTAGGGCATCAAAATCATTTTGAGAAAGCAGCAAAAATATTTGAGGAAGTGGCGAAGTGGTAGGAAAGGCCTGAGACTTTGGATACAGGGCTGTAAGCATCATGCCCTAGTTGTGAAATTGATAAGGAGGCTTGCGATTTTTGGTGGTGGACTGTTCTTTTGTTGGAGGGCCTACTATTTGATAGCAAGGAGCAGAATTTTAGAGGGCCACGAAGTGTCAAGGAGAGCTGTGAAGGTGCCCAGGCCTGCTATTTGATGGGGAGGCTATGAATTGATAAGGGAAGCCTGCGATTTTCATATTGAGGCTTACAGATTTTGATAAAGGCCTGCTGTTTGATAGAGGCTTGCAGATTTGCTATGAGACATCCAATTTGAGGACAGATTTTGCAAAATTAATTGGTGAGTAGCTTATTTTCTCAATTGCTATCTTTCTTCCTTGGTTTTGATTGTTTAGTGTTGAAGATAAATTTCATTTTTGAGGGTGAAGGCTAGCTCATTAAGCAGAATTCTTCATTGTTCTTGATTGGTATTCTTCCCTCCATTTCTTTCTTGCATCATCCATCCATCACCTCATCATCTCATTAGGGCTTGAAGTTGGGATATATAAGTGTAGTTTTCATTTAAGATTTGGAGAAAGGAGATATAAGTGGTAGTCCCACCCGTACGAAAGAAGTTGGAAGATATAAGTGTAGTCCATCTCATAGGTAACGAAGAGGCAGAAATAAGTGGTAGTCCATCTCACTAGGCGGAGAGGCAAAGATAAGTGTAGTGTGATAGGAATTGGCGAGGTAGAAATATGTTTGATCACCCCTAGGCGAAGAGGCAGAGATAAGTGTAGTCCCACCTCATTATAGAAAGAAGGGGCAGAAATAAGTGTTTAAGATGGCGGGTGCTAGTGCAAGCAAGAACCCAAAGGGATTGAATACCAAGAAAGAGAAGGAAGACATGATGCCCAAGACCACCTTCTCAAAATTGAAGAGAGTTGGAGACACCAACATCGGTACCATGGATATGATACAGTTGAGAGATAGGTTGGAAAGAGGCCAGTCCTCTATGGAAAAGAAGATCAGTAAGCGGGCAAGTGATAGAGGAAGTGCTCAATATACCCCAGCAGAAGGGCATGATAGTAATGTTGATGGATCAAGCGGTCAGGTTCTTTCAAGACAGTCAGGATGTCTACTTTGCTCTACTAAAGCAGAATTGGTTGCACGAAGGCAAGAAGGGAGTCACCAAGTCATCAAAGCTCACTAAGTCAGATTTCAAATCAGAGTATGGCGACCTTATTGTGCTTCTCAACCGAGTCATGGGCTCACCTTAAGGTATGCAGTTTGATCCTTAGATGTTTTATTTTATTGAAGGAATTGAAAATGGAAAAAGAAAGTTTGTTTGGGCTAGGATCATTAGCGAGAATTTAGAGTTGCAACTTAGGACAGTACAAAATCAGATTCAATTCTACATGGGGTCCTACCTCTTCTATGTGGTTGCACGACTATTAGTGATGCTTTGTTAGTTGAACTAAATCCAAATTTGGAGAGATGCACTGCACCACTATAGTTGAGGCAGATGCTTATGCCAAGGGGCAAGGTTGTGGCAGTTCGAACAATTGAAGACAGTCAAGGGTTAGCCAAAGAGGAGAACATTAGTGAGGAGGCAAGTGCCCCCAAAACCCAAGAGTATTGAAACAGAGGGGGGGCGCACACGCAGTCCAAATTCAAATAGGAGGGTTGGAGAAGACCATGAAGGCGAAAGGCTGGAGGGGTCAAGTTCAATTTCAAGGCGGTGGCCAAGAGCAAGGCTCTCAAATTGCAAGAAGGTTCACATCCAGGCAAGTCACTGAGGCCAAGGCAAGATTACCCCAAGTGCATAGAGACCTCACCTTTTCAAGGTCAAGACATCAGATACAAGCAAGTTCAAGTGGTGATGAGAAAGTTTCTAAGGACGAGCTCAAGCATAGAAGGCTTCACCTCATCTCAAGGATTAAATAAATTTATAAGATAGGGTTTATGAGGTGGCAATTTCATGTGCATGCAATCAAATCATGCCAAGTGTCCTATATTCTCATTGGTTGACAGATTATTGTAATTTTCTCATTGGCCCACAAAGTTGGTGCCCTCATGTAATTGTTTGAAAGATGGTAACCCTAATTAGGGTTTGTAAGGTTTAATCTTGGCGCTTGATTTTGCCTCTTAATCTTGGCCACTCGTAATTTTGAGCCTCTATATAAGGCCATTTGTTCTCATTTGTAAAGAGAGTTATGTTGGAGAATTGTTGCCAAAATACTATCAAAATTGTTCTCTATTCATTGTTGTGGTTTGCATGGTGGATATACATGATCATTTTGGTGTATTGCATATTTCTTTTCATCTCTCAAATTAAAGTAAATTTCATTTCAAGAAAGTGTTAAAGTAAGAATAGGAGTAGATGGCTAGTTGTATGGTGATGTTAGTGAATGTTTGATAGGGATCTATATACTAGGCCACTAGCATCTTAGCGGCTTGTTAAGAAGCCTTGTGTGGTAATCTAGTCTCATTCCCCTTGAATCATTGCATCTATGGAGGTAACGCCGCTGGCAAGCTTTCATTAGGTTGATCCCCGTCCATTTGCCAATCTTTCCATTCCATAGGAGTAGTAGTAAAGAAGCAAGTAGTTTAGTAGTTAGAGTTTTGAAGAGCAAAGTTGGAAGTGATATAAATTTGAGTATACATTGCAAAGCTATATCTTATCATCATCATAATGAGAATTTGACATTCCTGAAAGAACAACATAAGCCCGCCTAAGTGATTACCAACAAATCACATTAATATAACTGAGTTAGTATCCACAGGTGTAAGGAACCTTGGAGTTTTCTCATGTTCTTCATGAGTAATTACTTTTCAAGAGAGGGTTGAGTGTTTGGTATGCTATATCAAGTATTCAATTGCTATATGTTGTGTAGTGGTACAAAACTGACATCAACAGAATATTAATGGCAGAAAGATTTAGAAAGATGGGATTCTTTGGTCCTTCAAGATGCATTTGTTGCAAACAGCATGAAGAAATGGTGGAACTATTACAAGTAGCGGTTGCCGTTGCACCAAAAGATCGATCTATTAATGCCCGATACAACCACTAGACTTATAGAAGACACAGGAGGCTGTTAAACCATGTCACGAATCCTGAGGGGAGCGCTGACCATTTTGCCAACAATCTCCCCCTCAGCATTACCCGAGGGGATTCGAACCTATGACCAAGCTCTGATACCACTTGTTACAAGTAGCGGTTGCCATTGCACCAAAAGCTCAACCTGTTAATGCCCAATACAACCATTAGACTTATAGAAGACACAAGGGGCTGTTAAACCATGTCATGAATCCCAAGGGGAGCGCTGACCATTTTGCCAATAGGAACACCTCATATTGGGTTGCCCTTTTTCCCATAGATGTTGGATTTGGCTTTGTGCAAAATTAGACTGGTTGAGTGCACTAACCAATGATATCTAGAGCCTTTTTCAAAGCTGGCCATCAAGAAATAGTCAACATTTAAATGTTTATGGTCCATATGTCTAACAATTTTGACTTGGGGAATTGTGGAAGGAAAGAAATAGGAGATTATTCTAGGAAAAAGAAATAAACCTGAGATCCTTCCTAAATATGGTAGCAGCAGCAATTACAAAAACTATTAACAGCAAGATGGGGCAATTCATACCCAAAATGTACAATTTACAAAATAAGATGTGTAAATGAGACTGAAGTGGATTGGACTGAGAATTCCATCTTGGATTGGAAATAGTGGCACAACAAGAAAAACTCAAAGAGAGGAAGCAATTGGAAAAAACCATGGATAGGATGGATGAAGCTAAATTTTTTGATGGGGCCTCCCATGGGAATCCTGGCATATCATGTGTAGGATGTATCATCAGAGACTGGTTAGGAAATACGATGATAACTTCTTCCAAGCCTCTAAGCAAAGGTGCCAACAACGAAGCAGATTTTAAAGCTTTAGTTCATGGACTATATCTATGCAAAATGCAAGGAATCAAAAATATACAAATTGAAGGTGAGTCAGCAATTGTAATCAATGCAATCTGAATGGATGTAAAACTCCAAATTGACAGCTAAATGCTTTTTTAGAAGGCACAACATCTATCTTGTACAACTTTGATAATTACATTGCCAAGCATTTCTACCACAAAGGGATTTTAGAGGCAGATGCCTTAGCAAACTCAGCGGCAGATGAAATCGAATGTACTATTTTTGGCCTGGCCAAAATGTTGTGCCCTCATTGCAACTGACAATTCCCATTTAAGGCATCTGGATCCAAGCAATTTGAAAGGACATCTTCATATTGACCCTTAATGGAAAAAACGTCATTCCATATGGCATGGTTGTTTGGCACATAAGGAGTGATGAACTACAACTGATTTGGAACCAGAATGAAGAATCTGTAATTCAAGATTACTAAAGAGTTGATGATTAGATAATGCAAGATGATTTAATCAGTTTTATGTTGTCATTGATGTCAACTAGTTTGACAGTACTTATCTTGTAAGTTACTATACCAACACATCTGAAGAAAGGTGGAAAAGATGAAGAACAGAGAAATCTACATGAGGAAGATGTACATGTCAGATGAGGATAAAGAACACATTGAGTAACTTGTTGATGAGTCTATGACTTGATGGAATTGACTTCATTATGTTGCATTCATCTATAATGAAGAATAGAGCCGAAAGACACAAAGCAGTGTTGTCGGTAAACTAAAGCATTTCAGTATACACCGACAGAGTGTAGTGTATACCGAGCACAGTATTAACCGAGCGTGTGTTCACCAACACATTTCTTTGTTAACCGACGAAGACAGAAAGGAATTAAATGATCAATTTAGCCGATAAGAGTGATGAGCTGTAAAGTACCTCGTAATCAGAGATAACAAATAAAGTTTGTTATGAAGATCCACGGCTAACATAAATCAAAAGGATCTGACGGAGCAGATTGAAACGTGTTATTGACACATTAGCCGAGGAAGCCTAAAGCAGCAAAATCTATGAATATGATTAAGCGGCAAAATCCAATGGAGGAAAAGAAAACGTTTTACATGTCTATATAAGAGACTGGAGATTTCATAATGAAGATGTCGGAAGTAGAAGAAACTGCAGAATTATCGCGTGAAGAAGTTTTCATGCATTCTAATCATACTGGTTATTAAGAACCGAGCTACAGAACAGTTACCGAGCTACAGAGAGCAATTACCGATGGACAGTAAGTTAATACAGTATTGAATCTGAAGTGATATATTGGTCAGAAGGATTTGTATGAGCAAAATATTGATCTGTAATCTGCAATAGAAGTTGTAATAAGGCAGATCATTTACTGTTACATATTTAACCATTGTACACAGTCAAATCTCTTAACCGAGTGGACTTAGAAAGTCTTATGATGTATCATTCATTAGAGTGAACATTGTTATCCTGTCAACCCCAGAGTGACTGCTGATTGGACAATAATTTCTAGTCTAAAATCATCTAACAAGGTCACACCTGACAATGTGTTTGTAACCTTTAACAGGGTTGGGTCTTCACCGACCTCACTTCAGAAGAGTGAACATTTTTGGGTTGCCGGTCCCAGGTGGTTTTTTCCTTCACAGGGTTTCCACGTTAAATCTCTTGTGTTATGTGTTGATTGTGATATTTGTTTGTTATCATACTTTGCATATTACATGTTAGATTTTATCGGTAACTACTATAAGTATAAAATTGACAATCGGTAAAAGCACAGACAGTAAAAGTATTTTTGTTTACCGAGCAGCAGAAATTGAAGTATTTGTTTTGAATTATACATTTTGATTTGGGATAGCGTTTAATTGATTCACCCCCCTCTCAGTTATTCCAACAATTGATATCAGAGCATCGATTGCTTAGAACAGAGTTTTAAGGACTTCAGCACAAAGGTCTCAAGATGTATAAGAGGGAAGTGCCTAGACTGAACAAAGAGAACTTCGCAATATGGCAAAGCTAAATGTTGTTGCACATATCTGGAATTGGGAACTTAGCTGTAGATCTTATGAAGAATAGCTACATTGCACCACCCACTGGTCCCTTAACCCTTGATCAACTAAGACAAGCATGAACACAATATCACTATGATGGAACTTGCTGCTGCCTGTACCGACGCTGAATTTGAAGACATTAAGGGATGCGCAACTGCTAAAGCCATGTGGGATAAGTTAAATTTGATATGCAGTGGAGATTTGAATGTTAAGAGAGCCAGAGCAGAAAGTCTAAGAGGTCGTTTTGATGATATGAGAATGAAAGAAGGTGAGAATATAGTACAGTATTCAAACAGACTGAAAGAAGTAGTACATGCTATTAGATCATCTGATGGAGTCATTGATGATGAAACAATTATAAGCAAGATTCTCAGAACTTTGTTGCCAGTTTATGCGATCAGGATCTCTGCAATTCATGAAACAAGGGCCGTTTCCAATCTTACCCTTGACACACTGATCGGTAAGCTTACTACCTTTGAGTTAAATAACTTTGACAATAGTATTGTTCCTTCTGTTGAATCAGCTTTCATGTCTTCTTTGAAGATTAGTAAGTCTAGCAAGAAAAATAAGAATGATGACAATGATAGCAATACCGATGATGAACTTGATGAGCTTGAAGCTCTTATGGCCAGAAGATTACCCAAAGGAAAAGGAAGATATAGAGGTAAGTTACCTTTGGCATGTTTTAATTGTAAAGAAGTTGGTCATATTGCTGCTAGATGTCCACAGAAGAAAGATGATGATAGATCCAAAGACAGATCGGAAGGAAGCTATGGGAGAAGAGTCAACAAAGGCTACCGATACAACAAAAGAGATAACTGAGACAATTATGACAAAGGAAAGAAGGTATGTTACATTGCCGAAGATATTGAATCTAAATCTGACACTGATGATGATATAGAAGTTGTATTTGTCGCTATGAAAGATGATTCAAAGGAAGAAGAGAAACATGAAGAGACAGCACTGATCTCTAGAGTAGACAGAAATGATACATGGATCATAGACAGTGGCTGCACACATCATATGACCGGTGATGTAGAGAAATTTGATCATCTTGTTGAATACAATGGAGGATCTATGAGAATGGGCAATGATGCACCTTGTATGGTAAGAGGTAAAGGTTCACTGATGATTAATGATAGAATTAAATGTGAAAATGCATACTGGGTAGATGAACTGAACTATAACTTGTTAAGTGTGGCACAGTTGAACAATTTTGGCCACCGACTTGCTTTTGAGAGCAAAAAGGTGAAAATCTATGATGATGGAGGAAGACTTGTCGGAACTGGTACACAATCCAGAGGTAACCTATTTTATCTTGATATTGATCAATCTTCTTGTTTGTTAATGAAGGATGAAGATGCATGGTTGTGGCACAAAAGATTATGTCATGTGAATTTTGATAACATGATCAAGATTAGTAAAAAGAGAAGAGTTAGAGGATTGCCTAACTCGTCAAAACTGGATCATGCTATGTGCCATGAATGTCAGAAAGGTAAAATGACTAAGTCTAGCTTTAAGAGCAAAGATTACTCAACAAAGAAGATACTTGAGTTGGTTCATACCGACCTATGTGGTCCTATGAGAACTCAGAGTTGTTCTGGTGATAGATACTTTATTCTTTTTGTTGATGACTACACTAGACTAATGACTGTCATGTTTTTGAAGGAGAAATCTGAAGCTTTCAAAATGTTTAAATGGTATAAAGCTAAGGTAGAAAAAGAAACTAGAAAAGAAATTAAATGCTTAAGATCTGATAGAGGAGGTGAATTTATCTCTGATGAATTTACTAACTTTTGTAATGAGCATGGAATTAAAAGACAAGTCTTTGCATCGAGGACACCTCAGCAAAATGGCATTGCTAAAAGAAGGAATAGATCAATAGTTGATTGTGCTAGAACATTGATGATACAGAAGAATGTTGCTCAGACATATTGGAGAGAAGCTGTCAGTACAGCTGTATATGTTCTTAACCGAGTACAACTGAAAAAGGACACCAACCGAACACCTTATGAGCTATGGTTTGGACAGAAACCTACTGTAAGTTATTTCAGAATTTTTGGAAGCAAATGCTTTATTTTGAAAGATGAAAGAAATGGTAAATTTGATTCTAAAGGAGATGAGGGGATATTTCTGGGATATTCCTCTACAAGTAAAGCATACAAATGTCTGAATAAGGTCACAAATAAGATTATTGAAAGTACTAATGTTCGTGTTGATGATTTTGATGACAAGAACATAGAGGATAGTAGAAAGGAACCGGAAGACTACAGTCGATTCACTTACATAGAACTTCCTGATTATCAACCGAAACCGCAACCTGTGATAACTGGTCAGCAGGCAAATAACCCTGAGGAACAAGAAGAGGAAACCGACGAACAAAATGGAGCTGCCGAGCAAGCTAATGAACCTGAACAAGAAAGAAGAGACAAAATACTGGCTAGATTTGTCAGAAGACATCATCCTGAGACACAAATTATTGGAGACAAACAAGCTGGAATGCAAACTAGGAGCAAAGCAAGACAAGGTACATGCTTAGTTTGTGAATTTGAACCAAAAAATGTGAAAGTTGCATTAGAGAATGATGAATGGATTAATGCAATGACTGAGGAAATAGAGCAAATAGAAAAGAACAAAACTTGGAGTTTAGTACCCCGACCAAAAGACAAAAATGTTATCGGTACTAAATGGATATTCAGAAATAAGCTGAATGAGAATGGAGAAGTTACAAGAAATAAAGCCAGATTAGTATGCAAGGGATATGCACAGGAAGAAGGCATTGACTATGGTGAAATATTTGCACCTGTTGCTAGATTAGGAGTCATAATGCTACTTGCATATGCTGCACACAAGAAATTCAAAGTCTATCAAATGGATGTGAAGTCAGCATTTTTGAATGGTATACTTGAAGAAGAAGTCTACATAGAACAACCTGAAGGATTTGTTGATCCAAACAACAAAGATATGGTATGTAGATTACACAAAGCTTTATATGGTTTAAAGCAAGCACCGAGAGCATGGAATGAAAGACTGCATACTTACTTGCTAAGTATTGGATTTGTCAGAACAAGTGAAAACAGCAATCTGTACATGAAAGGTAATACTGATGACACTATTCTTATTGCTGAAATATTTGTGGATGATATTATTTTTGGAGGACAAGATCATGTATGCAAAGCCTTTGCTGATGAAATGCAAAAAGAATTTGAAATGTCTATGTTCGGAGAGATTAAATTCTTTCTAAGACTACAAGTGATTCAGCAAAGCGATGGGATATTCATCACACAATCTAAATACATAAAAGAAGTATTGAAGACATTTGGCATGGAAGATGCTAAACCTGTGGGAACACCGATGGCTACTGGATGCAAAATGACAGAGGATGAAACTACTGAGGTAAATCAGACACTTTACCGATCCATGATTGGTAAACTAATGTATGTGTTGTGAGGTCTCACATCATCGCCCCAAAATATTTGGGGACCCCCATTTTCGAACAGGCCTTGGTTTTCTCTTTGATCTCGATATCCCGAGGCCTTAGCATATTGTTGGATTTAGATGCATGATGTTGATTTTTGGAAATTATTGATGTTTTGCAAGCTTGTGATTTTCGGGGTTATTGTGAATTTGGCCATCTTCTTGGAGTTTTGCAACTTGGATGATGAAGCAAAGATTGCATAAATGATTTTAATTGCCAAAACATTTTGATTTGCCAAGCAAAATTTGAAACTAAATTGATTTTATCTCCTACAATGAGATCGAATTTGAGCCTTAAAAATAAATTTTGGTCTTTAAAACAAAATCTGGGCTAATAATAAGTAAATTTTGGTGCATTGAAATACTTAAATCTGGCCTCTTATTTCAGATTTTGCTTTGAGAATTGAAAAACTGGCCCCTTGCCATTTAAAATTGGCAAATAAACATTAAAATCTGGGATCTGCATTAAAATCTAAAATTGGGCTTTGAAATTATAATTTGGGCATTAGTATCGAAGATTAGGGCCTCTCTATTATGGCACAAGGCTAAAAAAGCAAATTAGGGCCTCCCCTTAGGTAACGTGCTACCTATGTGGCCTTCAAAATTTCCAAAAAGTTGGCGCAAATATTTAATTTTCGGTGCATTTGCAATAAATTTATTTGTTTAAGGGCATGTCGTCCCCTTTATTGTGGCAATTAATTAAGTTTTTTGTTTTTCTTGTGCTAGGGTCGGCCCTAGGTGTTGGCGCCAAAGTTTGGTATAAGTGAAGAGCGCTCCCTCCTCCTTTCCTCACCATTGCACCCTCCAACAAGAAAGCAGCGAAATACATAGCAGACAAGGAGTGGAGCAGGCCCGAACTTATAGAGGAGCAGGGCACAGCGAATTAGCAAGGGTTTGAAGAGCAGGCCCAAATTTCTTAAGGGCAAGGGCCGAGACTCTAAGGTGCAGATCCGAATCTGGTGTAGTAAGGAGCAGGCCCAAATTTGTCAAAGAATAGAGGAGCAGTGAGTCTGGGTAAGCAATGAAATATACAAGGTTAGGGCCCGTTATTTGGCAAGGGCAGAATTTGAGAACAGCAGACTTGTGATTTGAGGAGATTGCTTGAAGAGCACAGATCTGACATTGAAAGAGCAGAAATTTGAAGGAAGAGCTTGTTGGAAGCCACGAATTTTGATAGAGAGATGCCACAATTTTGACAAAGAAAGAAGGCTTCATATTTGCCCCAGCCTGCCATTTTGAGGAAAAAAATTTGCAAAATTGGTGAGTAATTTAACTTATTCTCTTCAATTGCTATCTTTTCTTTGGTGTTGTTTGTTTGGGTGTTGGAGATAAGTTTCAGGATTGAGAGAAGGCTGGCTCATTAAGCAGATTTCTCGATTGTCTTGATTGGATTCTTTCCCTTCTTCCTTGCATCATCCATTCCATCACCTCATCATCTCATTAGGGCTTGAAGTTGGGAGATATAAGTGTAGTCCATCTCATAGGTAACGAAGAGGCAGAAATAAGTGGTAGTCCATCTCACTAGGTGAAGAGGCAGAGATAGGTGTAGTGTGATAGAAATTGGAGAGAAATTGGCGAGGCAGAAATATGTTTGATCACTCCTAGAAAGGGTTTGGAGAGATAAGTGTAGTCCCACCTCACTGTAGAACGAAGGGGCAGAAATAAGTGTTTAGGATGGCCGATGCTAGTGTAAGCAAGAACCGAATTAATACCAAAAAATTAGACAAGGAAGACATGATGCCCAAGACCACCTTCTTCTCGAAATTGAAGCGAGTTGGAGACACCAACATCGGCACCATTGACATGATACAATTGAGAGATAAGTTGAAAGGAGGCCAATCCTCTATGGCAAAGAAGATCAGTAAGTGTGGAATTGTACAAGGAAGTGTTCAGTATACCCCAGTAGAAGGGCATGATAGCAGCCAGGTTCTTCCAAGACAGTCAGGATGCCTACCTCGCTCTACTAAAGCAGAATTGGTTGCACGAAGGCGAGAGGGGAGTCACCAAGTCATCAAGGCTCACCAAGTCAGATTTCAAATCAGAGTATGGCGACATCATTGTGCTTCTCAACCGAGTCATGGGCTCCGCTCAAGGTACACAGTTTAATCCTTGGATATATTATTTTATTGAAGGAATTGAGAATGGAAAAAGAAAGTTTGATTGGGCTAGGATCATTAGCGTGAATTTAGAGTTGCAACTTAGGATAGTGCAAAATCAAAAGCAATTCTACCTGGGGTCCTACCTCTTCTAGTTGATTGCAAGGTTGTTGGTGATGCTTTGCTAGTCAAACCAAATCCAGATTTGGGGAGATGCACTACACCACTACGGTTGAAGCAGATGCTTATGCCAAGGGGCGAGGTTGTGGCAGTTCGAACAGTTGACGACATTCAAGGGTTAGCCAAAGAGGAAAACATTAATGAGGCAGGTTTCATTGCAAATTGGAAGAGATTTGAGGATATTGCAAGAGATATGGTCGAGGCAGGTGCCCCCAAAACCCAAGAGTATTGAAGCAGAGGGGGGCATGCAAATCGAATTCGAGTAAGAAGGTTAGAGAAGACCGGGAAGGTTAAGGAAGGCAAGGATAATGAAAAAGGAAAGCGAGACTATAGGTTGATGGGGTCAAGTTTAATTTCAAGGCGGTGGCCAAGAGCAAGGCTCTCAAATTGCAAAGAGGTTCACATCCAGGCAAGCCACCGAGGCCAAGGCAAGATTACCCCAAGTGCATGGAGACCTTACCCTTTCGAGGTCAAGACATCAAGTACAAGCAAGTTCAAGTGGTGATGAGAAAGTTTCTAAGGACGAGCTCAAGCATCCAAGGCTTCACCTCATCTCAAGGATTAAATAAATTTGTAAGATAAGGTTGATGAGGTGGCAATTTCATGTGCATGCAATCAAATCATGCCAAGTGTCCCATGTTCTCATTGGTTGACAGATTATTGTAATTTTCTCATTGGCCCACCAAGTTGGTGCCCTCATGTAATTGGTTGAAAGATGGTAACCCTAATTAGGGTTTGTAAGGTTTAATCTTGGCCCTTGATTTTGCCTCTTAATCTTGGCCACTCATTGTAATTTTGAGCCTCTATATAAGGTCATTTGTTCTCATTTTTAAGAGAGTTATGTTGGAGAATTGTTGCCAAAATACTATCAAAATTGTTCTCTATTCATTGTTGTGATTTGCATGGTGGATATACATGATCATTTTGGTGTATTGCATGTTTCTTCTCATCTCTCAAATTAAAATAGGATTTCATTTCATGTTGTTAGAATAAAAGTAGATGGTTAGTTGTATGGTGATATTGGTAAATGTTTGATAAGGATCTATATACTAGGCCACTAGCATCTTAGTGGCTTGTTAAGGAGCCTTGTGTGGTAATCTAGTCTCATTCCCCTTGAATCATTGCATCTATGGAGGTAACACCGCTGGCAAGCTTTCATTAGGTTGATCCCCGTCCATCTGCCAATCTTTCCATTCTGTAGGAGTAGTAGTAAAGCAAGAAGTAGTTTAGTAGTTGAAGTTTGAAGAGCAAAGTTGGAAGTGATATAAAAGGAGGAAAATCATTGAGTATACAATGCAAAGCTAGATCTCATCATCATAGCGAGAATTTGACATCTTTCAAGTGAACAACGTAAGCCCGCCTAAGTGATTACCAGCAAATCACATTAATATAATTGAGTTAGTATCCACAGGTGTAAGGAACCTTGGAGTATTCTCATATTCTTCATGAGTATATACTTTTCAAGAGAGGGTTGAGTGTTTGGTATGCTTTATCAAGTATTCAATTGCTATATGTTATGTAGTGGTACAAAACTGACATCAACAGTATGTAGTTCACAGTAAACCAGATATAGCACATGCTATGGGGATTGTTGCTAGGTTTTCTGCTAACCCTAGAGAATCACACATGATAGCTACTAAAAGAATCTTAAGATACCTAAAAAAGACAGAAGATTATGGCATTTGGTATCTGAAGGAAGGAAAGTTTGAGTTGAAGGTATACACCGATGCTGATTGGGCTGGAAATGTGGATGACAGAAAAAGCACCACCAGAGGAGCATTTTTCTTTGGTGAAAGACTTGTAACCTGGCCAAGTAAAAAGCAAGCTTGTATTTCTCAGTCAACTGCAGAAGCAGAGTATGTTGCTGCTGCTACAAATTGCTCAAATATTGCATACATCAAGCAAGTGTTGGAAGGAATGAATGAGGTAATCACTGACCCGATGATTATATATTGTGACAACACCAGTGCTATTAACATTTCGAAGAATCCTGTGATGCACTCGAAAACAAAGCATATATCTATTAAGTATCATTACTTAAGAGAACAAGTGCAGGAGAAGCAAGTGAAGTTAGAATTTGTTACATCTAAGGAACAACTTGCAGATATCTTTACAAAGCCTCTACCGAAGGACACATTTGAATACTTGAGGACTAGACTTGGGGTCCGTCCCCTGTCTATCGGTCACTAAGGTGATCTGGATGTTGCATTAGCCTATTTTTGTCAGAAGATCATTCATGTTGATGCGGCATAGTTCACACTTTGAATCATGTTCAAGGTTGTGATTAAGTTTGGAGAATGAGAACAGATTGAGATATTAGTATTCAGAGATACAGAGAAGATGATGGACAACAGAGAGTTACTTGGCTACTGACAAAGCTACTTGTTTATTTGTTTCTTTGGCATTGTTGTCAAAGGGAGAGATAAATAATATGAAAAGGAGAGATAAATAAAGGGAGAGTTACTGCACCGATGAGAACTATCTGAAGGAGAGACAATCTGAAAGGAACAGAGCATTGAAGATCAGTTACTAAGAACAGAAGCAGAAACAAGAGAACTGAAAAAATCACATCTGATGACTAGCATTACAGTTTTTACAAATGTTGAGTAACGTAGTGATTAAACATATTAAGTCTATTCGACTTACAGCATTTGTTTACAGAGTTGTAGAATACATTTTTGGTATGTGTATGGTACATTTCATATTACTTGAGTTGCCATCAATGTCAAAGGGAGAGATTGATGAACTACAACTGATTTGGAACCAGAATGAAGAATCTGTAATTCAAGATTACTGAAGAGTTGATGATTAGATAATGCAAGATGATTTAATCAGTTTTATGTTGTCATTGATGTCAACTAGTTTGACAGTACTTATCTTGTAAGTTACTATACCGACACCTCTGAAGTAAGGTGGAAAAGATGAAGAACAGAGAAATCTACATGAGGAAGATGTACATGTCAGATGAGGATAAAGAACACATTGAGTAACTTGTTGATGAGTCTATGACTTGATGGAATTGACTTCATTATGTTGCATTCATCTATAATGAAGAATAGAGCTGAAAGACACAAAGCAGTGTTGTCAGTAAACTAAAGCATTTCAGTATACACCGACAGAGTGTAGTGTATACTGAGCACAGTATTAACCGAGCGTGTGTTCACCGACGCATTTATTTGTTAACCGACGAAGACAAAAAAGAATTAAATGATCAGTTTAGCCGATAAGAGTGATGAGCTGTAAAGTACCTCATAATCAAAGATAACAGATAAAGTTTGTTATAAAGATCGACGGCTAACATAAATCAAAAGGATTTGACGGAGCAGATTGAAACGTGTTATTGACACATTAGCCGAGGAAGCCTAAAGCGGCAAAATCTATGAATATGATTAAGCGGCAAAATCCAATGGAGGAAAAGAAAACGTTTTACATGTCTATATAAGAGACTGGAGATTTCATAATGAAGATGTCGGAAGTAGAAGAAACTGCAGAATTATCGCGTGAAGAAGTTTTCATGCATTCTGATCATACTGGTTATTAAGAACCGAGCTGCAGAACAATTACCGAGCTACAAAGAGCAATTACCGACGGACATTAAGTTAATACAGTATTGAATCTGAAGTGATATATTGGTCAGAAGGATTTGTATGAGCAAAATATTGATCTGTAATCTGCAATAGAAGTTGTAATAAGGTAGATCATTTACTGTTACATATTTAACCATTGTACACAGTCAAATCTCTTAATCGAGTGAACTTAGAAAGTCTTATGATGTATCATTCATTAGAGTGAACATTGTTATCCTGTCAATCCCAAAGTGACTACTGGTTGGACAATAACTTCTAGTCTAAAATCCTCTAACAAGGTCACACCTGACAGTGTGTTTGTAACCTTTAACAAGGTTGGGTCTTCACTGACCTCACTTTAGAAGAGTGAACATTTTTGGGTTGCCGGTCCCAGTTGGTTTTTTCCTTCACAGGGTTTCCACGTTAAATCTCGTGTTATGTGTTGATTGTGATATTTGTTTGTTATCATACTTTGCATATTACATGTTAGATTTGATCGGTAACTACTATAAGTTTAGAATTGACAATCGGTAAAAGCACAGACAGTAAAAGTATTTTTGTTTACCGAGCAGTAGGAATTGAAGTATTTGTTTTGAATTATACATTTTGAATTGGGACAGCGTTTAACTGATTCACCCCCCTCTCAGTTATTCCAACAAAGGAGAACAATTTTTTCAATCCACAATAGCTGAGCATTGAATGGGAAATGTGTTGCAAAATGTGCGAAGTGGTTTTAAAACCCAAGAGTAAAGGCAATTCTCAGCATCATATTTTCATTTTGTCTCTGGTTTTGGTGAATGCGACTGAGGCTAGTAATGAACTCCCACATTCATCTGTGCACCAACAAAAGGCAGATGGCTTTTTTGGGGGTGATTTCAGACCTCTACTTGAAATTCATTACCAAAGGACACAGGATATCTTGCATTCATCAATTGGAGGTGGAGGCAATTAAAATGGTGTTGGGCCGGGAGTTCCTATCAAATGTAGACCGCTATTAGGTGAATATGGACATGTCATCCAGATTTTAGCATCTCTATTGGATTTGAGCATAACAAAATTGGATGCCCTGTTGTTGAGGTAACTGTTTGTGCCAAAAATCTTGGTGGACGATATTGATATTGTGGTATGAGAGCGTAGAGATTCAGTGGGCCAAAGACATTCCGAAGCTATTGATTCCAAGTGCCATGGTGTCATGCTAATCCTTCATGCTCAACATGAATGACAAAGAGTTGGATCGACATCAACATTGGGCAATTGTGGGGTGAGATTTTCTCAAAAAAAATAGAAGCTATAGATGAAGTGGAGAACTTTGATTGGTTATTCCGCTTTGTGGATACGGTGGTTGATGGAGATTTCCTCGATGGAGCTTGAGGGTATATGTTAATGTTCCTCTTATTGTGGTTTTGTATATAGTCTTGTATGTCTCTGTTATTTTCTATGTATAAGTCCAGGGAAGGTCAATTTTGAAATATGTATGATCAGTTAGTCAAATTTTGAAGATAGGTGTACTCGTGAGCAGAATTTTGTTCTCTCTATGCTCATTTAGGGGTTAGGGTGTTTGTGGGCAGATTTTGCAATTTTTCTTCTGCCAAGTTTGATGGCAATTGATGGCTGCTGGGCTGGTGTAACAAGCAATGTAATTACACTTTTTTTATTGATAGAATTTTCCCACTTAGGTGGTTTACCGAGCAAAAAAAATGATAGTAGTTAACTGGCTATATTTCTAAATTGGCTTTGTGTAGTGCTTCATGTTATCTTCTTTTTGGCTAATGCATTTTCCTTTCAGTGGCAAAGTTAGATTGGCAAGTCCAGCATTTGTTATGTGGTGGATTGTGTGGCTTCACGGACAGGCTGACCCTTTCATGTTTGAAACTATAGTTATAAAAGTGACTCCAGTGTGCCCCTGTTTCAAGTATATCGATAGCAACTCTTCCTCATCTGATAATAATAAAACTTTGTAGACTAAACTAGAAGACTGCTATGCTATATTGAATTTCCAGTTGAGTGAGACAAAAGAAGGCTGTCTTCTTTGACGAGATGGGTATAATTCTAATCCATCACCTTTCTTTAGAATACAAGCAGAAGACTCTAAAAGTTAGCCAGTTAGTAGGCTAATCCTAATGTAGTTTCCGATGTGATTTTAATGATAATCTATCTGAAACTGGTATTTCACACAAAGAAATTATAGATCTAGGGTCCCCTAACCCTGGGTAGCTTTGGCCCCAAAAAATAATCTCATCAAGTTTAAATTCAAATTTTAATGTTTAAACTCAATGTATTTGAATTTGATGTTAAAATTCAACCATTTAGATCAAAATTGTAAATGTAAAATTACGCAGAATTGTCCAAGAATAAAAGTTATTGTTTATGAGTTTGGTAACCACTACTGATGAAGGATGAGCCAAGAGGATTGACTTAATATTAAAAGCATATGATTGATTCTAAAAATGATATGTAACTAAAATGAAGGATTAATTGGAGAATTTAAAAAAAATATTAATGCATTCTGTTGACTGTTCAGAAAATTACCCATGCTAATCAATGCTTGAACCCCAAAATCAGCAACTGTTACAGGAGTCCGATCACCTTTCTCCAACACGCCCCTCTCTTTAGAGAACAGCCGTTTTTGCACCTACAGATGCACAAACACGTGGCAAAGATTTTTCTAACTCAGAAAAGCTTCTCATATTTTTGATAATTAGGAAAGGAAATGTACAAACTATAACTTACACAATGAACTGTCATCGTCATTTGACGGATAAAATTCTTGAAAACAGCTTTCATGATTAGGCTATCTATCTATCTATCTAATTCAATTGATGATCAAAAAAGAAAATGCATACGATGTTTCGCGCAGAGAATTTCAAAAAGAAAAGAAAAACGACCGTTAAATGACGGAGAAAACGAGGAATAACATACTTCCACACAAAGACGGCATGCTCTCTGGACGACATCGACGGCTGCTTCGAGTTCTCGGCTGTATTTCGCATTATCCTTTAAAATTGTTAATCTGGACCTGCATACGAGTTTTCCATTAATTCAAAGGATCATGAATGCAGATTTAAATAATTTGTGAAGTTCAAATTTTACCTGATCGTCAGCTTCCGAGTCGGGGCGATGAAGCAGGGAAGATGGGAGGACAGGCATGACACTTTCATTTTCTTCCCTGTTGCTCAGGGCTCTATCAATGGTACTGTTGGCAGTTAACTATTGCACAGCTTTTTAACTCAAGCATCAACTAGGGTTAATGGCTGGCCTCTAAACCAATGAGTCACGTATTTCCTCTCTAAAAGCGCCATTTCCGCCGCTCTTTGGACATGGAAAAAAAGCATGATGTTGAGGCGAGAGAGCAGGCTTGGAATTTGACGGTCACCCCTACCGTCATATGGTTTTTTAAATGACGGTTCGCTCATTTTAATTTCTTATTTTACGTTTAAAAATAATTAATAAAAATTCTTGATAATATAATTTTCTTAAAATCTTAGATTTTCTAAGTAAGTTTTTAAATTCATAAATCATATAAAAAATTTCATGTGTGATAAAAAGAATATTAAATTAGAAAATAATTATAAATTAATAATTTATTAAAAATATAAATTAATTTAAAAAATGTATAAGGTAATATATATATATATATATATATATATATTATTTTAAAGAGATTCTAAATTAATATAAATATAAACATATATATTATAAAATTATATATTGATAGTTTTATAAAAATTTAGTCTATCAATCTATGTCGTCCAATAAATTTTCATCTTGTCATATACCTTTCAAAAGTGGAAAAACAGTCAATACGATCATCAAAATCTAGGTATGCAAGAGAGAGTTTACATAGAAGACGTGAAAAAATTTAAGAGATTTTAATAAGCATAGGTATAATGAATTAATGAAAGCTTTTTAATATGGAAATAGTCACTAAACAAGGGAAGCCTTCCAACAACTAAATCTCTTTTTCTTAGAAAAAAAATATAATTTTTTTAATTTTTTCTTTTCCAAAAAACTTATTCAAGTGCATATCAATGTAACCCCATTTCCCCATGCAGCTTATTCACGATTTATGTTTAAGTTTAAGTAGTAGGAGTGTTCCCATGTAAATTTTTTATTAGGAAGGATAGATTAGAATCTTTTCCTATTTTAATGGCGGAGCATCAGCTTGAAAATTAAAAGTAACCCCATGTCCCCATATGGCTGCTTAAGTGCAATTTCTGTTTATATTTAAGCAATTGGAGTGTTCCCGTGCCATCTTTTAATTAGAGGAAAATGATAATTTGGAATCTATCCCTACTTTAGTAGAGCAGCCACCACTTAAAAATTAAAAATAAGCTTTGAAAAAAAGGGGGTTTGGAAATAAGCAGTTGCTTGCTTATTGACAACAACGACACATGGCTCCACAAATTATTTTCCCTCTTTTTAAAATTTGTTTCCTATTTTTTCTATAAAAAAAATATTTATAAAATTTATTATTAGGATTTTAGTTAAACATTCTATTTTTTATGTCTCCTAAAAAATAAGTAGCAAAATTCAATTATCATGGGACCACCAGCTCCACAAATTACTACTAAAAATGGTAAGCAGTAGTTGCCAGCCAAAATAAGCTTAGGAGTCACATGGGGACCTACCCTAAGCATTGAAAAAGAGGGGATTGGAAATAAGTAGCAACTACTTATTGGAAAAGTGTCACGTCTTTACCATGTTTTTCTCTCTTTTCTATTTGCATAAAATTTTGCTTCCCACTTTTATTTGCAACAAATATTGTTACAGTTTTTTTTAAAAAAATTATCTAAAGTAATGTTTAAAAATAAGCAAAAAATGTGTTATCCATGGGCCACCAGCTCCACAAATTGTTGATAAAAATGTTGAGCAGTAGCACTAGCCAAAATAAGCTTAGCAGTTGCATGGGGACCTACTCTAATTGATTTGAATATTCATGTAGCATAAACACTCTATGATGTACATAATGGCATTCTCCCTCTGTCGCCTCTTAGGTGTAATATCAATATCTTATGTCTATCAACTCTTCTTTAGGTATCATCCATCTTCTAGTTTCACATCTAAGCTAATGTGAACTAGTTCTTATATGGGCAATTAATATTTTTGCATTCTCTTTTATTTCTATTTCTATGTAGTTCTTTTGAGTATGATCATGTATGGAATTAAAATGTTTGATGTAGTACTCATTTTTCTTCCCAAGATGTCTAATCCACATGCTTCCCTTGATTTTTCCTTAAACATACTTTTTTATTTTCTTGTAATGCTTGGGCACTCCCTTATTTTAACATCCCACTTATTCAACCATTTGTTGTTCTATTTCATCCATGTGCTCATTTTTTATCTAATTCCCCTTATGTTGTCATTTTTAGCCTGCGATGTGGCTTCATGTTCTCTAATCTTCTTAAATAGCCTAGCAAATGGCACATAGTTGTCACTTCAATAGGAAAAGGCCCAAACTCTACCAAGACAATCTTATATGGAATTGATGGTTTAATATTAAAGCTACTTTTGATTAAATATTTTTGTAGTCTCTCTATTTGTCTCCACTTACTTGTTGAAGTATTGTTGCCCCATACCTCACAACCATATAGCACAATCGGAACCATTAGAAGCCTATAAAGAGTTTTCCTAGTTTTCTAGTCCCATAACTCGGCACTTCTACATCTATTTTGCAATGAGTGTAATGATTTCCATCCTCCTTGTAACCTTTTTGTTCTACATGTTTGCTAGCTAAGTTTATTTTGGAAATCAAGACCCAAGTATTTATATTATTTGACTACTTGCAAAGGGTTGTCTTCAAAGATAAAATATCTATGAACCTTCTTTCTCTTCAAGGTAAAGATCATGAAATTAGTTTTGGAGGTGTTCACTTGTACCCCTATCTCATGGCAAAATAATTCTATAGCTTTCAATTGTTCCTTCAAATCATGTGTTGTTTTTACCATTAAAATAACTTCATCCACACATAAGAGTAGCTTTATTACATATTTGGTCAAATGAACCCCATCGCCACCTTATGTGTCTAGTCATTCCTCTAATTTATCTATGTGCATCCCAAATAAAGTAGGGGGTAAAGGACAACCCTTCTTGACCCCAATATCACTTCCAAAAAAAATTTGATCAGTCTTGTTTGGTTCTAATTTTGGCCCAAACTTGGTGTGTAAGCTATAGACCATTTTTGCAATGATCAGCTTGTAAGAATAAGCTCCTAAGTAGTCATGATCGAGGCTTGTGACCCTCATTAATTGTCTTCCTAGATACGTGGCATCACCATACACCTCTGAAGAGACTTCAATGAGTGACATCAATGAACACTCACTGAGATGACATGTCCTACATGACCAAACCCATTTTAAACACAAGTATGAGGACCACTACTCCACGCATCATTTTTGTGTGGCTACATCAAGAGAGAGGATCATGAGAAAATATTTTTCAGATTTAGAAAATTAGAACTCCATAGGGAGCAAGGGACTACTATCAACCCCATATTTATAAAAGGTCGAAAAGACAATACGACTAACTTGTTCCCCTAGTCGTCAATCAATTTGTAAAATCTTACACATGTCACCTTCATTAGATCATAATGGATCTTAAAAGGTGCATTTAGTTCAAACCCAAGGAGGGGAAATCCTATTTACACCCAACATTCATCAAAATAATAGAGATGTACATATATATTTGTATGCATCTATGAGTATTGAGCTAGTTCGTCAATTGTAAATTTCTCGAAATATAGAGCAATCTTCTTTCATTATTTATTGTTCATGTATGCATATTGTGGTTTCTACAATTTGTGGCTTGGCTTCTAGCCTTTACATGTTTACTCTTAATAAAGTCTTGATATTGTTCCTCTCTCATCTTTCTCTTCTTCTTAACTAGGGTGTACTATGTTGATTCTCTTTAAGCTTAGACCAATTTGCAAACATTGGCCTTTACATCTTTTGTTTATGTAGAAATGTAATGGACCATGCGAGTTTTCCACTCTTTCATTCTTCTTTTGTTCAAAGTATGAACTATGTCATGGGTGACCCCACAATAGTGGGTTACACTTTTTTAAACATGTTGATTTTTGCTGAAATAACATATTTATTATAAAATATGATGATTTAAGCCTTGAGAGGTTCCATTTTAAGGAATTAATTACAAATGGTTAGATCAAAGCCTCTTAGATAAAAAAAAAAATTGATATAACATCTATACTTCTCATTCATTCCTACAATGGAGTCTCCTTCGCACCTATTAATATGCTAATAAAAAATCACTTCAACTTTATCTTTTGGCAGATCAAATGAATCTATTTGACAAACCTATCTATGTAGTAAGGTACTACTAAGAAAAATATTTCCAATGATTATAATGTTAATATATATTAAGTTTATTACATGACTTTGTATTTTTGGTTTTACTAAACATAGTTATTTCACCATATGTCTACCTCTATGTTTGATGCTTATGAAAAAATAGTAAATGAGAGAAAAAAAATTCTAAAAAATATATATGCACTAGGTATTTAAGTTCTCTTTCTATCAAAAAAAATAAAAATGAAACTAGACAAATACACGACAAGTTATAAGCTATGTAGTCAAGGTATGTCAAAATTATAATTTAGTCAACTTCAAACGTTAATAAAATATACAATAATCATGATAATGTCATCAAACTAGTTGCACTCCCTCCATATGGATGTTAAAAAACTAAATTTGAAAGAAGCACATTGATATCTATTTTTTTTTAAAAAAATGCTCTATGAAAATAATGTAACTCTTTGAAAATGATGTTTTCAGCAACATACCAATTTTCATGGGAGAAAGAAAAAACCATTCAAATCAATTTAAAAATAAAAATAAAAAATATATTTAGAATCTAGACAGAAAATCTTAAAAGAATCTAATTTACTTCATCTTTTGATTCTAAACAGTTTAACGAAAATATGCATTCGAATCTGAAAGTTTTTTTCAAAATGTAGAGTTCAGTGTCCATTCAGGCAAAAAGTGTAGCCCACTATTGTTGGTGGGTGTGTTGGAAATTTGGCTAAGTAGGATATTAGAATGTTATCATTATGGCAACATATACTCAGCATGAAGATAGCATAATCGAAAGAAGCAGTTTTGTATGAGTGCACTAGAAAATTGTCTAAGTACAACAGTATTGTCCAGTCTAATCAGAGACAGTTTTGATTAGAGATGTTCACAAAAGAAGGTTCAGTGCATGCGCACTTGAACATGTATCATTCTATTTATATCAAAGTTACATATGATAGCGCAAGTCTATACGACATGTACGGAAGAAGATATTAAAGATTTACAAAGACAGTGTTGAGCCAACCTGAACAAAGCAGAAGACATAATATGATCACATTAAGTTAAGGGATTATTTTGTTTATCAAAATAATGACTTAACCATGTAGGGATGACATCCTAGATGTTAACCCTAAGGCAACATGAATTGATTTTATATTTTGAGAAGAGTATATGTATTGTAAGTCGACAAGAATTTATTAATTGTAATAACTTGTATATATGTAAGAATTATGTAACCTGGTCCTTACACAGTAGGTGATTAAGGATGAGAAACTAAACTATGTATAATTAGTTTTCTTAATCTTTTCCAAGTTTTCAAACAGTTAAATTTTCAGAATCTCACACATATCAACTTGTACCTTGTCAACACAGATCAGATAAGTTGCATGTATCTGTAAGAATTTGCCTAAGGCAAAGAATAAAATGCCAAGATCTAGAAGCTCAAGAGATAGCACAAAAGAGATAGGCAAAATGATCAAATAATTGATTATAGCCAATTGAATTTACAAAGGAGTGCCCAAATATATAGGCAATGCAATAAGACTACATGATAAGGAGATGATAAGATATCACCCACACAAGGTGGAATCACATGTCCACCAAAGGTGGATCATCCTCCATTGTACATCAAAGTATGTGCAACATGTGCAACAATGAGAGGATGATAATGTGATAAGAGCACTAAAGGTGGATCTCACACATAAAGAGGTATGTGACGACAACTATCACACCTAAAGTGGAAATTCTCCTAACCATGTGCTAAAATGAAATGCAAACTCCTAGGTGTCACAATGACAACTAATACACAAATGCATTATCCTAAGTAAACTTAAGTAAAGTGTAATTAGTAATATTTAATTACACCAACACCCCCCCTTAAGTGCAACTTAGGGGAATGCACTTAAGATCACAATGCAAGATGCATGCCGGCTACTAGGTCATGTTAGGTACCCATGTACAATATGCAAGAACAATGCAATCTCTCATAAAGTGGAGAAAGAGGGAAAACCTCATGGGAAAAACCCTCCCCTAAAAAGAGAGATGAATACAATAATAGAATATGAGAGAGAAGTCCTCATGTGAGGAAAATATCCCCCCCATAAAAGAGAAGTAGTGGAAGAGAGACCAAGTAGCCCCCCCTCAATGTAGAATGAACACCAATGGTAGATGCTCCAAGCTCGATGTAGAAACTGCTCCATGAGTGTAGAACAACATTCCTCCCCTTAGGAAGAAATAAGACCAAAGGTGAATATATGAAGCCTCCTCCCCAATCTATAGGAAGAAACCTCAAAATGTATGGAATTTATGAAACCTGCTCAAGTGTCCCCATGTCAAAGCTAAAAGGTGCCTCCTTCAAATCATGTGTACTAAGCCACTATGTTGAAAAAAATAAATTAGGATCAATTGAGGATGAATGTAGAACATGTACCAAAGACCCAAGTGTCTCCTCAGAAGAGAAAGTGACCTCCTCCAACTATTATATCAAAGTATCCACAATCATGTCACCTTTGAAAGAATGATCAAGTAGAGAATGAATATAAGGGTCAACATGGTCCCTCGCAACAACTGAAGAAGGATCATCTTCAACAAAGAGAAGATGAATGTCATCAATGAAGTCTCCCAAATTTGAAATGTAGGACTCCATAAACAACCCTGCAATGTCTGTCAAGTAGTCATCCCATGGAACCAAGTATGGAAGACAATGAATATCCTGCTACACTGAAGCACTTGAACCCATGGTTGTGTGAATGCAAGCATCATCAGGAGCAAGAGTAGGAGTAGTCTCAATAGGAGGAGATGAAATAGAAGGCTCAAGAACTTGATCATGAGTGAGAATACCCAAGTTCAAGTAGCCAAAACTCTCCTCAAAATCTAAATCATCACTGTAATCGTGATCATATGCTGAAGGATCACTGTCTGAAGAATCACTATCATCAAGAGGAACAAAATCTACAAAGGAGTACAACCGAGAAGAGTGATCCACTATCCCAGTAGCAATAACTGCTCCACTCTCCAAGTCCTTGATGAAAACTAAATCAGGTGTAAATTCCACAGTCTTCTTTGTAGCACCATTTGTAATTTGATAAATAGAAAGAAGGTTATTGGTCAAGTGTGGAACACACAACACATTATTGAAGTGTCCCTCCCTAACTTCAATACTTCCTTTCCCAATCACATTCATGTAAGTGTGATTGCCCATCAAAATAGGTGGACCTTTGCAAGGCTCAAATGATGAAAACATGGACTATGAAGAAGCCATATGATGAGAAGCCCCTGAATCTAGAAGCCATCTATCTAAATCAGGACTTGAAGAAGCATACAAAGTTTGTCCTTTTTTAGTGACAAATGCATGACCCTTTCCTTTATCTTTTTCTGAATTTGGTGAAGAAGAGGTTGAGGTAGATGTCATGGAAGGAAATTTGATGTTGTTCTTGGCAAGAAGATTCTTCAATTCATCAATGTCCTTCTTATAACAAAAGTGTTCTTCATGTCCATCCTTTTTGCAATATGCACAAGACCGCTTCTCCTTCTTTGAAGATTCACCCTTTTGAGGTGATGTAGAAGTGTCATGTTGTGTGGAAGTTGATGTTGTGCATTCTTGTTGAGACTTAGACTTCCAATTCTTCTTCTTCTTTTGACTTTGATTGCCTTGACTCTCATGATTAGCCACCAATGCCTTGGAAGTTGAAGACTTGAGAATCCCCGTACTCATTAGTTTTTCTTGTTCTAAGACCAACATTTTTGAAAATGACTCAAATGAAGGCTTAATGAAGGCACTATCCATGGTCAACTTGTGAGTATTATAACTTGAAACAAAAGCTACATATTCAAGAGGAAGATGTTTCAACAAGTGACTAACCAACTTCGCATCCTTCATGGGATTACCACAATCATAAAGTTATGCTCTATAATCATTGACTTTGTTGAGATAATCTTGGATTGTGTCAAAGTTCCTGGGCTCTAATTTGAGGAGATCAGTCTCAATTGTGAATCACATTTCCTCATCCACTTTACCAAACAATTCTGCAAGTTTATCTCAAGCATCTCTAGCATTATTTATGGTTTTTATGTGATACATGACAACTTCAGAAATATTCTCTCTCAAGACTCCTAAAGCTTTAAAAATTTTGCATGACCATTTATCTATTGCAACAATATCATCATCAGCGGGTTTTTTAAGTGTACCATCCACATAAGGATTTAAACCTTTAACCATTAACTTGCTCCATACATTATCTTTCCATGTAGCATAGGTATGTGAAGTTAATTTTGCAATAGAATCCATGATGCAAAATGAAAAAAAGAACAAGAAAGAGAGAGACACCAACACACAAGACACCCCCCCAATTCACTCAATCAAAGAACCCCCCCAAAAATGATGATTTTGGCACTTTATAGCTAGTACATGTACAATTTCCACTTGACAAAATGGATCAAAGTGGACTTCTAATTTTGATGTTTACAATAGAAAATATGAAGCTATAGCAGACTCAAGAAGGTAAGACACAAGATCCCTCAAAGATCTAATCAATTACAAGTGCCAAAATAAGCCAAAATAGACCATATTCTGAAAGTACTATGTCCACTCAAAATTTTTCCAAACTGATACCAGATTTGAAAAGTAGATTAAAAATTCCGCACTTTCAAAAAAAATTGCACTTGAAAATGTGTCTGTATGAGCCTAAACGAAGCCTCTAAAGTTGCAAAAATAGGGATCAAATAGGTATAGTCACCAAAAAATGTATTTTTTGCAAAATCCATGATCCAAAACTAGAAAAGAACACCACCACTAAAAAGTTCAAGAAATTTTAGCCAAAATCAAAAAAAATTGTACTCAATTTGGAGTCTGGATGACCAAGTTATGGCCTCCCAAAGTCGGACTACCAAATCAAAACTACATATGGTGAGGGCTGGAAAATTTTGAAATCTGCTAACATCACCAACTTTACTATCTTAATTTTGATGGTCAAATGGTCGTCATGACAATGCAAAATTGCCTAGGTTTGATGGTCAAACGACCGTCAAAATTAGCCTACTGAAATGATGATGCAACCCTGAGCTTAAAATTGACATCTTGGAGACCATCACGGCAAAATAAAAAATGCCTAGTTTGACGTCCAAACAAGCGTCAAATTTAGGATACTGAAAACTATCGAAAATTGCAAAAAAAATTTAAAATATCATTTAATCTTGGCCACCACGTGTCAGTGTTTTATTAGTGCGGGCTGCCTGCATGTCTACCCACTATTGATGGTATTGCCACCGTGGACTTGCTGAGCGGAGTTGGTGCGGGTGAGGTGGCCTATTGAGGTGGGTGTCTCTGCCCATGGTGGAGTTTGGCGTGGGGTCAGTGAGAGCAGCAGAGTCGCTGGTGGTGCAAGGGTGGTGATGTGGGATATATATATCCCACATTCACCATTCTACATGATGTGGGGTCTTAAAAACCCCAAGTTCCCACTATCCAAACAAAGAGCACTTGGTCTCCTCACTGTGCTCACTAGCTTCAGTTGTCTGACTAGTGCAAGGGTCCCACTTGGTAATCTTTTACGTGCTAGTATCAGATGTTGACTTGGGTCAATGGCAAGTCCGTACAGTAGACCTGAGATAAAATGTAATACAAAAACCTAATAGGCCAAAAATTTTGCCACAGATCTGAAAATTTACAAAAAGATACTCAGATCTGAAATCCAAATAAATGACAGAAATAGAAATAAAAATTTAGATTTGAAATAAAAATTGGAAAAATATTACCCAATTTGCAGATTGGGCCTTAGAGGTCCAATTTGCAAAAAAAATTTGCCTCAGATTTGACTTTTGCCCAAGGTAGGAAAATTTATAGTCAAAATTTATGGAAATAGCCACTTGGATGCAATGGTAAGGTCCGATCTTGCTCAAAACACTCCCACAAAATATTGATCCTGGATTTGGTTCGTGGCCCTCCAAAAGTTGAAGCAATCAATCACTCTTTAATGGCTATGTAATGAAACTCCTATGGCTCTGATACCATGTAAGAATTTACCTAAGGCAAAGAATAAAATGTCAAGATCTAGAAGCTCAAGAGATAGCACAAGAGAGATAGGCAAAATTATCAAATAATTGATTATAGCCAATTGAATATACAAAGAAAGAGTGCTCAAATATATAGGCAATGTAATAAAACTACATGATAAGAAGATGATAAGATATCACCCACACAAGGTGGAATCACATGTCCACCAAAGGTGGATCATCCTCCATTGTACATCAAAGTATGTGCAACATGTGCAATAATGAGAGGATAATAATGTGATAAGAGCACTAAAGGTGGATCTCACACACAAAGAGGTATGTGATGACAACTATCACACCTAAAGTGGAAATTCTCCTAACCATGTGCTAAAATGAAATGCAAACTCCTAGGTGTCACAATGACAACTAATATGAAAATGCATTATCCTAAGTAAACTTAAGTAAAGTGTAATTAGTAATATTTAATTACACTAATAGTATCATTCTAGCTGCCATGTCATCCTCTCTTGAGTTTGCACAAAACTTAGTGGTTAGGATCTTGCATAAGTATCTGATATCATCTTGTTGAATTTTACTAATCACAATTCCTCTACCATTATAGGATGAATTTGTGTTTTCAATGACTATTTCCCTCATTTTATTCTCATTTAAAGGAATGGCTCTAGTTTTAGATAGTCCAGCGACTTCATGAATCAAATCAGTTGTGATATCTATCACTCTATCTTCTAACCAAAACTTCCCATTATGAATTTTGCTAAGGATTATCTTAGTAAATTCTTCATTATCAAATTCATATTGTAATGCATACTTAATGATCTCATTGTCTTTCAAATTTTCAAATCCTTCTCTCAATGTCATGTCTTGATTGTAGATCTTCTGGTATTCCTTGGTGAAATTACTATCACTAACTGTCTCTAGTTTGCATCCAAGATAACTTCTAACATTTTCAAGATGTAAAACTCTGTCTGGTACGGATGATAAAGCTAACCTAGGATCATCTTCCAAGGGTTCTACTAGTTCCCTTTTCATCTTAGGTCTATTTTTATCTCTAACATTATGAATCAAAGAAACATCCATGATCACTTCTAATTCCTTTACTGATTCAAAGATCTGCCAAGTAAAATACCTTGATTTCATGATTTTAGGGCTTGCATAGATTCGGCGCTCAAATCCTTCACCAAATCATTGTCAAATTCTTCCAATCACCACTCTTTGAACTCCTTAACAATTGGTATTAGAGTGGTAGGTCCTTGAAAAAGAAGTTTAATAGCTTAAGGAGATCCATGGTGAATTTCAGGAAAGAAAGCCCTAAGTTTGATGGAGTAAATTTTGACAGTTGAAAAGAAAAAATGAAGACACACCTACTGTGTTTAGGACCAGGTTATTGGTTGATTACAAAGAATGATAAGACTATCATTGAAGAGGACAATCTTGAAACATGTACTTCTGATGAGAGAGATCTATTCATGTGTAACATACTTGCAAGAGAAGCACTTTTGACAGCCCTTTCGGAGAATGAGTACAGTTAGGTAAAATATTTGAAAAAATCTCATGAAATTTGGAATGCTTTACACTCTACTTTTGAAGGTGATGAACATGCAAAAAGAGTTAGATTACATAATTGGATATGTGCATTTGAAGATATAAGAATGTTGGAAGATGAATGTATTAGAAGCTATATTGGTAGAATGTCATAGATTATTGTAGGTATAAAATATTGTGGAGGAACAAAGACAGAGAATGAAGTGATATGGAAAATTTTGAGGACATTGAACCACGTATTTAAGAAGACAACACAGATGATAGAATAAGTTATACCTTGTACTACAAACTTTACAAGAGAGACTCTTCTTGGAAGATTGGAAGCAGCAGAAATGAACCTGAGATTATCAGGAGACTTACCTAGAATGGAGACAACATTCAGTGCTCTTACTGTTCGCCCTACTTTGTTAAGAAGCATCAATGTGAGCGGAGATTATGCTGGTAGCAACAGATCTGGAAATGAAGAAGACAAGAAGATTGAAGAAGATATTGCCTTGCTTGTGAAAAGAGAACCAGACGGTAAGAAAATCTTTAAATGTTGGACTTGTCAAGAATATGGTCATTTTGCATCTAAATGTCCTAAGAGAGTTAAAAAGTACAGAAATAATTTCAAACCTAGAAAATCTAAGAAATGTTATTATGCAAATGATGAAGATCTTGAAGCTAGTATAGAAAGAATTTTAAGTGAAAGTGATACTAAGAATAATTATGACAGGATTTGTAGCAATTAAAGAAGAAAATCTTGAAACTGATGTTAAGGAAGAAAAAGCCTTAGTTTCTCAAGTTGAAAAGAAAGTTGATTGGATTATAGACAGTGGTTGTTCACATCATTTGATTGGAGACATGAAAAAATTCATAAAGCTTAATGAATATGATGGAGGAGTTGTTAGAGTTGGAAACAATGCACCTTGTTTGATTAAAGGCATAGGATCTATTACTCTTGATGGAAAGACTAATATTGATGATGTTTATTTTGTGGATGGATTGAAACATAATCTTTTGAGTGTTGGCCAGTTAGTTGATAAGGGATATCAAGTTTGGTTTACTAAGAAAGCTTGTGTGATAAAGGATAAAGATGGAAATCTGATTGGAACTGGATCTAGAACCAGAGGTAATGCATTTCAGTTGAATCCTACTTAGATGACATGTTTGATTACTAAGATTGATGACAGTTGGTTATGGCATAGAAGGTTTTTTCATATAAACTTTGACAACATTGTGAAAGTAAGTACTACACTTGCAATAAGAGATTTGCCTAAAATTATGAAGCCTACTAACATGATTTGCAAAGAATGTGTAATGGCTAAATAGAAGAGAAGTTCTTTTCCCAGTAAGAAGTTTACATCTACAGAAAAGCTGGAGATTGTTCATACAGATTTGAGTGGTCCTACCAGGACTAGAGGATTCTATGGAGAAAGGTATTTTATGATTCTTGTTGATGATTTTACAAGAATGATGTGGATTGCATTTCTTAAAGAAAAATTTGAAGTATTTGATAAGTTTAAGATTGTTAAGAATAAAGTTGAGAATGAATTTAGAATGAAGATTAAATGTTTGAGATTTGATAGAGGTGGAGAATTTACTTCTAGAGAGTTTAACACCTTTTGTGAAGAAAATGGCATTAAGAGACAGTATTCATGCCCTAGAACACCTGAACAAAATGACATTGCAGAAAGAAGAAACAGATCAATAATTGAAGCAGCAAGAGCTATGTTATTTGAGAATGATTTGGTGAAGATATTCTGGAGAGAAGCAGTGAACATAGCAGTGTACATAATGAACAGAGTACAAATCAGAGTAGACACAAACAAGACACCTTATGAATTATGGTTTGGACATGCACCCTCAGTTAAGTATTTTAGAATTTTTGGAAGCAAATGTTATATAAAGAGAGATGATGATATTGGAAAGTTTGATCCTAGAAGTGATGAAGGTATATTTCTTGGATATTCTTTGAAAATCAAAGCCTATAGATTTTATAATAAAAGAACAAAGACTACTGTTGAAAGTGCAAATGTTAAAGTTGATGAAAAGTTCAAAATTTAGGAAAGAATGCTTGATTATGAATCAAATGAAGAAGCTCATCCTAAACCTAACACTAGATCTATTGAATTATTTTATGAAACTGACAGTGATTTGTTGAATGAAAGCCACAGTGAAGTCATTGAAGAACCTACATCTAAAGTGAGATCTGAGATAGTGACACCTAGCAAGAGTTTGTTAAAAAATCATCTTATTGGTCAAATTATTGGAAGCATCAAAAGAGGAGTTCTAACTTGAAATAAGGTACAAGAACATTTATGTTTGATTTCTCAAATTGAACCTAAAACTACTAATGAAGCTTGTGAAGATGAAAGTTGGACTAATGCTATGAAAGAAGAACTAGATCAGATTGAAAAGAACAAGACATAGGAATTGGTCCCTAGACCAAAAGACAAGAATGTTATTGGAACTAAATGGGTATTTAGAAACAAGATGAATGAACAAGGAGAAGTAGTAAGAAACAAAACAAGATTGGTATGTAAAGGTTACTCACAACAAGAAGGAATTGATTATGAAGAAACTTTTGCACCTGTTGCAAGAATTGAAGTAGTAAGAATATTTTTGGCTTATGCAGCTTACAAGAAATTCAAAGTATATCAAATGGATGTGAAGTCAGCATTTCTGAATGGAGAATTGGAAGAAGTCTACATTGAGTAGCTTGAAGGTTTTCCTTTGACTCAAGGAGACATGGTATGCAAACTAAAGAAAACTTTATATGGACTTAAACAAGCACCTAGAACTTGGTATGCAAGATTGGATAAGTATTTGTTAAAATTGGGATTTACAAAAGGAACAGTTGATAGTAATCTGTACACAAAAGAAATTGAAAATGGTTTGTTGGTTATAATTATTTTTGTTGATGACATTATCTTTAGAGGAGAAGATGAAGCTAGTGACAAATTTGCTGATGAAATGAAGACTGAATTTGAAATGAGTATGATTATTGAAATGAAATATTTTTTGGGATTACAAATAACACAAAATAATGATGATATCTTTGTAGGTCAAACAAAGTACCTAAATGACTTGTTGAAAAGATTTGGAATGGAGAATTGTAAACCAGTTGGAACACCTATGGTGACTGGACATAAGTTATCTAGCACAGATGAGACTCCTGCAGTGGAACAGAAGACATATAGATCTATGATTGGAGGATTGCATTATTTGACTCATACAAGACTTGATATAGCACATTCAGTTGGAATTGTAGCAAGATTTCAAGCTAAACCTAGAGAATCACATTATGTAGCAGTAAAGAGGATACTAAGATATTTAAGAGGCATAATGGACTATGGATTATGATATGAAAAATCTGATGATTTTACCCTATGTGCATATACAAATGATGATTGGGGAGGCAACATTGATGATAAGAAAAGCACCAGTGGAGGAGCATTTTTCCTTAGAGGAAGATTGGTTTCTTGGCTAAGCAAGAAGCAGAATTGTATCTCACAAAGCATAGCAGAAGTAGAATATGTAGCAACAACAAACAATTGTAACCAAATAATTTGGATGAAGCAAATGCTGAAGGATATTGGAATAAACTTTGTTGAACTTGTTGTCATACATTGTGACAACACCAACACAATCAGTATGTCTAAGAATCTTGTATTACATTCTAAGAAAAAGCATATAGAGATTAAGTATCATGTTGTAAGAGAGAAATTTGCTGAAAAAGAATTTAGACTTGAGTACATAAGTACAAAGGAGTAGATTGTTGATATATTCACAAAGCCTTTGCCTAAGGATACATTTGAGTATCTGAGAGGTATGCTTGGGGTTATGCCCTAGCATACTTTTGAGAAGTGATGCAGTTGGTTGCATCCATCCAGTGGTATATGAGCCTTATCTCTCTTCTATACTGGATGTTGGTACTTCCTCTATGGGGGAGTATGTGTATCTGAGCTGAGTCATGAGGACTCTAGTGAATGTATTTTCTGAATAGTGTCTTTTGACATTGAAGTTGTTGTTGACATAGTGATGAAATTTTTGTCATTGATGTCAATGGGGGAGAAGTATACATGAAAAACCATCTGAAACATCTATTGGAGAGAATTGAATAGGAAAATAAAGCAAGATTTGATTGATGAAGAGGATTTGGAGCAGCAGTGTTGCAGTATTGGATTTTTGGAACATTGGATGTTTTTTCATCTATGTTTCCATCAATGCCAATGGGGGAGATTATTATGAATGAATGCTAAATGTTTGGCAGACATTTTTTAGTAGTTTTTGTTGCATTTATGACTATGATTGTCATTGATGTCAACATAGTGATTTACCAGAGACTTGCAGAGAAGTAGACAATATTTTGATTAGCGCACGTGGGATAGTATAGTTGGAGCTATGTGATGTTGAGGTTATACTCTTTCATATGTTATATGTCTATGGTTAAGAGCGCAGACAACAATTCATTTATTCATGGAAGTTATGAGCACTTTGGTAGAAGCAGTATTCAGGTAGTGTTCCTGAATAACAGTTTGTGGAAATTGGATGATATCTCCTAATCAGGATGGAATCTAGTTTTGCATAGTTAAAGGGAAGTTTAAGACACATTTATAGTGATGTGGATGATAGCACAAACTTTGAGGTTGCACGAGTGAAGATTTATTGTATTTGGAAGCCGACAGTTTTGTGTGATTTTGATATAGCATGTGGAAACTTTTATTTTGTAATTGTATGTCGACTCATTTGTAATTATTTGAGTGTGGTATAAAGGAAGGAATATATTTCCTTGTTATAGTAATGGTTTTAGTGGTTGTGTGTGATGCTTTATGCATGATGTGAAGAAAAGAGCTAAGTATGAAAGTGAATTTGCGAAGGAAGACATGTGAAGTACAGAGATCTGAAATTGAGATCTAGTGTAACAGTGAGTGTAGTTTGGCATAGTCAGAGAAGAGGTAACATATTACTCTATAGATTAATACAAGGATTATTTGGATAGTGTGTTCAATGATCCTACCCTGAAGCTGTTTGGACAATGGGTCCTTCTGTCTTCCATAACTCTTAACAGGGTTAGAATCTTTTAACAGGGATTCAAAATCTCCTAACAGGGATTCATATGTACTGAATGTATTTCATAAGACTCCTAACAGAGCCCATCCTTTCACAAGGAATATTCATATTAGTGCATTTTTTGTGGGCATCATTCCCACTGGGGTTTACTCTTTGATCAAGAGGTTCCCTAGTCAACATATCTTGTGTCATTGTGTTATTGTGTATGAATAACTTTTTATGGTTGGTAATTATATTGCTCATATGGTTTAATGTTGAAGATAATAAAAGTTATAATTATCTGATAATTGATTCACCCCCCCCCTCTCTTAGTTATCTTGGTGGACTTTACTTTCTAACACACCTATTGTGTTTAGGACCAGGTTATTGGTTGATTACAAAGAATGATAAGACTATCATTAAAGAGGACAATCTTGAAACATGTACTACTGATGACAGAAATTTCATCACTATGTCAACAACAACTTCAATGTCAAAAGACACTATTCAGAAAACCTCAACCAATTGTTAGAAAAACCATCTGAAACATCTATTGGAGAGAAATGAATAGGAAAACAAAGCAAGATTTGATTGATGAAGAGGATTTGGAGCAACAGTGTTGTAGTATTGGATTTTTGGAACATTGGATGTTTTTTCATTTATGTTGCCATTAATTGGTATTGTGTAAGAATTATGTAATGTGTAATTGTTAGGAAATAGGGAATACTGAGGGGGGGGGGGTGAATCAGTATTCTACAAACTTTTAATTTTTTCCAATTATGGATATAACAGATTATCTTTACACATGCATAACATAAGAAGCTAAACAAAATTCATAGCAATAAGACTAAAGAACTCATAACACATTATTTGTTCTCGAGGAAACCCTGGCCAAGGGAAAACCCCAGTGGGGATGGTACCCACAAAGATCCACTAATCAAAAGTATCCTATTAAGGATGTTGACCCTATTAGGATTCTATTACAAGCATATAGTGTATTAGTCCTGATTAAGGGACTACAGACCTTGTTAGAAGCCTCAACCCTGTTAGGAGTTGGCAGTACAAAATGTGATTACCAGATGAGCCCACTGCCCAAACAAGTAATGTACAATATACATTGATTACAAAAGAAGGTTAAGGTACATAACCTTATACTGCTTGCATCAATATCTCTTTGTTGCTCTTTTACTATTGCTATTACATTCATACATCTTCTCTTTCTTTTACAATTTACAATTATATTTATACAAGTTATTAGGATTAATAACTTTCCATTTGGCTATCATATTACAAAATAACTTTATCCAAGGGTTAACATCTAGGATGTCATCCCTTTATATTGTTAAGTCATTATTTTGATAAATAAAATAATCCCTTAACTCTTTACCAATTTTGTCTTCATATTTTGTCCTGTTGGCTTGACACTGTCTTCAGTAAAACTATCATAACTCTTTTCATACATGCCGTACTAACTTACGATCTGAGATGAGTCTTCAATAGTCACCATAGAGTCTATGTTCAAGTGCACAAGCATTGAAATTACTCCAATCAACATCGCAAACAAAAACTATCTCCAAGTTCACTGGTAAAAACATTGTCTCACACTTAGACAATTTCTTATTGCGCTCTGATATACTAGCTCTATGACTTGTGCAATCTTCATGTAGATCATATGTTTCCATAATGACAACATCTATGTAATCAAATTAGCCAAATTGCCAACAATCTCCCTCTTTGTCATTGGTGGCAACATATGAGAAAATTGGCTAAGTGTACAACTTCAAAATCTCAAAATTGTGGCCATAGTATAAAATATATATATACTATCCTTATAACTCCAAAAATTTATTTCTTATACAATACTCCCCTTAAGAGTATCAATCCTTATCAATTTTTTGCTATATATCTCTCCCCCTTTGACAACAATGACAAAATAAAGGTAAGGAGGGTTACAAAACTATGTTCAAAAAGCTTTATACCTTGATTCAATATTGTAAAGCTAGTAGGCTTGCAACACAATCTGCAAAATCAATCTTTATTGCCTCTAACTCTTTCTCCCATGATTTCTTAATAGAGTCTTCCACACTGAGTAGTGCGCATAATCCATAAGATGCTATCTCACATGCTTGGAGATTCTCAAAACTAAACTTTTGAAAAGATGTCTTAGCTGAAAGACATTCTTCCAATTTCTCTTCAATAATGCTTAACTTCATAGAGGTGTGCTCTCTTAAAAGAGTGAATCTTTTCATTTTCCTATCCTTTTCATCTTGCAAAACTCTAATCTCATCATATAGCTTATGAATCTTCTTCTCAACATCAAATACCTTTACAGTGGGGCTGGAAAGAAGGTTAGTTTCATTTTGAATCTCTGCTTCCTTCATCTTCATCTTTTGATCTTCTTCTACTGTCAAGGTCTCTGATTTTGTACAGTGAATGTACAAAGATTTTCCTCTTTCCAAATTTTTCCTTAAGTCCTTTATACAGATATCAAGATTGTCGATATCATTCTTGATATTCTGACTAATGTTCAAGAGTGTTTTGGCCTCATAGGCTGCCTGAGTTTTCACTTTTTCTATATCAGACAAAGTTGTGAACTCATTGTCAAAAGTGTTCATTACTTTCTTTGCTTTCTCAATAGGGTCTGCTTCTGTAATTTGTGTAGTTACAACACCTTGTAACTTCTCAGTAAGCTCCTTCAAACATCCTTCAAGAATTTTAACTTTCTTGTTCTTTCCAATGATCTTGTTCAAGGATGTGATCAATTCCATATGATCATCATCATCTACTTCCTTTCCTAGATTCTCAATCATAGATCCAATCCGATTCTTCTTTCTAGTCTCAAGAGTAAGATTGATTTCTTCTTGAGTGGGAACAGGTGGTTGAATCTCTGTCACTTTGGGTTCTTTAACAATGGTTTGGGTCTGCTCTGCTTCTTTAGATGTATCTGGTTCATCAAGAGCTAAATTGTCAACAATGTTTTCCAGATTCTTGAATACATTATCATCAGTATCCAAGGTGATCTTTGTTCCTTCAACATCCATAACTTCTTCCTTAATGTTTATAGCTGGTGGAGAGGGAATGTCCTCTTGTTCTTCTTCTTCTTCTTTCTCTGCTACAACTGATGGTTCTCCAACATTTTCTACCATAACCTTAATGATTGCTTGCTCTGTCTCTACATTAATTTCTTCATACTATCCTCCCATAATCTAAATAGTTCTCCCTTTTGTCCTTAAATGGGTGTTTAGAGCCTTCAAGATCTACTTAAGGTGTTCATCATTTCTCACCTCAAAAAGTTTCTTCACAAGATTTTCTCTAATAGTTTTGTCTTCCTCAGATGCTCTCTTCTTCCTGTTCACAAGTTTCTTGTATAAGTCATCAAGTATCTTACCTTGAATTGTATCAAACTTCTTGTCAAATAGAATCATATACTTCACCAGTGCATTCTCTAGATTTAGTCTTTTTGCATAATCATATAAGTCATCATAATTATTCATCTTTGTGAAATCTCCATCTTGTATAATCTCTTCATTTACTCTTTCAATTCTAGGTTTCCAGGCTTTCTTCTTAACAGTAGTGTCATCATCTAAAATCTCTGCAACTTTCCTAGGAACTGGCGGCACCAAATTTTTCTGCTTCTTACCAAGTCCAGTAGCAATCTCTTTTATTCTTTTGCTAGGTGTGGAGGAAGTGGATCTGGTGGATATCTTTGCTTCTTGATCCTTCTCAATTTCTTCCACTTTCACCTTCACTTGTGTTACTTCTTGCTGTACTGCAATTGATGATAGAGGTGGAACAGTCAAAACTTCTTTTTGACCAATATCTTTGATTGCTACCACTATTTTCTTTGCTACCAAGAACTCCTGCTCTGTCATCCCTACATCTTTTAGAATTTTTTTAATAGTACTCTCAACTCTTTTCTTAAACTATTTTTCTTCAAGTAAGGTCTTTGCAGAGTTGAAGTTCTCCTCAAAGGTTCCAAACCTGTTACAATGAGTGTCCAACTTACACTTAAGTAACTTGCTAACATACTCTTCTATTTCTACCTTAGATATCTCATAGCCAAGAGGGTCTATGAACTCTATTTTAGGTTCTACTACTTCAATGTAAGTAAAGTTAGTGTCAACCATGAAACATATGTCATTTTTGTACTTCTCCACATGAGACTATGGCATCCTTGATTTGCTAGTTACCAAGTTCTGAAATGTCTTGATTACCAATTCTGCACTCTCATTTACTTTATCAATAACATGCCTTCTGTATACTAGGTTAATCCTTTCCATTGTAGTTTGGCCATCATTCTAGTCATTTCCAATGGTGTAAGGAAATCTTCTCAATAGATGAAAAAACATATAGGTGATTAAGGATGAGAACCTAAACTGTGTATACTTAGTTTTCTTAATCTTTTCCAAGTTCTCAAACAGTTGAATTTTCAGAATCTCACACATATCAACTTGTACCTTGTCAACACACCATATAAGCTACATGTATCATTCTAGCTGCCATGTCATCCTCTCTTGAGTTTGCACAAAACTTAGTGGTTAGGATCTTGCATAAATATCTGACATCATCTTGTTGAATTTTACTAATCACAATTCCTCTACCATTATAGGATGAATTTGTGTTGTCAATGCCTATTTTCCTCATGTTCTTCTCATTTAAAGGAATGACTCTAGTTTTAGATAGTCCAGTGACTTCATGAATCAAATCAGCTGTGATATCTATCACTCTATCTTCTAACCAAAACTTCCTATTATGAATTCTGCTAAGGATTATCTTAGTACATTCTTCATTGTCAAATTCATACTATAATGCATACTTAATGATCTCATTGTATTTCAAATGTTCCAATCCTTCTCTCATTGTCATGTCTTAATTGTAGATCTTCTAATATTCCTTGGTGAAATTACTATCACTAACTATCTCTAGTTTGCATCCAAGATAACTTCTAACATTTTCAAGATGTAAAACTTCATCTGGTACGGATGATACAGCTAATCTAGGATCATCTTCCAAGGGTTCTACTGGTTCCCTTTTCATCTTAGGTCTATTTTTGTCTCTAACATTATGAATCAAAGAAACATCCATGATTACTTCTAATTCCTTTACTAATTCAAAGATCTGCCAAGTAAAATACCTCGATTTCATGATTTTAGGGCTTGCATAGATTTGGAACTCAAATCCTTCACCAAATCATTGCAAAATGCTTCCAATCACTACTCTTCAAACTCCTTAACACTTGTATTCACTTTGATGATCAAATAATACCAATCATGACCTTTTATTAATTCAATCTCATTTAGATCTGACATCGCATTCAATTCTTTTGCCGCTTCTTTCCAAAAAGCTATTTCTGCTCTCCTTCAAAACTTAAAACTTCTTGCGATCTCAAAAAACATAATATTTTTCTTTGCGCTCTTAACCATAGCATTAGAACATCATGTACTACCTTGCATTAACTGTGCAAGACTCAGTTCATCATAAATCTACTTCTACACTAATCTAAGTTCCTATTCTACTGCAATTTTCATAAATTAAGTGCTTTGAGATAGGTCAGGTAAGGATTCATTCTTAGCACTTGATACTTCACCTTTCTGATTACCTTCAATGTTGAATATGTCTCCTTGGTCTGTACTTTTAATAAACTTCACTTCATCTGAATTACTACAACATCCTTTCTGACTGTTACTTGCATCTTCATTTCTTCTTGCATGATTTCTAGGGTTAGGGTTAGGGTTAGGATGAAAAACTCTATTGTTCATTCTGCAAAACTTTGTTGTATGTCCAATCTTGTTGCATATTTGACAAATAATTCCATTGTTTCCATATCTTGGTCCAGGATGATTGATTTGTGATTTGCAGTTTCTAGCAATGTGTCCAACCTTGTTGCATCGACAAAATATTACTCTATTTCTTCCATTCATATCTTTAGTAGGTTTCTTATTTGCATTGTTAGTATTCCTAAACATTCTACTACCATCATTATTCTCAATAAATTTAGGTTTCCTACATTCAATAGCTCTATGTCCAAAACCATGACAATTATAACAATAACCATTAAGAGGCTTAAATTGCTTACCTGTGCAATCTCTCTTCATATGACCAATAGTATTTCAAGAAAAAACATCTACCTTTGAATTCTCTTTGCATACCTTTGGGTGATTCCTCTTGCTTAGGTGATTCTTCTTCTTTAGATGTATCTTCAAACTTGTTAATCTCATCAAACTTCTTTTCATCTATGCTTTCAGATATTTTCAGATTTGGTTCCTTGCTTTCATCATTTGCTTTAAAAGTGTTGAATCCAAGACCAGTCTTATCATAGAATGGTTTTTGATAAGATATTTGTTCATCAATATTTTCACTAGTTGAATATAGCCTTTCAAGTTGTTGTTTGGATTGAGTTAGTTCACCTTTCACAATTGTATTATACTTCTCAAGTTCAGCATACTGCAAATTGACTTTCTCAAGTTCAAATGTTACTTTACCAAGTTTAGATTTTAGTCCTTCATTTTTAGGCTTTAGACTTTCATTCTCAGATTTCAAATTTTCTTCATTGTTTCCATTTCCATCTTTCAAACTAAGCTTCAAATTTTCTATCTTCAATTCATGCTTAAGGATCTCATTTTCTTTTTCTAAATTGTCATCACAATCTTCAATAAAAACTTTGGATTCCTTTTCAAATCTTAGATCTTCCAACTTGTTTTTGAGTTTCTCAATGAGGTTCTTTGCATCATCATATTTTCTTTTCAAAGTATCTTTTTCAATAGTAAGTAAGTCAATCTATTCAAGAGCTTCTTCAAGATTCTTTTGTAGTTGATCCATATCCATAAAGATCTTACTCAAGCTGCTAGGCTTTCCTTGAATGATTCTCTTCCGAGTAACAAAGCTCTGATACCAATTGTTAGAAATAGGGAATATTGAGAGGGGGGGGGTGAATCAGTATTCTACAAACTGTTACTTTTTCCCAATTATGGATATAACAGATTATCTTTACACATACATAACATAAGAAGCTAAACAACATGCATAGCAATAAGACTAAAGAACTCATAACACATTATTTGTTCTTGAGGAAACCCTAGCCAGGGGAAAACCCCGACCAAGGATGGTACCCACAAAGATCCACTAATCAAAAGTATCTTGTTAAGGATGTTGACCTTGTTAGGAGTCTATTATAAGCATATAGTGTATCAGTCCTAATTAAGGGACTATAGGCCTTGTTAGAAGCCTCAACCCTGTTAGGAGTTGGTAGTACAAAATGTGATTACTAGATGAGCCCATTGCCCAAAAAAGTATTGTACAATATACACTGATTACAAAATAAGGTTAAGGTACATAACCTTATACTTCTTGCATCAATATCTCTTCGTTACTCTTTTATTGTCGCTGTTACATTCATACATCTTCTCTTTGTTTTACAATTTACAATTATATTTATACAAGTTATTAGGATTAATAACTTTCCAGTCAGCTATCATATTACAAAATAAATTTATCCAAGGGTTAACATCTAGGATATCATCCCTTTATATTGTTAAGTCATTATTTTGATAAACAAAATAATCCCTTAACTCTTTACCAATTCTGTCTTCATATTCTGTCCTGTTGGCTTGACACTATCTTCAGTAAAACTCTCATAACTCTTTCCGTACATGTCATACTGACTTGCACTTTGAGATGAGTCTTCAGTAGTCACCATAGAGTCTATGTTCAAGTGTGTAAGCACTGAACTTACTCCAATCAACATCAAAAACAAAAACTATCTCCAGGTTCACTGGTAAAAACATTGTCTCATACTTAGACAATTTCTTATTGCACTCTAACATACTAGCTCTCTGACCTATGCGATCTTCATGTAGATCATATGTTGCCATAATGACAACATCTATGTGATCAACTTAGCCAAATTTCCAACAAAGGCAACATGAATTGATTTTATATTTTGAGAAGAGTATATGTATTGTAAGTCGACTGGAAGTTATTAATTGTAATAACTTGTATATATGTAAGAATTATGTAATGTGAAATGTACACAAGGTACATATAGAGATTTTAATAAGTTGACATATGATGCAAAGTTGTATATTGTAAGAAGAAAGAAATTAATAGCTGTATGTGAAAGCGAAGAGCCTACAAAGCTAAATCAGAATAGGAAAGCTATTCAGCAACAGTAAAGGTTTTGTATTTTACCTTTGTATTAGAAGCTATTATTGTATATTGCATGTTTGGGTAGTGATCTCATCTTGCAAAAAATTTTTTTGTAATAGCAACTATATGTATGTAATAGAATCCTAACAGGGTCAACATCCTTAACCGGATATCTTTTGATTAGTGGATCGGTTGTGGGTATCATCCCCACCGAGGTTTTCCCTTGGCTAGGGTTTCCTCAAGAACAAACATGGTGTTATGAGTTTATTTGTTTTATTGCTATGCTTATTATTTAGTTTACTTAGTTTAGTTTCTTATGCAAGCTTCAAGTTAATTTGTTATATCCATAATTGGGCAAAAGTAAAAGTTTGTGAAATACTGATTCACCCCCCCTCTTAGTATTTCCTATTTCTAAAATTTGGTATAAGAGATTAATTACTCAGAACAAAGTTATTTTGAGAAAGCCTAACAACTTGAGTAAGATCTCTATGGATATGGATCAATTGCAGAAGAATCTTGAAGAAACTCTTGATCAAATTGATATTCTTACTGAAGAAAGAGATACTCTAAAAGAGAAATATGATGATGCGAAAAACTACATTGAGAAACTAAAAGAAGAGATAGAAGATCTGAAATCAAAGAAAGAACCTACAATTCAAGTCAAGGATTATGATGAAGTTTCAAAACTGAAGAAGGAAAATGAGATCCTTAAACATGAGTTAAAAATTGTAGATCTGAAGTTAAGCTTGAAAGATGAAAATAACAAAGATGAATCAAATCTGAAATCTGAGAATGCTAATCTAAAATCTGAACTTACCAAAGTGACATTTGAATTTGAGAAAACAAAATTGTAGTATGCTGAACTTGAGAAGTACAATACAATTGTGAAAGGAGAACTAACTCATTCTAAACGACATCTTGAGAAAATGTATTCTAGTAGTGAAAAGATTGATGAACAAATGTCTTATTAGAAACCGTCTTATGATAAAATTGGTCTTGGATATATTGAAGATAAGTTCCCTAAGAAGATTAAGGAATGCAAAGAACTAGATCTAGAACACTCTGAGAACAAAGATGAAAAGAAACCTGATGAAGCGAACAAATCTAAAGATATACCTAGTCCACCTAAAGAAGATGAACCACCTAAAGATATGCAGAATTCAAAGGTAGATGTTTTTCATGCAATTCTTTTGGACACATGAAAAGAGATTGTATGGGTAAGAAATTCAAACCTATCTTTGGTTATTGTTATAATTTTCATGGTTTTGGACATAGAGCTATTGATTGTAAGAAAACTAGATCTAATGATAATAATAATAGTAGAATGTTTAGAGATACTAACCCTGCAGATAAGAGACCTATTGGAGACATGAACAAAAGGAATGGAGTTGTGTGTTATAGATGCAACAAGATTAGACATATTACCAGAAATTATAGATAAAAAATCAATTAGACAGGACCGAAATATGGAAACAATGGAGTAGTTTTCCAGATATGCAACAATTTTGGTCACACAATGAGATTTTGCAGAATGAACAACATGAGAAACCCTAATCCTAGGAACTATACAAGGAGAAATATAAGCACAAACAATAGTTAGAGAGGATGTTGTAGTAACTTGGAAGAAGTTGAGTTTGTTAAAGCCACAGATCAAGCGAGCACACTTAGTATACTAGGAAACTAGACAGGTGAAGTACCTGAGAGTAAGTGTGAGTCATTTCCTAATTCATCTCAAAGCACTTAAGTATTTATTTCATGAATTATGTATTAGAGAAAAGTATTAGAATAGTGTAGAAGTTAGAATAGATTGAATTGAGTCTTGTGAAGTTAATATGAGCTAATATATGATATAATAAAGCTATGGTTAAGAGCACATGAATTTATGAATATGTGTGTGAGTACATGAATAGAATGAAGTTTTGCAGGTAACCAGACACAACTTTTTGGCATGAAGTAGCAAAGAAATTTAATGCGATGTTAGTATCTTGAAAGATTTGAAGGATAAAATTCAATGATTGGTATTAGTTGATCATTCAAGTGATTACAAGTGATATAGAGAGCTATCCAGTGGAGATTAAGAGTAGTTTGCAGAATTTGGAGATGGATTTCTTGCCAGATCTATGCAAAGCCCTAAATCATGATTCTGATGTATTTTGCTAAGCATTTACTATCAAAGCAATTGTGTTTTTTATAGAATCATGGATGCATCACTAGTTTACCACATCAAAGATTCAATTAGACCTAGAATGAAGAAGGAACCTATATAACCGTTGGAAGAAGACCCTAGTTTAGCCTTGTCATCCATTCTAGACAGAGTTTTTCATTTGGAAGATATAAGAGGTTATCTTAAATGTAAGTTTGAGACCATAGGAGATGGTAGCCTAATCATGCAATATGATAAGATCTATAAATAAGATATGTCATACAAAGAAGGGTTTGAATATTTGAGTGAAATTGATGTTATCAAGTATACACTTCACTATAAATTTTAGAATGATGAATGGACCAAGATAATATTTAGTAGAATTCATAATGGAAAGTTTTGGTTAGATGATAGAGTCAGAGACATCACCACAGACCTTATTCATGAGGTAATTGGATTATCTAAGTCAGGAGTAATTCCCTTGAATGAGAAGAATGTCAAGAAAATAGTGTTAGACAACACCAAGTCTTCATACAATGGAAGAGGAATTGTTATAAGTAAGATTGAATAGGATGATGTTAGATATGTATGCAAAATTTTGACTTTAAAGTTTTGTGCAAGCTCAAGAGAAGATGATATGGTAGCTGGCATGGTACATACAACTTATCTTATGTGTGTAGAGAAAGTACAGGTAGATATGTGTGAAATTTTGAGGATTCAGTTGACTGAAAATCTTGAGAAGATCAAAAAGACCAAGAATTCACAATTTATATTTTCATCTCTAATCACATACATATTTTTCTATTTGTCGATAAGATTCCCATACACTATATGAGTTGTGAATGACAACATAAATTCTATGGACAGAATTAAAAAAGTGTACCTAAGACACCCTATTGACAAAGTGAATGAAAGTGCTACTTTAGTGACTAAGACCTTTCATAATGAAATGAATAAAAGATCGAGGATTCCACCATCTATTGTGGAAAAATACAAAGATGAGATATGATTTTTGGTAGATGCAGACATTACCTATGTTGAAGTAGTTGAGCCAAGAGTAGAATTTGTAAATCCTCTTGAGTATGAGGTTTTAGAAGTTGAGATTGAAGGTTATGTGAGCAAATTACTTAAGAGTAATTTGGATGCTAAGAGTCCTAGATTTGGGACACATGAAGAGAACTTCAATTCTGCCCAATCATCACAAGCACAAAAAATGGAAAAGAAGAGATTTGATAGTACCATCAAGAAAATATTAAAAGATACTGGTATGACTGAACATGAGTTTGTCATTGCAAAGTAGGCAACAACAACAATTAGGGAGATTAGACAGAAAGAAGTACTATCAGTTCCACCCTTGACATCCCTTGAAGCCCCTACTGAACAAATTCAAGAAATTGATGAAGAAATTGAAGAAGAGGAAGTACAAGGAGTAAGGAAATCCACAAGATCCTCCTCCACCACACCAACTAAGAGAGTGAAAGAAGTGGAAAGCAGACTAGGTAAAAGATAGAAGACTATCTTTACCCTAGTTCAAAGGAAAACATCAGTAGCTAAGGCAAATGAAGAGGCAGGTAGAAACATGAAGAAATAGAAGCCCAAAATAGATAAAGTAAACCCTTTGATCATAAATGAAGGTGATTTCACTAAGTTAAACAAATACTATGAATTATATGATAACTTTGAAAAGTTAAACCTAGAAAATGCAGTTGTTAGACACATGATCCTTGCAAACAAGAAATTTGATGACATACAAGGCAAGATCCCTGATAATCTTTATGAGAAATTGGTAAACATGAAGAAAAGAGCCACAGAAGAAGATAACAGAATAAGAGAAAGATTTGTAAGAAATCTCTGTGAGATAAAAGATGAAGAGCATTTTAAGGAAATAATGAAAAACCTAGGTACTCATCTAAGGAAGAAAAGAAGGACAATAGTTATAATGGGAGGAAATTATGAGGAGATTAAAAAAGAAATAAAGGAAGTGGTTGTGAAGGTAATGACCTCTAGACTAGGTGAGAAAATTAGTAAATTTGATCAAGCGGTTGAAGCAGAATATCAGACTGAACCATCACCAGCTCTGCCACCCTCCATCAACATTATGGATGAGTCTATGAATGTTGAAGGAACAAATATCACTCTAGATAGTGAAGAAAATCCTTTCAATGATCAAGGAGCTGATGTTGGCAATTTGACAGAGATTGATGAGCAATAGGCCATAGAAGAGAACAAGGAAGAAGAGGTTGAAGCAAGAAAGGAAGAATAAAAAGAGGAAACACAGATTGATACAACAAAAGAAGAGCATGTCATGCCATAGGAACAATTGGTGATTATTTCAAAACCCAAGGACACAACAAAAGAATCACAAAAACCACATTTTGAATCAGTGTTTGCAAGCTTAGGAGAATAAGTGAATGATGATCAAATAGAGTTGATCTCATCTCTGAACAAGATTATTGGAAAGAATAAGAAAGTAAAAAGCTTGGAAGGAGCACTACTTGAGGTAACAAGTAAACTTCAAAGTGTAATATCAAGTAAAGCTAGTGAGGCTAATCCCCAAGCAAAAGAAAAAGAGGTTATGAAAGCCTTTGGCATGGAATTCACAAACCTATCTTATATTGCAACAGTCAAAGCCCAAGAAACCCAAGATGCACAAGTATTTCAAGTTGTATGCCAGAATATCAGAAATGATCTAGACAACTTGGATATATGCATAGAATCATTGAGAAGATTCTTAGAGAGAGGAAAAGAATTGTACATTCAGTGTACACAATCCTAGAGCCACACATCTAAAATATTAGAGAAGCTGAAGATCAAAGAAATGTAAATGACAAGTGACGATAAATGTTTTGCAGAGCCCTAATGCAAAGATATTAGAAATTGAGAGGAAAATAAGAATTTTTTTTTATGATATGAGACTTCTGAATGATGAGAAGGAGAAAAAATTGAAGAGATTCTCTCTACTCAGAGATCATGTATCACTAAAAATTAGTATTGTAGAGAATCGGTTGGAAGAATGTCTTTCTTCGAAGACATCTTATGGAAAATTTGCTTATGCAAATCTTAAGGTAGTTGAAATTGCATCCTTTGGCCTATGCGCATTGCTCAGTGTTTTTGATGTAGTGAAGAAGTCATGGGACAAGGAAATAAAGAGACTAAAAATCAATTTTGCATACTATGTTGCAAGGTTTCCAGCCTTGCAATATTGAAATATGAGGTAAAACAATTTTGTTACATCATTTTTTGACACCTTTGTCATTTTTGTCAAAGGGGAGTAGTATAAGTTGAAAATAGTATGTATAGATATGTAGCATAGTATGAAGTATACTCTTAGGGGAAGTATCAGTTTTTGGAGAATTTTTGGAGAAATAAGTAGTTATGTAAGATCCACATTTTGTATGGCCACAATTTTGTAATTTAAGTTTTTTGGGACTTAGCCAATTTTCCCATATGTTGCCACCAATGAAAAAGGGGGAGATTGTTGGTGATTTGGCTAAGTAGGATATTAGAATGTTGTCATTATGGAAATGTATACTTAGCATGAAGATAACATAATCGAAGGAAGTAGTCTTGTATGAGCGCACTAGAAAATTGTCTAAGTACAACAGTATTTACCAGTCTAATTAGATACAATTTTGATTAGTGATGTTCACAGAAGAAGGTTCAATGCATGCACACTTGAACATGGATCATTCTATGTATATCAAAGCCACATATGAGAGCACAAGTCTGCACGACATGTACTGAAGAAGATATTAAAGATTTACAGAGACAGTGTTGAGCCAACCTGAACATAGCAGAAGATAGAATATGATCACATTAAGTTAAGGGATTATTTTGTTTATCAAAATAATGACTTAACCATGTAGGGATGATATCCTAGATATTAACCCTAAGGAAACATGAATTGATTTTATATTTTGAGAAGAGCATATGTATTGTAAGCCAACTGGAAGTTATTAATTGTAATAACTTGTATATATGTAAGAATTATGTAATGCAAAATGTACACAAGGTACATATAGCGATTGTAATAAGTTGACATATGATGTGAAGTTGTATATTGTAAGAAGAAAGAAAGTAATAGCTATATGTGAAAGTGAAGAGCCTACAAAGCTAAATCAGAATAGGAAGGCTATTTGGCAGCAGTAAAGGTTTTGTATTTTACCTTTGTATCGGAAGCTATTATTATATATTGCATGTTTGGGCAGTGAGCTCATCTTGCAAACATTTGTTTTGTAATAGCAACTCCTAACAGGGTTGAGGCTTCTAACAAGGCCTGAAGTCCTTTAATCAGGACAAAGACACTATATGTATGTAACATACTCCTAACATGGTCAACATCCTTAACTAGATATCTTTTGATTAGTGGATCAGTTGTGGGTAGCATCCCCACTGGGGTTTTCCCCTGGCCAAGGTTTCCTCTAGAAAAAAACATGGTGTTATGAGTTCATTTTTTTTATTGCTATGCTTGTAATTTAACTTACTTAGTTTAGTTTCTTATGCAAGCTTCAAGTTAATTTGTTATATCCATAATTGGGCAAAAATAAAAGTTTGTGAAATATTGAATCACCCCCCCTCTCAGTATTTCCTATTTCTAATGTTTCACCCTCATATAAGGTATATGTCCTTGAATAATAGGCTAATCAGGCATGAGTACTCGTAATGGACCTCTAGTGAGGGTGGTTCTATTCTAGACAAAGCCACTGCCCACATTGTGTTTCTCACTTGCATGAGTTTCACACCTGTAGGTATCCCCTCACCCTTACTCAAGCCCTTGCACATGCACCATGTCTACCTTTAAGGGAAGGCCCCTAGAGTTGAAGGTTCCAAAGTTTTGTTGAGGTTTCTCTATGAGCCTGCAAAATGTTGAGAAAACCTTGGTGCATCACCTTATAGTGTACATTTCTTTTTTTTGTCATTGTTTTGTTCCTTTCCCTTTTTCTAAGTTTAAGGAACAATGAGTCAACTTCTAAAATCTCATAGGTCACTCTACATAGCGCACCGGGTCTCCTATATGTAAAGCTTCTTGACTATCCTTATTTAGGTGTGAGCCTCTTAAGGATCAAGAGTTTTTTCTAGCATGCCTAATTGGGATGAAGTTCAAAATTGTCAAAATTAAGTGCTCTCTTTACTGAATAATCTTGTAGAGAAGTCTCTACAGGGTATATGCACAAAGATGAGGGACCAGAAAGGTGCCACTTTCCTTTTTGGTCCCCCATCGGCCATAGTGCATACGCACTAAAGCGTGTGCACCCTATAGGGCACACACACTTTGTAAAATACTATAAGTATTTAGTGCATTTGGAAAAGACCATTTTTCTTTCCACAAACCCGTGTTTGCAGCAAAAGAGAGCTTTCCAAGTGTGTACACAAAATCACTTTGCTTGTTCAATCCATCAATTTTGATAAACAATGGCTCCATGACGTCGTCAAGTTCAAGTCAGAAGAAGAGGTAAGTGTTTTTACAGCCCATGCCTCTTATTTGTATTGAAATTTCAATTTTGAAGTAATTTTTTTTGTTAAAATTTATTTTCTTAGATTTTATGTGTAATTAAGATTTTAAAATCTATTTTTTTAAATTACTAGGGAGAAATGATCTTCTTGAATAAAACCCTCAACCAAACCCTCCATCTCCTCATGAAGAAATGAATGAAGAAAATAACCAAGAAAATGAACCTCAACCACCTCCACCAATCGAGAAACCTCCTCTTGGAACACAAGAAAAATTGATCAACCAAATTGAAAGAGTGAAAAAAGAATTAGAATCTATAATGAGGAGGTTAAAAGATTCTATTGCTACAAATCATGGAAGGGAAAGACTTGCAAAATCATTGGAATCAATCTTGACCCACGTAGGCTCAGTTAGTGGGCAACTTAATTTATGGCATGATAAAAAAGAAGAACAAAAACAATATTATGCAAATAAATTATCATATGAGCATATAAAAAAGAAAAAAATCACAAAAAGATGACATTTGCAAACTCTTTAAAAAACTAGGGGACACTGATACTCTTAGAACTACAACAAGGAGGTTCCCAATTCATTGGTGCTTGAATGAAGATATTAAAAACAAATTTTGGGAGAGATGGTGGATGGTCTTTGATTCCCCTCCCTATAACAATCATGAGGTTCCTATATATTTTTTGAGGAAACTCTATTGCGAGTTTGTACTCAAGGAGGTGCCAAATTATTTTGCCTTTCTAGATTCTCAAGGTAGAGGAGGGGGGTCATCATTTGATAGAGCAGGGGCACATTGTGACCCTAATGCACCTAGGGTTCCTATTGGCAAGCCACAAGTGGATCATTTTAGTATTCCTTCCATTGTGAAGGAACATGTAGAGGTGGACACACTAGGCACGATTAGTGCTCTGACAGAGACTGTCATTCAGTGTGCCACTCCTTTAGTTGAGGGTGGCCATAATCAATCTTTGAGGGGGCATATTTGTCGGTCATGTAGATCCTTGTGCACATTTGGTACTACCGAGAGAGAGGAAGGGGATCGTGGAATGATGACTGATGATTTTCTAAATATGAGATTTTGGCATTGACACACAAGTAAATATTTCCAAGTTCATTAAATTTCTTTGATCATATTTCATTTATAAAAGAATAACTAATTAATTTAGTGTCTATTGATTATGATCAAAATTCAGTGCAAGAGTGTCGGTGGTGGTGGCAGTGGAAATGATCCTCCTGTCCCCTTCTACACATCATCGTCAAGTCCACAAGTATGTATCAAATAAAATATTTTAATTAATATATTTGATTATTATTTAATTATATGAATGATTGTATCATAACTTATTGTGCATGTGCATTAGTTCACTGGTGGACCATTGACATTCATAACAGACAGCGAAGGGCATCGTGCCACTTTCCTTGAGGTATCTTTATTTGCATGTTAATTTAATTTAATTGATTATATTTAATTAATAAATGAATAGCTAAATTACTAGACAAATTATGATCAAAATCCAGAGGCAAAGTGGTCATTCTGGTGATCACATTCTTTCACCTAGCTTTGTGACATCATCATTGAGTCCACAGATATAAGATATATATGTAATAATGCATTATCATTAACATGTCAGTAGTACATTCTTATATATGAATGGTTGTCTTATAAATTACCATGTACATGTGCACTAGTTGAATGTTGGAGCTTCAACATCGACACCGCACACCGAAGGATGCGGTGGAACCTTCACGGAGGTATCATATATTCATTAGTAGGGTTTTAAAAAATATATGTAATCTTGATAACTACAGAATACTTTTGTTGTTTTATTTTTAGTTATTGACATCAGAGACTCCTCCTTTTGTTCGTGATACTTTGGATCGTGGAGTAGCTACAACAATAGCTAGTTCTGAAGCACTGACTGAGGTATGAAAGAGATCACTTAATTTTAATTGTTATTTTAATAGTTTGTATCGAATTTTCTAATGATATTCATGTATGTATTTTAATTATTATTTTGATCATTATTGTAGGGACTTATTACTCTAGATCGCCAGCATGCACCTTCAATGGATGTACATCGTGACCATTTGCTTGCGGTAAGATAATATTCTATTTTATGTTATTGTATAATTCAATTTTGATGTATATTATTTATTGATGCTTAATTATTATTTTTATCAGCTCGAGCTGCAGAAGAGTCTAGACAGGAGGACTAGTGAGCGCACTTGAAAGACTACAACATCCACTGCATCTGCATCGACGTGACCATCAAAGACAACTTGGGATTTGTTTTCTTCCCCTAGTGGGAAAGGACTAGATTAGGGATATAGATTATATGCCTATATGGCATTAGTTGACATATTTTTTGTATATTGTATAAGTGATACATTGTACATCCATTTGGCTTTGAGGAAGCCAATTTAACTGTATTGGATATATTCAATGTATGACATTATTGGACATATATATTTGGCTTCATGCCCTACGAATATATATTTTTTATGTTTTAGGTATGCAATTCATGTGTTTGGTGTATTGATGTATACTAATTTATGTTTATGTAGATGTCTTATGTTTTATAAATTTCCTATGAAATGGATCTAATTAGAAGAATATTCTATCAATTTGACTCTATGACACTTCTGGATATGAAAGCCCCAAATTGGTCTTAAAAACCCCTATAAACTAGGGCTCTCTCAATGTATGACATCCGAACACCATACCAACCAAATGAAAGTTGTTCCACCATTCTTATACCATCCTTAGATGGGTTCAATCATAAAATGACCACCTCTAAGGGCTTGATTCTCCGCTACTATACCCATGGCTTCATTTCAATGACCCTTGGTCACTCCTCAACCCCAACAAATCCTCCAATCAATGCCCACCTACAAAATCCTTCTCATTCCTACATTCAAATTTTTATAATAATATAATAAAATGATTGGATCCATCCCCAAGTGATAGTAATTACAAAAAGGGGATGGATCATTCCATTTACATCTTAAAACAAGACAATTCCTAGCACTATTTTAGACCAATCAAAAAGAAATGCACCAAATAAATGAAATGACTATAAAATTGATTCAAAATAGGTGTTTACAATGTATCTCAACCATGCACAAGTATGGATCTCATTGATACATCCAAAAACTATGAGAAATCACAAGAAACATGAAATTTATTGCTCAAACAAGACACAATCCATACAACTCTTGCCTCTAGTCCATACCATCTAAAATAGAAAACCTCCAAGCACTTAAATAAAGTCCTATCAACCTCCTCAAATGATCCAAATTAGTTGGAACTCCTTATAGTTCTTGTATCTTGTTCAAACTAATTAGTCACCCAAGTGACCCTCCTGCCTTCATTAGGGTTCCTTGCACCAGTTATTCCATAAAAACCACACGGTCCAGTAGCCCATCTTCATTCAGTGATCTTCAAACAACATCAACTTACATACCTACATGATCAAACTACAAAATAAGGATATAATACATTTTTTCACTCATCCTCTTGCTCACACCTTGAGGGACACTTTGACCCGGAGTGATCGGTAGTGTTCAAGTGACTCTGTGTTCCAAATGAGGTTGTCAATAGCATTTACCCAGCTATTTGGAGTTATTGGAACAAACGGTTCGATGCTACAATCGACGATTTGAAAGATAGACATTGTTGCTCATTTTAATTGAGGAACACTGTGAGTTTTGACATCAATTGAGAATGTGATGCCAAATATAAAAAAAACTTGAATCTCTAAAAACCAAGATAGATTATTATAGGCCTAGCCAACACAATCTCATAGCACCTGATGGTTCAATGCTGCCTCACATGAGATCTGAGATATGACCCTGTAAAGATCATCAATTTTATGTTGAAGGGATCTTGAGGGACACTTTGGCCTAGAGTGGTTGGCAGCGTTCAAGTGACTCTATGTACCAAAAAAGGTTTCCAATAAAGTTTACCCATCCATTCAAAGCTATTGGAATAGATAGTTTGATGCTACGACTGACAGTTTGAAAGATACACAATGTTGTCCATTTCAACTGAGGAACACTTCAAGATTTGACATCGATCGAGAATGTGTTTCCAAATATAAACGAACTTGAATCTCTAAAAACTAAAATAGGTTATTGTAGGCCTAGGAAACATGGTCTTGTAGCACCTAACAATTCAATGCCACCCCACATGAGCTCCGAGATATGACCCCATAAAGATCGCCAATTTTGAAGGGAAATTATGGGACACTTCGACCTAGAGTGGTCGACAGCGTTCGAGTGACTCTGTGTGCCAAATGAGGTTGCCACTAGTGTTTACCCAACCATTCAGAGCTATTAGAATAGCCAATTTGATGCTACAACCGATGATTTGAAAGATATGCAATGTTGCCCATTTCAACTGAGGAACACTTCGAGTTCTGGCATCAATCGAGAATGTTTTGCCAAATATAAACAAACTTGAATCTCTGAAAACTGAGATAGGTTATTGTAGGCCTAGGAAACATGGTCCTGTAGAAACTAACCATTTGTGCCACCCCACACAATCTCTGAGATATTACCTTGTAAAGATTACTGATTTCATGCTGAAGGGACCTTGAGGGACACTTCACCCCGGAGTGGTCGATAGCCTTCGAGCGATTCTATGTGCCAAACGAGTTTGCCATTGGGGTTTACCCAACCATTCAGAGCTATTGGAGTAGACGGTTCGATGCTACGACTGGTGATTTGAAAGATACACTTTGTCTATTTCAAATAAGGAATACTTCAAGTTTTGATGTAGGAGCATTTTCAGTTCCTGAAGATCTTTCTTAGTCTTGGAGGAATTCCTTGGCAGAGGGATGCAATACTTTGTTTTTGGCAGCTTTCTGAGTTTTTGTGTTGTGATGATCTGTGGAGATCTTTGGCATGTGCACTAAAAGGATTTTGTTCCTTGATGTATGTGGAGGCTATGTCTAATATCACATCTCTTTAGGTGGCATGGTTTGGGAGATCTTGGATGATCTGTTTCAAAGTTGGAGTTGTTTTCCTTACCATCGGAGTAGTATTTTCCTGCAAGTTTTGTGCTGATTGCATGGAGTGTAGCCATTGATCCTTAATGAATCAGCCTTTTCTCTCTTAGGGCCTTTAAGAGGACCTAAATTACTATCATCTCCTAAGAGTGCAAGTCCTAATTCATTATGAGCAAAAAGTTATGGCCGTTTTTCTCAGGTACCTATTTTCAGTCCAGTTTACACATGAAATGTGGAGTGTTTCTTCTTGTGTCGTTCCGCGTGATGAGATGGGGCCTTGCGAAGTTAGGGACATGTTATTAGGTCATGTGTGGACTTAAATGTAACCTCACATTAATTTTTTATCATTCTTTATTTATTTTTGGTATCTCTCTTTAGACTGGACCTATAATGTAATTAAATGCCTGACTGGCTGACTTGTGGCTTAGCTGGCTATATATTGAGAGCTTGGGTTGATGTAGAGAAAGGATAATGAGGAGGAAGAAAGATGTAGATGTATTAGTGATATGATGGAAAATTAGAGTAGAAGAATATTTTTGAATTTGGGAGTTTGTAGCAGAACTAGTGGCCTGCAGGCTTAGGACAACAAGAGGTTACTTGGTGGCTTGCGAGCACAAGTTTAGACCCGGTCTTGGTTGTTCCTGTTAGAGGTTACCTATTGTAGATCTGAACTAGTTGGTGGTGCCCTAGATCTTGTGAGATCTTGTTGATACTTTGTAATTTCATTGTAATAGGCCGAAACCCGAAAGGCCTTACAGCCGAGCATGTTGAATGAAATTCTATTTTGAAGCATTACCTTGTTGTATTCCACTATGCTTGTTGTTGTTATAATTGGGAGTGTAGGTTTGGACCATCCATTATTGGATCCTCCATCCCTTCCCTACATCAAGTTTTGACATCGACTGAGAATGTGTTTCCAAATATAAATGAGTTGAAATCTTTGAAAACTGAGACAAATTATTGTAGGCCTAGGCAACACGGTCCTGTAGCACCTGACAGTTTGATGCCACCTTGCATGAGCTCTGAGATATGACCCCATAAAGATCATTGATTTCATGCTAAAATGACCTTGAGGGACACTTTGGCCCGGAGTGGTCATCAGTGTTTGAGTGACTCTATGTGCCAAATGAGGATGCTACTGATGTTTATGTTAGAAATTAATCTTTCCTTGGTGAAAATATGTAATTAAATGATAAACCAAGGTATCCTATATTGTATTTGTCCTCTAGTCCAAGTAGGAGGACATGTCACTTTTTTGTTATTCCTTTAATAAAGAAATTAGATATTCCTCCTTAAGAGGAATCTCACATTTGTCACACACACAATATGAATGTGGCATTCATAGGAGTTGGGAGTTACATGCAAACTCCTCCACTCATCTCTACTTAAGAGATGTCTCTCACACACTTTCTCAATAATCTTCTCTTTTCTCTCACTTCTCCTTCATCTCTCATTCTTGCTCTCCATATTGTAATGAGCTTTGTGCTGCATTTCTTTCTTCTTCCTTAGGCTTTGAGCCTCATTCATATATTACACAAGGGGTTTTTCTTTGCTTTTCCCCTTTCAAAATATTTGAGTTCTTGTTGTTCTTGGAGCACTTTGGTGATCTTTTAGCTTGATACTTTGAAGCAATTCCTCTCTCTCTCTCTCTCTTGGTAAATTCCTTTCATGCACTCACACTTGGGTTCTTTCCTTTGCTCTACTACTCTTTTAAAAAAAATTTCTAACATGGTATCAGAGTAGGTTTAACCCTTGTTTGTTGAGTGTTGCATGTAGAGAAATTTGAAGGATATTTCAGTTGTGAAGGAGAAAGAATTTTTTTATCTAACCATTTTTTTGCAAATTTTACTTCATTAGTGTTTTTGCAAATCTAACATCTTTGTTCTAGATGGCTTGCCACCAAATATAAGTCCAGTTAACTTCTTTTCAAGTTTTTTTCTTTAAAAGATCTAACTCACCCTCTGTTGAGCAACCACAAGGGTTTTCTTTTCTTTCTCTTTTTGTTCATTCTATCAATCGTAGTTGCAGGTTTATACTCTGTTTAATCTTTTCTCACTATTCATTTTCAGCAGCTTTGTCGCTTTGTTATATATCTATATATCTAACATTTTTGTTGTTGCAGGATCTACATTTTATCTCATATTTGTTTGTTTTTTATTACATCTCTGATTCACAGTCTATAATCATCTGATGAAGTTGAGCCCTTGATTAGTTTGCTTGATCCACTTTGCATGTGTATACCTCCAAACACTCTTGTTCAAGCTGTAGCAACATTTTATCTTTTTCATCATCCGGTTCCCCTATTTCATCCCATATCAACTCAATCCAACACTTTTCCCCCTCCCAATTGGTGCCTCCTCATCCTTTCTATACTTTTTCTAGCCGAACTCTATGTTTCTAAGAAACCCACGTCAATTTAATACTTTCTCTTGGACATTCCTACTCTATTTCTTATACATTAGGATTATCCAGACCGTATTATTAGGCTGTATGACATACAACCACATAATCCATTACTTCTGTGAATCAACACGCTACAAATTTCTTTGGCTCAATAGATTTAAGAGTGAACATGTCTCTGTCAATGTCTCATGCAGCCCACCCAACATTTTGATTCTCTAAACGCTTTCTATAATTTCTGTGTACAAACCCTCTCTTGACTTTTTTCTGTGAAATTTATTCTCAAACCAATTCCCTTTGATCCCACTCTTCTACCCTCCATTTATCCTCTTTCTCTTGATGTGCCAGCTCCCTTGTTAGTTCCATCCTCTCAACATTCTCCAAGAACCTATCAATAATCCTGCATCATAAACTGCTTGCTATTTCACCATTTTATTTAATTCCTCTCTTTCTACTCCGGTTTCTGGTTAAGATTCAAACTAAGACTGCAAGCTTCTCCAATGCAAAATCAAAATGCAAGAATGCTCCTACTTAGAAATCTAGACATTCTTCCCTCTCTGCTTTTAATCAACTTATTATGCATCTCTTCTTTTGTCCATCATTGTCGCAAAGGAATTAGTTTTTAGAGAAGATTGCTTTTGTCTTTCAGTCTGCATTATTCTATTCTTGGTCTTCTCTACATTACTCTCATTTTGCAAGAGTTTCATTCAGTCTCTTAACTTTTTTTATCTGTTTAATCAATTTTCTTTGACTGTTTTAAATTTGATTCAAATTAATTTTGACTGAAATTTTCAATTGATTGTTTAAAATTGTTCAATCTTGAAAATTAGTTTGAAAATACATATAAATATTCGTTTGTATTTTAAATTTGTTTGTTTAAAATTGAATGTTAGTTTGTTTCTAATTAAGTTTGTTTTATTTGAAAAGTAATTTGATTCTCATTCAATTCACATTGATAATTTCAAAAATCATTAAATCCATTTAACTTAAGCTTTTAATTTAATTTTTTTTTTGTTTCTAACAATTTGCATAAACAAATCAAAGTTATCTGTTAAACATTGTTGCATATATCTATTTATTCACTTATTCATTCTTAATATATATTTTTTTATCAATTCTGGCTCATTTTTTTAATCATTTAATAAAATTTTAAATTTCCTTAAAATTTCAATCCATTCAAGTTCATAGTTAATCTCATTTTGATATCATTGTCTTGCTACTTTCAACATGTCTACTCTAATTCCAAAAATTAAACTAAATAGTTCTAACTATCATCAATGGAAAACTCATGTTTTCTTTCTATTATGTTTTAAACATTTTCTTGAAGTTGCCACAGATGCGACTCTTGAACCAGCCACCACTGCTACTCAAGCATAAAAATATGCATGGAAAACTAAAAATAAAGAAGCTTTTGGATTGATTGGTCTCTCAATAGTTCCTGATCTTTATGTCTGAATTGGACACTGTACCAAAGCCCATCAAGCATGGAACATTCTGCAACAGACGTATGACAACTCATCTAAATCCCATAAGATCCAACTGCAAAACAACTTGGAGGACTTAAGGTATACTAATTTTAAAAATATAGATAAATTCTTACTCAGGTTTGATGTAATTAGAACTCAATTTTTTGGTGTTAATGTTACTTTAACTGATATTAGACTAATTACTATTATCTTAAAGAAATGTCTTCCTAAAGAGTTTCAACAATTTTTCACTAATATTCATTTGTAGCTTGCTATTTCTAGTTTAGCTCCTCTTTTAACTTATGCTATTTTTCAAAACTTATTACGTCAAGAGGAAGCCAAGTTATTGCAATTTGGTACTCTTAGATCTTCTGAAGATTCTTTTGTGTCTAAACATCAAAATCAAAATAATAGATCTTATAATCATAATACTTCTAACAATCATAATTCTCAACATTATACTAATCATTCTTAGCATAACTTGATAATCATAATAATGGTTATCATAGTCATAATAATCGACCCCATTGCAATTATTGTGGGAAAGATGGTCATGTGATCAATAAATGTTTTAAGAAACTCAAACATGAGAGATCATATATTCCTAATAATCAAACATCTTATAATAATAACTCTCGTCAAGCTTTTGTTTCTCATTATGGGGTGTTTAATCCTCACTATGATGCTACTACTATTTGGGATGAACCTTATGATGAAGGCTATTCTTGGAATAACCCTCTAGATTACTATTTTCCTATACAAAAAAATTTAATTCAAAGTGATACTATGCACTCTCCTTATGATGCATTCCAATTTGTTGATTCTTTCCCTCATTTTGATGATATTTTTGAACAAGAAGAGGAAATTATCTCTAACTTTATTAATGTTACCTTGTCTTCTTTTGATTATCCTATTAAAGATATGTTCATTACTCAAGATCAAATTCATGATGAAGGTACTAATCCTATGATTGTTGTGGAGGTTAATGTTAATGATGATGATGCTTATACTAGCTCTCCTCCTCTCGATATTTCATATTATGATGAATATGTTACAAATTTGTTTTATGCAACTAAAGATTTCATTTATGATTATGTCTCATGATTTTCAATATGATTTTATTTCCAAAGTTTTACTAATTCAGCACTAGGAGATCCCAATGATGGGAGATCTATTAGTGGTTTTTGCCTTATTGCAAGCTCAAGTGTTGATCCATCTTCATCTCTATTTTCTATGGGAAATGAAAATTTAGAATGTACACATGCATCTCAAGAATCTCAATGGTCACTTAAAGATTTGGGCTCCCCTCAACAAGCACATACACCTTTGTTTTCTCAAAGTGCTATTCACTTAGCCAAAATTACTATGTACCATTCAAGCTCCAAAGCACAAGTTGAAGACATGCAAGATGATCAAGCCAAAGACATCCTAGTGAAGACTCTTTCAAAAGAAACATCTCAAAATCATTGTAAACATTTGGGTTTGATATCTATTGATGTAATCACCCCAAGTAAATATTAAAGGGGGGTGTTAGAAATTAATCTTTCCTTGGTGGAAATATGTAATTAAAGGATAAACCAAGGTATCCTATATTGTATTTGTCCTCTAGTCCAAGTAGGAGGACATGTCACTTTTTTGTTATTCCTTTAATAAGAAAATTAGATATTCCTCCTTAAGAGGAATCTCACATTTGTCACACACACAATATGAATGTGGCATTCATAAGAGTTGGGAGTTACATGCAAACTCCTCCACTCATCTCTACTTAAGAGATGCCTCTCACAAACTTTCTCAATAATCTTCTCTTTTCTCTCACTTCTCTTTCATCTCTCATTCTTGTTCTCCATATTGTAATGAGCTTTGTGCTGCATTTCTTTCTTCTTCCTTAGGCTTTGAGCCTCATTCATATATTACACAAGGGGTTTTTCTTTGCTTTTCCCCTTTCAAAATCTTTGAGTTCTTGTTGTTCTTGGAGCACTTTGGTAATCTTTTGGCTTGATACTTTGAAACAATTCCTCTCAAGCTCTCTTGGTAAATTCCTTTCATGCACACACACTTGGGTTCTTTCCTTTTCTCTACTACTCTTTTTTTTATATATTTCTAATAGTTTACCTGGCCATTTAGAGCTATTGGAATAGATGGTTTGATGCTATGACTGACGGTTTAAAAGATACACAATGTTGTCCATTTCAACTGAGAAACACTTTGAGTTTTGACATCGATCGAGGATGTGTTGCCAAATATAAATGAGCTTGAATCTCTGACAACTGAGATAGGTTATTGTAAGCCTAGGCAACATGGTCCCATACCACCTGACAGTTTGATGCCACCCTACACGAGCTCTGAGATATGACCTTGTAAAGATCATCGATTTCATGCTGAAGGGACCTTGAGGGACACTTCAGCTTGGAGTGGTCGAAAACATTCGAGCTACTCTATGTGCCAATTGAGGTTTCCACTAGAATTTACCCGGCCATTTGGAGCTATTGGAACAGATGGTTTGATGCTATGAATGATGGTTTAAAAGAAACACAATGTTGTCCATTTCAACTGAGGAACACTTCAAGTTTTGACATTGATCGAGAATGTGTTTCCAAATATAAATGATATTGAATCTTTGAAAACCAAGATAGGTTATTGTAGGCCTAGGCAACATGATCACGTAGCATCTGATGGTTCGATGCCACCTCACACGAGCTCTGAGATATGACCCCGTAAAGGTTATTGATTTCATGCTGAAGGGACCTTGAGGGACACTTCGGCCTGAGTGGTTGGCAGCGTTTGAGTGACTCTATGTGCAAAATGAGGTTGCCATTGGCATTTACCTGACCATTCAGAGTTGTTGGAATAGACAGTTCGATGCTATGACTGGCGGTTTGAAAGATATGCAATGTTGTCCATTTCAACTAAGGAACACTTCAAGTTTTCACATCAACCAAGAATGTCTTGCAAAATATGATGAAGGGTGCTCCCCTTAATATCACAAACACATAACAGAAACAGAGAAACAACAACAATATGCAAGAACAAAAAATTGGCTTCTTATTATCTCCACAAATGTGGAATTACAAACTTTTAGAATTACAATATGCAAAGCCACATGGGCATTCCCTTACAATATTCTGTAGGACAAAGCCTCAAATCAATACCCAGATCTACTACCCTGAACTGCCCTAGACAACACTACGGGCCTTCTTTATATAGGCATTTTTCCACCGCCCGAGAAGGTTCCAGAAATTTAGCCCTAAGGGCCGACCAAACTTAGAATTATTTTATTTTTCAATTTATTACATCAAAGTCAGCTCAAAATAACTTTTGAAACCCGAACATAAATTTTGAAAGAAAATTATTTTTTGCCATTTCAGGTGGCTCGACTTCTGGAGACCATAAGTCATCACCAGTTGACTCGATTGACTATTATAACCCCATTTCAAAAATGCCACGAAGCGCTCTACAAGCTTGATTGGTGCAATTGCCTGTTACCCAAATTTTTGACCTCATCCGGGGCCTCTAAAGCCTTCAAAACTGAGTTCAAAGTTTCTATACCCTGCTGCCAATACCAAAAATCTTCAATATCTTCAAAACTAGAGCTGATCTAGCCATGAAACTTTGTTGGCAAGCTGATATGACTGAGATGAACCTCCACATGTAAAATTAGAACATTTTGAGATCGTAACACCAACTTACTAAAAAATAGCAAGTTTCCCTAAATAGCAGCTCTGCACAAGATAGCCCTTATTGAATACAAAAATAGAAATATTTTTTTGGGTGATGCAAGATTGCTCTTACACCCAGGATGCTCCTGCATCAAAATATAAATGAGCTTGAATCTCTAAAAATTGAGATAGGTTATTGTAGGCCTAGGCAACATGGTCCCGTAGCACCTAATGGTTCGATGCCACCCCACATGAGCTCTGAGATATGACCCCATAAAGATCACCAATTTCATGCTGAAGGGACCTTGAGGGACACTTTGGCCCAGAGTGGTTGGCAACGTTCAAGCGACTTTGTGTGCCAAATGAGGTTTTTGCTAACATTTACCTAGCCATTCAGAGTTGTTGGAACATACAGTTTGATGCTATGACCGACGGTTTGAAAAATACACAATGTTGTCCATTTTAACTAAGGAACACTTTGAGTTTTGACATCGATCGAGAATGTGTTTCCAAATATAAATGAGATTGAATCTCTGAAAACTGAGACAGGTTATTGTAGGCCTAGCCAACACGGTCCCATAGCACCTAACAGTTTGACATCACCCTGCATGAGCTCCAAGATATGACCCTGTAAAGATCATCAATTTCATACTAAAGGGACCTTGAGGGACACTTCAGCTTGGAGTGGTCTGTAGCGTTTGAGTGAATTTGTGAGCCAAATGAGGTTGCCACTAGCATTTAATCGACCATTTGGAGTTGTTGGAATAGACGGTTTGATACTACGACCGACGATTTGAAAGATACATAATGTTGTCCATTTCAATTGAGGAACACTTCAAGTTTTGATATGGACCGAGAACGTGTTTCCAAATATAAACAAGTTTGAATATTTGAAAACTAAGATAGGTTATTGTAGGCCTAGGAAACACAGTCCCATAGCACCTGACGGTTCAACACCATGCCGCATGAGCTCTAAGATATAACCCCGTAAAGATCTCTGATTTCATGCTGAAGGGACCTCGAGGACACTTCACCCCGGACTGGTCAGCAGTGTTTGAGTGACTCCGTGTGCCAAAAAAGGTTGCCACTGGTGTTTACTCGACTATTCAAAGCTGTTGGAACAGATGGTTCGATGGTACGACCGACGGTTTGAAAGATACATAATGCTATCCATTTCAACTAAGGAATACTTTGATTTTTGACATCGACCAAGAATGTGTTGCCAAATATTATTGAGTTTGAGTCTCTAAAAAATGAGACATGTTATTGTAGGCCTAGGAAACATGGTCTCATAGCACCTGATGATTTAACGCCAGCCCACATGAGCTTTGAGGTATGACCCCGTAAAGATCACCAGTTTCATGTTGAAGGGACCTTGAGGGATACTTCAGCCTAGAGTGGTTGGCAACGTTTGAGTGACTCTATGTGCCAAATGAGATTTCCACTGGTGTTTACCTAACCATTCAGAGTTGTTGGAATAGATGGTTTGATGCTATGACCAATGCTTTGAAAGATACATAATGTTGTCCATTTCAACTAAGGAACACTGCGAGTTTTGACATCGATCGAGAATATGTTGCCAAATATAAATGAGCTTGAAACTCTAAAAACTGAGATAGGTTATTATAGGCCTAGGAAACACAGTGTTGTAAAACTAACCATTTGATGCCACCTTGCATGAACTGTGAGATATGACCCTATAAAGATCATTGATTTCATGCTGAAGGGACCTTGAGGGACACTTTGGTTCGGAGTGGTCAGCAATGTTCGAGTGACTTTGTGTGCCAAACGAGGTAATGGCATGGTGGATTATGGAGTGAAGAAGAACCAATGTAATGATTATGAATCAATTAAAACAATCAATTCTCTGTAATAGTGAATCTTCTCATGGAACAATTAGTGTAACAGTGCATTCAGATGCTTGGATAGAGGGTATAGTCAGTGTTTTGGATTTCAAGACTTCATAATGAAGTGACTCTCCCACCAATGTGGCTACTATGATTGGTGGGAGAGGTTTAAATATGTATTTTTATCC